>JAYRBT010000114.1:33191584-33217693 GCA_036023395.1 Myiotriccus ornatus
TGTAAATGAGTATTTGAGGTTTGTGTTCTCAGCACCTGTTCTCACACTTTATAGCACTTAATATAAATTAAACCAGAATATTACAGAGACTGTGTAATTGACATTCTTAACAATCTGTCAAATGATGATTTCAAGTAATGTTTCATATCACAAAGTGTTTTTATCACCTAATAAGAGTTGAATTAGTATGTTTACATTGCTGGATCACATTTCTACTCAATCAACTACCAGAACTCAAATAATTAAACTTAATACAAATCAGTACTGACCTTTGTAATTCTGAGCAAGAAGCCCGTAAGATGATTCTCCAGAGGGAATGAAACCTTTTCCTTCAGGACACAAATCAGTAAATTCAGCTGGGAGTACGAGAAAACAAAAAATCATGTCATTAAGAGAAAGGTTCTCACACACATATGTGCTACTTATGTGTTTCAGAGTATTTTGAGAAACCTGGCTTATTTTCATCTATCAGGCAATCATGCACACCTTTAGCTAAACAGGTCATGTTAAATGATACAGCCTGACTTTCCTCTGCTCTCCTTTTGCCAAGCTAGCTAGGGTACCCACAGCATCATAGAGCTCCATACAAACTCATTTCTCCTGCTCCTAGGCAGGAGAATGTAGACCTTACTTGATTTCATGGTGCACTGCAGCTATAACAATACCAGTAGCCAAATTAACTTAATTAAAGCTAGCAAGGGCCTCTCTGAGCTATACTATACTGCAAGCTGTAATCCAGACATACCCCAACTGAGATACAAACCTCTGTTCACATTCTTCAGTCCTTATATAGGAAAAACACTAATTGACTGCAACAGGAGAACATGGTGTGGATTACAGAGGGAAATTATTTCAAGTGTCTTGAAGACTATACAGAATCAAATAAACCTATCAAAGCAGGGAGGCCCCTTTTTTGTTATTCATTTCATTTCAGTTTCACTGATTTGAAGGTATAGTTGAAACAGGAATTAAACATAGTGATGCATTTGTAATCTTTAGCATTTTATCTTAAAAATTTTACACATGTTCTCTCTTACGTGATTTTTTCCAGCTGGATTCTGAATTTCAGCCATCACTGTTTACATTTCAAGTACTGTTTTCAATATTTGTGACAAATATCATATGGTTATTTTTGTCTAATTTACTATTTAGAGGTTAAAAAATGGTCTGCTGACAACATGACCACCTGAATTTTTCAGGAATTAGCAAAATGTAAAACTAAGGTTATAGATGAGTAATTCCTAGTGCTTTACAAAGAATAGCTGCAGACTCAAAAACGCTGTAATGCTTACCTTTGTTTTCCATCTTGTAGAAAAAAAACTAACATGTTACCACAGCATCTGGAAAAAGCCTCTGTGAGAACCTAGCTTTCCTTAAAATCAGTTGGAGTTAATGCTGTTCAGTAACAGGCTCTTCTTATCCCTAGAGCAACTGCAGAGAATCCAGTGGAGAAGCCAGTGGATTTACACCAGGTAAGGATTATTCTTATTAGCCTTTCCTCCAGGGAAGGTTCCCGTGGATAAATCATGACTAAATACTATAGACTACGGGATTTAATGGGCACACCTTCTCTGAAGGCAAAGCACACTACTGTTAATACTGTTAACATAAACACAATGCTTTAAAAGCTTGTAAAGGGACAGGAGGCCCCCTCTTACCAGTTCCAATGACAGGACATGGGAAGATTTCACAGTTATCACCCCAGCCAGCACCCAAGGTACAGCAGCATTCTTGTTTGGTTACATTGGACGTAAGCACGTTGTCACAGAAATTAGCATCATTCAGATTGTAGTAGCACTCCTTCTTTCCATCTTCATGTTGATCAGTCTCTATTGGCATTTCTAAAGGAGAAAAGAAAACATCACAAAAGATTACGTATGATATGAATCAGTCTTACAGGAGAATGAGAAGAGCAGGAAAGAAAATGGTTAAGTACAAACTTTGGTTTAACTTTTTAGTTCTTAGAAAGAATGATGAAGTTGATAACCTTCCTTTGGCTTTTTCAGACCTGTTCTCCAGCTTGGCCGCAAAGGGATCCCTACACCTTTGCACTTCTGTAATTTTCAAGCAACGCCTGAAGTACCTGCTCTCATGTTCCACTACCTAACAACCATGCCCAACTACCGATATGGCGCTTTTTACATATCAATCTGGAAGCTCTTCACCAAGGGAAGCAAACATTATAATCTAATTTTTCAGATAAAGGAGCTAAGGCATGAACTGAAAAAGACACAATTTTCAAAAGAATAAGGATTTACAGTCCCTTTTAATTTCACTGGGAAAAAAGCACGTTCCACATTTGAATATAAGGCACTTTATGATTTTTGCAAAAGTAACTTACTGACTCCATGGTAAGCAGAGGAATATAATGCAGATGTTAACTGACTCTGTGTTTTACTTTTAAATAGGCATCCAGCCAAGAAGTCAGATTTATTGCCTTAAGCAGCTGAGTGGGTCCTCTCACAATATTTATACGGACCGGAGGCAAAATAGTCTGTCCCATAGATCCAATAAAAGACCCTATTAATAGGCATTTCTAAAGTACGCCAAGAAGTGAGTTTGAAAAAAAATACCTAGTTAAAGCTTCTGTATTTGCAGTTTCTCTCTACCTAACTTTGAACTTCACAGAAATTTTCATCAAGAGCTCAGAAGTGGGAACTACCACATAAAACTGTTATTCACACTTGATTGATATGAACAACTTTTTTCAGGCCATCAATAAAGTCACCAAGTTCTAAAATTACATATGCTGACATTTATTAATCAAACCCAGAACTTTGTTTAGGAACTTTAGATAAATCGTGAGATGCCTAGCCCATTTCCTTTTTATCTAGGGAAATAATTCTTTATGCTTAACACTTAACAAATGTCTAACTCACAAAAAACCAACTGAAAATTATTGAATGCTGGTCGATTTTCAATTCCTCGAGATTTCATTCATTTCTCTTCAGGTTCTTGCACAATAAGCCAGGCATGTGACATTTCTCAGGCTATGCAGGTATCCAGGAGGGAATCAGAATCTTATTTTATACCTGAGTGACAGCACATTTCCAGACGCTACTGCAGCAAATGTTAGTTTCATGGTGCTGCAGGAAAACTATAGCATATTTGTTATCATCAAGTCATGGTAGGATGACTCACACAACTGGAGTGTTGCAATGAATGGACGTCTGCTAGAAATACAAGACAGCAGAGAGAAAGCAGTCTAGGAGGTTTGCAAAGTATGTGGAAGATAACATCCTGACACAGCTGATGAGAGAGCCAACCAGGGGAGGCGCCCTGCCGGACTTGCTGTTTGTGAACAGAGAAGGACTGGTGGGTGATGTGATGATCAGAGGCTGTCTTAGCAAACCAATCAAAAAACTATAGCGATTTTGATTCTTGGAGAAGTAAGGAGGGGTGCCAGCAGAACTGTCACCTTGGACTTCCAGAGGGTAGACTTGTACCTCTTTAGGAGAATCCCTTGGATGGCAGTCCTGAGGGGTAAAGGAATCCAGGAAGGTTGGATGTACTTTGAGAGACAAATCTTAAAGGTGCTATAGGCCATACCTATGTGGTGAAAGACAAGACAGCAGGGAAGACCAGCCTGCCTGAACAGAGAACTTTGGCTAAACTCAGAGGAAAGGTGAATCACCCTTGAAACCAGGAAAGAGTAACTCTGGAGGACTACAAAGATGTTAGGAAGTTATGCAGTAGAATAAGGATATTGAGATGCCAAAGCATGTCGAGAGAAGGGCAACAGATCTGGTGAAGGGTCTGGAGCACAAGTTTTAAGAGGAGCAGCTGAGGAAATTGGGGCTGTTTAGCCTGGAGAAAAGCAGGCTCAGGGGAGACCTTTTCGCTCTCTACCAGCTATCTGGAACATTGTAGTGATGTGGGGTTTGGCCTTTTCTGCCATGCCTCAAATGAAAGGATGAGAGGAAATGACCTCAAGCTGCTCCAGAGGAAATTTAGGTTGGATATTAGGAAAAACTTCTCCACAGAAGGGTGGTCAAGCATTGGAACAGGTTGCCCAGGAAAAGTGTTCAAATCACCCTCCCTGGAAGTGTTCAAAAAATGTGTGCCATTTGGGGACGTGGTTTAGTGACAAACATGGCAGTGCTAGTTAATGGTTGGGCTTGATGATCTTAGGGTCACTTCCAGCCTAAACAGTTCTGTGATTCAAAAATACCACTTAAAAAATAATGGTTGTGAGGTGGGAGCTTGAAGATAGTGATTGTCCAACAAATGCTGAAGGAATTAAATGAACTACAGCTCTTGCTACTTCAACCCTATTATCACTGCCCACCCACATTCCCCCAAGCAGATGGAGCAAGGCAACTTCACTGAGCATGAAAATACTAGATTCATTTTGAGGAAAGCAGGTTTAAAAATGCCAATATGGACTGCACTTCAATGGTATGAACGTGTGTAATAGTTCTTTTGGCTCCGAAATCCAAACTGACAATTGGAATTATTTCTAGTTTCCTCAGAAAAGTAACCTGAGTTCTGGGATGCTGAGGGACTGGCAGACACCTCTATTCAAATTTAGCATAGCATTGCCACCTACAAGGCAAACTTTCCTGTGCAGTTTTGCCAATATAACTAAGTTGTACATTAAAAGAAACACCCAGCTGGGTGCTTATTTCAGCTTTGTTAGTTTAGCCTGTGGTCAACCTTCATCAGATAATTACAATTTTCCATAATGTGCTGAATTGCATCAATTGAGGTGGTTTTGCGGTATCAGTTGCTATCCAGTAGGAACTACGGTAAGACCATCATGGCACAGAAATGCAGATGAAATCTGCCATTCCAAGGTGAGAGAGCAGTACTTCAGACACCAAATCATACATTTTCCTTGGCCATTTGCCATCCGTCTAACTGAATCAAAGCCAAATTTTCAACAGGAGAGAAAACATGGCAGTTTTCATCCTTTTTACCAGAGGAAGAACACCAGAAGCTGCCCTATGAGGAAGGGGAGACAGCCTCATGTCCTTTTTTATTCCCCTTTTACATATGATGTGTTGATTTCTCCTCCCATTATCTGTTCAGCAGCTTAAATGGCTGTTGTTTACACAGCTGTGACTGAGGGTTAGTCAAGCAGGCGTCATGAATGTTTGGAAAGCAAATGAGGCAAATGAGACACAAATCTTTTTTTTTTTTTTTAAACCAAGACCAGTCTGTGTCTACAGGCTTATAATTTCTCTTTTGTAGATTATTAACCATTTAGTAAAAAGGTTGGTTTTGAAAGTGATTTCACTAGGTATGTTGAAAAAATATGACAGGAAATGGATACTTATTTTTTGTATTGTTGTTTCAGTTTTTTTGTTAGAAAATTTACAGAATCTGTCTACCTAAAATATGCTAGTACGGGAATGTAATTTTATCATATTCTTGATACAACAGCCTATATGAGAAATTCTGCATATTTGCTGAATGGTTGAATTCTGAAGTATTTATTAGAAATAGTTTTATGTACCTTAGACTAGCCTTGATCCAACAGTATGCTTCGGCATATGTTTGATGCAAAAAAGTACATTAGTAATATGAGATTCAGCGGATAGTCTGAATATTAGTATATGCCTAGACTTCAGTATACGCTGAAGTATTTGTCTAATATTATCCTGCTAACATGTTGATCTGAAAAAAACACAAAACATGTAGAACTAATAGATCTTCAGGTTGGATATTAGAGAAAGGTTCTTCACCTTTTGAGTGTCTTTGAGTACTGAAACAGGCTCCTCGGGAAATGGTCATAGCACCAAACCTGACTGAGTTCAAGAAGCATTTGAATGATACTCTCAGGCACATGGTGTGACTCTTAGGGATGGTTCTGTGCCGGGCTAAGGGTTGGATTCAATGATCCTTATGGATCCATTCCACTCATCATATTCTTTGATTCTGACTTTCAGAATCTGATTTTCAAAAATCCAGTAAAAATAGATTTGTATGGGCCTATCATCAGGGTGAACTTGTCTAGACTTCTCAATTGACTTTACATGTGACAAGCCGCAACACTTAATGTGCATGCGTGTGCAGTGCATATACATATCCAGGTGTTTCAGGAATCTTCTGGCCTGGGTTGTACAAGCTGTGTGGTGTTAACACCCAGCAAGTTGAAGTCCTCCATAGGGACAACGGCAGTTGATTTGGAGGTGTCCATTATTTCCTCAAACAACACTTCACCAGTGCCATTGTCCTGGCTAGGTGGTCTATTGTAGGCTCTCAAAATGACATCCACGTTATTTGTTTGTCCTTTAATCCTTACCCAGAAACTCTCAACTGTGCGATTGCCATCTGTAAGCTCCATGCATTCCAGCCCCTCCATTACCTACACCATCTCCCGCCTTGCCTGAAAAGCCTGTAACCATCCAACACGGCACTCCAGTCACAGGACTCATTCAACCAGGTCTGGCCTATGCCGATGATGTCATATCTCTAGAGGTGACTGGGCCAAGGCTTCGAGCTCATTCCGCATGCTGCAAGCATTGGTATAGAGACATTTCAAGTGTGGTTCATGGTGGCTGACACCTCACTAAGCAGATTGAGGGATCTCACTAGCAGCCAGTTCCTTAAGTTTTGGCATGTCACTCCAAATCATACCTATTCCGATCCTCAAATATACAGTATCCATTATTGCTTCCATTATCCATTCAATGCAGTGAGACATATTAATATTAGTCTATATTAGTAGTTTAAATGCATTCTGCAACTTGCAACAATTAAACCCACAATTATATGTATTATTACTTGAACTACATTGAGCTTGGTACTTGATAGAAATTAATCACAAATGGTTTTATATAGCTCGTTAAAAGAATAAATGAGAAGACTTTAACCTAATCCACGCATTTTTTTCTCTTAGATACAAAGATGTATATAACAGCAAATTTTCATCTCATATAGAATAAAGTTCTTTCCTCCTTTTCTTCTTTTTGAAGCATTTCCTACATTTTGTGAATAGCAGGCTGGAGAAGAGGGGAATGAGACAATCCAACCTTGCACAATTACTTTTTTTGTTGTTTTTTTTTGACTGGAACGTGACAATATGGGCTTGAATTCCTGACACGTACACTGTTAGGATTACCTAACAATAGACAAATTTACAGCAAGTGAAATCTAAATAAAAGGACGTCTCGATAGCCCTAATGATAAGAAAAGTGTTAACACACAGCACTCCACAAATCTAACAGCCTTTAACCACACGGAAACAAGGTCACAGATTCAAGTAACATTTCAGCAAACTTCACCTATTTGCACTTCATAAGAGCTGGGCAAACTCTTCTTTATGCACAAAAATACAGAATGAGAAATAAGCAAGAGGTGAGTAAACCATGCTGAACTATAGATATCTGCAACAGTATAGTGAAGATGAAATTCTTCCTTCCTGAAAATAGGCAGGTGCAAGCTGACACTGACAGATGATGTACCACAGGAGCTCCCAAAGCACCACACCCAACTTGAGTATGTAGCTCGTCAAAGGCAGAGGATGTGCGGTTATTCTAATGCTCTTTACAGCAAGAATAGTTTTTAAGAACTAACAACAGTCTTTTCTCCTTTTACTTTGGAAGAAAAGAGAATAAGATCTTTGTCCCTGGTACAGCCACTTTGCCTTATTCTAGTTCAAGAGCATATAGTGTAAAGTACTTATCACTAGGTCCTTCCAATCTCCCATATGAGATCTTCCCCCTTGATGATCTTATCAGAGAAGAGACAAAGATAAAACATGGGTTCTGTTAGAACCTGATGAAGGCTGGAGGTGAAGGAGGAATAGTTTCTTTCCAAACTGATCACAGCAACGCTATGTTCACTGCTGACAACAAAATGGAGTTAGTACTGACATTAGAGTACCCATCTGTTGACAGTACAATCAGCCACACTGTTTTTCATCCGCTTCCTCCCCACAGTAATGTTAAGGTATGTGCTCAAATGTTCCTTGGACTTCATAGCTCACATCCTCTACTAATTTTATAACATTGGCTTTGTTTCATCAAGTAGCTGAACTGTCCTGAGTACAACCTCCTCACAGGAGGTTTGTCAATCAGCTACTAATGATTGTGTCACAGGCAACTTCTTGAGTGCCACTGAGCTGTACGTTCACTGATCTAAATACTTGTTACAATTAGGTCATAGATATTTCAACCTTGTTTACAAGTCTGAAAGACCATGAGCGATAGGAGAAAATAGCCATAACCTGGGAGGCTGTAGAGTCTGCATCCTGGCACTAGAACCAAAGCTTTCCAGAAGCTAGATCAGCTTGTAGTGTAAGAACAAAATAAGAAAAAATACCAAGATTTGCATTCTGGAGGAGAAAAAAAGCTGTGCAAGTAAATCTTTTAATTTCTTGTACTCTGTTGATCCTTATTGAGGGCTTTCTCCAAAAGGAACTCTTATTGTTTCTTTCTCCAAAATGGATGAGTGTAGAACTGTGGAGGCAGCTTTCCAGTAGTATTTTTAACATAAAAAACACTTGATAAAAAACCCTCACAAATCAAGTACAATTGGACTAGTGGGGAAAAAAGGAGTAAAGTAGGCAAGGACCCTCAAATAGTCACTCTTTGAGGGACTGACAACAGCAGGAGATTGTCAACAATTTAGTGGTTTGGGTTTTTGCTTTCCCCACTATGTTTTCTTAGGATTTCTGTTAATACTAGATAATGCTAACAGGATATCACTACATACAAATTCTGATTTTAAAAATATGCTTCCTTAACCATTGTCCAAGCATGCTAGTGGATGTTTGTAAAAATTTGAATAAAAAATAAAATCACTCAGGCCACAGACTTGATTCCATATCACATTTCATTATTACAGTACAGCAAACAAGGGACTGTTTACTCTTAACTGCTGTAACAGTTCATCATTATTGCCAAGTCTGTTGATGTATAACATTTAGAAGGTGTTTCTGCTATGTTTTCACTGCTAATGATTCACTGATTAAATATTCTGTCCTAGAAAAACCTCTTCTCATGCACGCACTTCCAGGAAGACAAAGTTTTAAATTTTTCTGTTGTTGTTAAAGCAACACCAGCACTAAACCAACTTTGCCTTTCCCGTGGTTACATATGCAGTGGAAATAATGGCAAGCATGCAAAAATCCACTCGCATTTTACCTGGTGAGGTACGGAAGCGACACTGTCCGGTCATTGGGTCATACTCCTGGTTTTCGTCAGAGCACAGACACAGGAAAGAACCATCGACATTTTCACAGAGGGCTTCACCACATACTCCACTCAACATTTCACATTCATTCACATCTGGGGAAAAAAATCCAAAACATAAATTGAGACCTATTACTGACAGTTTGTTCTTTTATCTGCTGTATCTGTGCCAATATTGTCTGCCAGATTACTGATGTGATCTCTAGGGAAGGATTAAAAACTCACTACTACCTAAGTGGATTCATAAACAAGTAGTCAGTCCTTTGAAATAAAGGTCCCTGAAAGCAACAGTTTATAGGCTATTAGTGATGATTAGGTGCTACTTGTAGATCAGAACACCTTTTTTTTTTTTTGGTGTTTCTTTCTCATTTTTAAATACTTGCTTTTCACTGTATCCTCTTCTTGGCATTTAATATTCAGACTAATTTCATTTGTTTTCTTGACCCTATTATCAAACTTTCACTAAACTCAAGGAGCACAATTAAGAAATTTTGGTGTGATTCAGACTGCACTATAAAAAGAGAATTAATTTTCCTCCTCAAGATCCCATTTTCCTTGTGAACAACAGATCAGCCAATTCCCCAGCCCCACTGCCACCATATGCCTCTCATATGCATTACCTCACAGGCTGCTCTGGAACCCAGAAGAGTTATGCACAGGTCACCCAGGGGCCCCTGCCAAACACCGCAAAACTCCTCACTCCACATATTTTTAACTTGGATTCCATGCACCTGCTAACTAGTCTACTCTGAAATACTTGCTTGATTGATAGGAGAGTTGTCTGTATTTAAACAAGGATTACCAAATACTGTCAGGATTACTTAACTTTACTCTCTTTTGCTAAAATGGACATCTCAAAAATCTACTTTGTCTACTAATGACAGAACCTGTACATGATAATTTCTGTATCACAATTCAGAAATCTCTATAATTGAGCTGGTCTAATGTATAACTTGTGAGGCAATGCTTCATCAATTTTACCTCTTACCCAACAAAATCCAGTCATATGAATAAATGTTATTTTTGTATATTTTTATATAAATATGCATTTTAACTTGGAGTTTGTTCAACACTTTAAAAATATACTTACATTCTTTATCTATTTACTGGGTTTCGCTCATAAGGAACAATTCTTCTTTGGGGAACATTGCCTAGTCAGGAACTAGAGACTTACTTTTTCCTAAAATTGTTTTTGTAGATAACTGGCTTCAAAATTTATAAGAATATTTTATATTATATAGTGTATACAAGAAAAAATAAAGTAATATATTATTATATGGTTTTACTTCACTAGGAACTCAAAATTAAATTTAGCTCCATACCAGCTTTTCCTTTCCCCCTTTTTTTCCTTTTCTTTACTTCATTTGTTTTCTTCCATGAAAAATTACTGCATGCCAAAACATACACTGGTATGTTGCAAGCTAAGTGCCAAATGGCAGAAAGAATTTTGTAACAAAACTATTTAATATATTAGAAAATGCATACAAACACTCTGTAAAACTTCTAACTCCTCCTCTCTGTTTGGCATTCCATTTAAGTCTCTGTTCCTGGTAAATGTGTTTCATCCTGATTCTGGCTTGAAGAAATTGCTTAATGAATACCTTTCCTTGATCTGGTATTAATTTTATATTAGAAACTTGTGCTGCCTCAGATGGTTCTCAGGTTCAACCATCACTATTAACAACAGATCTGGAAACCTTCTACTCACAAAGAAATGTGCAGTATTTACACATCTACAAAAATCTCACATAATTTCATGGTGATAGGTGTCTTTCCTGGAGCTAGAAGCCAGTGTTAAGATCTGTTCAAATACGTGCACCTAAGGAGGTGCCATCTAATTCAGCCTGGCATTTCTGGCAGGAAATGCCAGACGCTATTTCCTGCAGGGGTAGTGCAGGGTCCTGCTTTTTCAGCTAAGGGACTAAACAGATGGTGCACTTGAATAGGCTGAAGTATTAAATTCAACCTATTATGATTTATATTTGTGAATGGTCCTGACACGCAGAAACAGTGAGGTTTCTTGGGTTTTTCAAAGGAGATAAAATGAGTGGCTCAGCTTACTTGCTGTTGGCTTCCATTTGTCCTAATAGCAGGTTCTCATTAAATAGATAGACAATTAACTTTCCATCTGGCACAAAGTTCAGTGAGTAAAGCACAGCTCAACCTCATTTTACTCGTAAGTGGTACAACTTTAACAAAAAATGACAGAAAATAAAAGTGCTCTTGTGAAATGAGTTTTGTTTGAATGCTGCTTTTTGATCACTTGAACTTCGCAGCGATGACTACTTGCACATAAGAACTCACCTGTACACCCTTGCCCATCCTGTGTGTCCTGATACCCTTGGTAACAGAGGCAGTGGTAGGAGCCATCCATATTTTCACAGAATCCGTGACTGCCACACACTGTGCCATTTGCACATTCATCCACATCTGCAAGGAAGAATTTTAACATCAGACAGGCTGCGTGACAGCCAAAGGCAAACATTTGTGAAGTGTGCAGAAAACTAACAGACAGGCCATTTTTGCAAACAGATGCAGCAATGTGCCTCTACATCTTGGAAAGGAACACACAAAGGACAAGACACAAAAATCTGCACACGTACTATTTAAGAAATTGTTTCAGTGTTTAACTTAGCAGGAAATATGTCAGACAATGGTTTTGGTCAACTGCCTCCACCCATCTGTTTCACCAAACCTGCCAACCATGGCATGATACATACCACATAATAAAGCCATAGTTTAAATAATCTCTCTGATTGACTTACAGATTCTACCAGTGCAGTATTATGCGGTCAACAGCACCTGTGAAACTGAACCCACTGTGCCTAAAAAAGAGTTCAAGGGTAGGGCTATACCCCCCATGCAGAAGTGCTGCACAGATCTCATTCTGGCTCTCATCACAGAAGAGAATTTCATGGTCTAAGTGGTCAATATCTGTGGACTCAGCCTTCTGTCTTTAATCCTGTAAATTTACACACACAAATAATCTTACTCAGGTAGGCAAAGTAATTCCAATGCCTGCACACTTTCTGTACTGTCCCTTTCATTTGTAGTTCCTGTTTGTGGTTTGCTGGCCTTGGGAGTAAGAGTTACTTGCATGAGTAAGTCCGTTCTTTAACTCAGCTGCCCATCATACTATAATGAAGCAAAGCTTCTTGTGGCAGGTCATGGTTTATTTTCCTAAGTGTATGACAAGTGCTAGGAATGTATTATTTTTATCTCCACTTAAAGAAAGACCTAAACCCAAAGCCCTGACCATCTGTGGTCATTAAAGATGTCATGGTGTGCTTTTCAGGAGGAAGAACATGAGCTGAAACAGGGAACCTGTCAGGATACTATGATTAGTACCTTCTTCCTTTTAAATTCCACTGCAGTCTGAAGCAGAGAAAATACTGCTGTATTTCTTTCCTAAAAAGCATTATGACATTAAGTAAGGTTGCTGTCCCCTTGCCTTCTGCCCAGTGCCTCAAGGGGTAACTAAATTTTAAATGGGGAATAAAGGGATTTGCTCTTGATTTATCTGAGTACTTATTAATTATGGTTAATTCTGTACATTACAGTAGCCCTTCATGTGATGGTAGCTGCCATCATTCTACCTCCAGTGAAGGCCTTAGGCACTTCCTGAGCTAAAGAGCTGGTGGGACTGAATCCTGCATTGCCACAGGGACAGGCCTTCTTTGAACAGGTGAGCAGCACTGCTGCTCGGTGTCTTTCTCTTGGGAGAGAGTAGGGCTCAAACATAGTCCTGTCTACTCCTCCAGCTCTTCACAGCTGTGTCAAAGAAAGACCTCAGAAGTCAGCAAAGATGCACCTCTGTAAAATAAGATACCCAGGTATCCCCAGAAATGCCAAGGCAGTGGAAAGAATTCCGAAGGTTTATTTAGAGGGCCAGACCATGAGAAACTTACAAAATACCTAACAGTGCAGTTCATGCACCGGGCCCCAGGGAGAAAAAAAGGAAAGTTCCCATCCTCTAAGGGCCTCTATGCTCTATGTTTCTCTCCTGCCTTCCCAAGGCTCTAATATGTCTGTTAGAGTTATTTCTCTCCAGCACAGGAGAGAGAGAGAGAGATAACACAGCTCTCTCTGCAACACCCTCTGGATTGCAGAAGGGGAAAAAAACATCTAATCCTCTTGAGAAGGCACTTTGCAGGCTTCCTAAGCAAAAACAAGAATTTTTAGCTTTCCCATTACAAATTCTTCCCCTGACAGTGCTCACCCACCAAGGACATTTTTCCTTTTAAATTGTGTCTTATGCTCAGCTGAAAGGGAACTCTTGGTCTTTGGAACCAAGCGGTCAAAGGCCCCCAAGCTATCAAAATTTAACAGCATGTCATTACCATCTACACCTGTTACCTGTTGTGTTGCCCTCTTGCTCCCCAAGTGCTCAAATTCATCCATACATACTTCCACATTCCACAAGGAGAGGCATATCTGGGGTCTTGAAAACCAGCTTTTCCTATGTGCTATAGCAGGGTGTGAACAGGTTTAGAATTGCATATAGACTTTTAAGGCCATAAGAGACTATCCACAACCTCTTAAATAGTATAAAAAACTGTCGCTGACAATTTTAGTACCAATGGAGTAAACTGTGGAATTTTAACATTTTTCACAGAAAGGCATTTAAGTTCTCTTTGGGATGCTTAAGTGGTTGGAAACTTACATCTACTGAACTGATTCACTGGTTAACAACCTTCAGCCAAAACATACAATTCATACAAAAAATGTATGAACTACATACACCATAATCTAGGCAAAATATATGAGTATAATTAATGATTATTAAAAAAGTACTTGGAGATGGAACTGGCAGGAAAAAAATTACTTGGTTTGTAAGTTTTGTCAATAAAGATTTTAATAGTCTTTATATCTCAATTTATTAAACAAAGGAAAAATATTGAAAGAATTTATGTTAGAAATGGTAATTTGTATTTGGCAAAGAATACAATAGCCAGTATGCTTATTCTCAAGGAACTGAATATGAAATTTTGGGTGGCTTCTGCATACTGAACTTATTTAAATCTACCACAAACTCTCCCTAGTAGAAATAATTCAACAACTAGAGTACGCAACATATCTGTATTAAAAATACTGTCAAAGGTGAGAGGTTCAAGTACTACCTTTAATACCTTTTCCTTTTCAAGTCACCATAATGACAAAATTATAAAAAGATGCATGTGGAGTTACTGGGAGAAAGAAAATAAAAATTCTTTACAGTTGTGTTTTTTTTAGTCCCACGTGATCTACAGTTTCACGTCTAGCAAAAAATCTGAATACTCTATCTCTTATTCAGAAAAGGAATTCAAAATGAGTAAACAATGGTAGATTGACAGCCAGGAATTTAAGACAACAGACAATAGCTCAGTGTTTGCATTTTCAGTGGCCTACATGAGTTGAATAAAAAAAGTTCCTGAGCCACAGAACAATTACTCTGTTAAAAACCTAAGCAGAAGAAACTGCAACTGAAGATTTTGGAATGACCTAAATTATGGAATTTCACTTATTTGAAAGCTAAGCTAAGTGTTAAAGGAAACAGGGCAATGGATCATGCAGGTGGTTCTTCATAGGTAAACCCAAGGTCATCGACTAAAAAGCTGTAGAAACAAAACTTGTGATTGTAGTAAGTGTCCTAATTCAGTATATAATACAGCCACAGAAGACGGTTTTGTTTTTAAAAAGTACAGTCTAAACATCTTCAATGTATGGGATATTACAGAGAAGGTCCAAGCACCAAATATTTTTCCTTGTCTAGACAGTTCACTCAAAGGACTATTTTTTACAGCCGGAAAGGACATTTGCTTCTTTAATCACCCCATAAAGAGTGAGGCTTGTAAGTGGCGATTCTCTTGCTACATGGAAACAAATTAAGTGGAAAAAAGCTAAATATGAAACTAATATATTCTATGTCTATACAGCGACTAAAGCAGTTCTCTGTAATTACAAGCTGTTCTAGAATCCATGAGTCAGTGCTGTGTGCTTTAATCAAAACTCGTTTGATCTAACGTCATCAAGACGTAAGGAAAGGCAAAAAAATGTCCGCACTCAAGCACACTATTCAACTCAACACTGTGTTCTTGTTTTCTGCCAACCCAAACAAGATGAGGGCATCTCAACCTCAGGCATGATACTGAGATCTCACTGAAATCTACTTACATGGCAAAGTGTCTGGAAGAGGACCTGCTTCCTAGAACAGCTCTGTACGGTGATTAGGGAAGCAGAGCTCTGATACTAAGACTTCCAGGGCTGCCTAGAATACCCATACATAAAAAGGAAGAAGCAGTGGTTGGAGAGCTCTGGTGGGATGTCTAAGCTTTTCTGGACTGCCTGTTGAAGCAAGCAGTGAAGCTTGGGGCTTGTAGTAGAAGGAGAGAAACACGAGGGACCCACTGAGAGACATATGGGATTGGACGTGGAGACAGAAGAGGTGCTTGAGGCAGAGTATTGACTTAAGCATCAGGGAACCTCTAACTTGAGGTTTTGCCAACATGGTTGACTAGCAGCCAACTGGACAAAACAGCATCTTTACATGAACCCCAGAGAGCTTGACGAGGAACTAGGGAGAGCTCCGAGAGCCTCCAGTTCAGAAAGCCTGGCGCAGTCAAATCGCTGAGCCTGGGGCCAGGCAGCAGCGAAATGTCACTGCTACAACAAAAGTTTGTCTACACCTTGGAAGAAGACACAGTCTCCACAGCTGTTCAGTTTACTTTGGCCAGTGGCCATAAAAACTCCATACCAGAACTGAACTACATGAGGTTCTTAAATGTTTTATGTTGTTGTTGTTTCTAACTTTTTTAAAAAAACAAGTCAAACTCATTAAAAAAAAAAAGACTGGAGATTTGGAAAATCTGCTCCCCAGGTACAGAGAGGTGTGTAAATCCAGGAAAATTTCCTCAGGTTCTTTCTCTGATGGTATAAACAGTTATTCTCACTCACTTAACTACAAGTAAATTCACAGTGTAAAGAACAGTAGCTCCTGCGGTTGGAAGCCACACCCTTTCTCAGTACCTGGAATGTCACACATTCCTTTTGTTTCATCTTGAGTCTTCACATAAAGCTGACACCACCACAAATACTAACACTGATGCCATCAGTGCTCCCTTCAAATAAGTTTTGTCAAAACTCTAGAGTTGTTTTTATTAAAATGACAGAATGGAGAAACTAATTGTGGTGGAAAAGGAGTACTGCTACTTCAGAGACTAGAAGTACCCTTGCTTCGCCAAGTTATTAAAATACTTTTCCAAGTGCTGAACATAAAGTCTGATCTGTATTCCATACACAATACCAATTACTTGTGAAGCACACTCAGCTGGTTTTGTACTTGTTTTATTCTTCATTAAAAAGTTCCAAAACTACTCACAACCCTGGAAATAAGATCTTGTGATTTCATCTTTTTGTATTTAGTACAAGTTTGGCTTTTTTGTTCTAATGGAGACTAACTTTGTCCTATTTCATCATATGTGATAGCAACCCTTCCCTGGAAACTGTGCTATTTTATTAACTGTTAGAGGTTCAGAGGGAGTGTTGTTTCTGGTACACCTCCTAAAATTAGATGCTAATGACTTCAGGATTTTTTTTTTTTAAGTTGTGTTTCTATTCCGTTCTGTTTGGTTTTTTTTTAATTATATTAATAAGTGGTCTTCCTAACTTTGATTTGAAATAAAGTGCTTAGTTTTTACTAGAGCAGACCGCATTCTTCTTTGACTACTTTTTTTTTCAGCTGTGCTCAACAGTGAGGCAAAACACCTGCTACCACTTTTCTAGCAGAGAAATCAAAGGTATCCAACCATATCCTTCCTAAGCACTGGGTGAAATGTATACATGCTGCCTAAATAATCCATGAACATGCTTCGGAATTATCCCCATTACTTGAAATCACAAAATACTGCCTTGTCCGTCAATCTCTGGAGGAACTCAGATTTGCTCTCTCTAGCCTACTTAATCAGGCTTTTGTCTTGGCAGTAAGAGAATGTTTCTTTCAACTCACACCATGATTACAAAACAAAGCAAAAGTTTAGAGAGAAAAAAGCAGTAAAAATACTGCAGGATTTTTTGTAGTTATCAATAATAATTAAAACACAAGTATTGTGCTTGATGTCATGATGTATCTAAATATACAGCACCTATTCCCTTACAGCAGCATAACAGTGTTCTTGCCAGCAGTGTATTTCATTTCACTAGAGATCACATTACAAACTATATGGCTGGTTATGTGCCAGCTCAAATAATAATGCTGCAATACTGATTTTGCTCTGGTATAAGTAGGGGGAGTAAATGCAACAAGTTTCAATACACCTTGTCCACTGAAGAACGAATATTTTCACTATCCCTAAGTGAACTACAAGAAGAGCTGGCCCATGAAACCTAATCACATATGGATTTACTGACCTATAATTTGGGAGAAAGAACAGTTGCTTACTTCTTGGATGCTTGAGATCCACTACGTATAGGTTCCAACACCGAGCTATCATCTACTCAGTGCTTCTCTGCATGCATCTTGTCAAAATACTACCATAAAATTTTTTTCCTTTCTGAACTTTTCCCACAAGGCTTCTTGTCCTGAACAGTCCTCTCATCCTCAAGAACAGACATTCATCATCCAGTTAGGGGATTGTTTGTTTTCTGTCAGCATCACTGACCACAAAAAGCCCCATAGCTTCTTGGTATCATTGAGCGCAATTCTCCTACTTTAAATTCTGTGTAGGAGAACAGCATCACTAGCAACTGTGTGCATTCCATTAGCAACAGGATATATTGTCATGATATAACCACATAAAAATCCTAGTCACCCTAAATTCCAGGTTCCTGGTTGACGCTTTTCACCAGTGTTATTACTGGAATAGTTTTTACAACCTTATATGAAAGATACTTGTATAAGCATACCTGCATACACTTACAAACAATAAGCTGACTTTAGCACTTCAGTAAAGCTCTAACTATTGCTATTTACTCCATTCCTACCATTTCAAAAGGCCTGAAGTTCTATCATAGGTAGCATTTCACTACAATTTCTCACTGGAGTTACTTCTGTTGTATGGATGCTTAATCTGCATATTTAAAAAACAGAAAGTCTGGACAAGCAAGATTCTGTTGTCTCCCACACAGCAATGAGAACATTCAAGAAGTTCAGGCTTGCTGATAATGTGCTTTTGCTTCAAATTAAATAATCCTAAATATTCAAGGTAGGAAGATCTTAGCCACTGAAACTTAATCAGAAGTCTGAGTTCCAAACACACTTTACATGCATTTTAGATATATTTATTCCTTCCACCCCGCCATAAGATAGAAATAATTTCCTATCTATGATGATTATTACAGATATCCACTAGTTTCATATATCTCAGCATAAGAATACAATTCCCTTCTTTGCCATAGTTAGGTTAGTATTTTTTACCAATTTGCTCAAAAAAACGTAATCCAATGTTAAGATAGCAAAATTATTAAAAATCAAGAAATGTAAAGCACAGATTGTAGCAAACATTAACTCCATTATGCTGCCCATTTTCTAAATTTCATGTTATACTTCCTATGATTCAAACAGCAACATGGCACACCACGCATTTACAAGAAAAAGAATGAAGGACCCTTAAATGGCAGATTTTGGAGTTAGTAGTAGAAGACTACTCTTCTCACCCAACTAATAACAGCAAATCAATGAGAATGGATTATTATAACTTGTCTCACCTTCACACGTTCGGTCACCTGCAGACACAGAAAAGCCCCGCTCACATATGCACTGGTAGGAACCATCCGTGTTTAGACACTCCCCGTGAGGTGAACAGAGGTCAGATCTCTCACATTCATTGATATCTGGAAGCACAGAGACATTAATAGCTTTGCAGATCATCATATCCTTAATATTAAACATAAGTTCAATTTATCTTAAAAGTAGCTTTTATTTCCAGGAGCAATGGAAATAGTTATGCGAACAGGGCTCATTTTCCAGACCAACCAAATGTCCTGGGATCATTTCTAAACTCTGTATAGGCATCATTATGTTCTGCTGCAGCATATTCTTTCTACAGAACTCCCTGCGATGAGGATGAGCAGAGAGAAGAGAGTGATTTGTGGGTTATCAGCATAAGCTCCATCCTAGTAAACACTTCTGTGTTAGAGGAATTCTCAGACAGCTCCATCTGACTGCTTTTTGATTCCTGTGCACTGGTCAACTTGAGCATCTGGCTTCACATATTACTATCAGGTTTGGAGTTGCAGCTTTCCCAGTAGGCCGATTTTCTATAATTTAAAGCCAAATGGTCTTTTTTGCTGATGGAGAATGGGAATGACCCAAAAAGGTTGCTATATGAGAGTCTGTCATCATTTTCTGTTTTGCTGGGTTCCTTTTTAAACTTAGAAAGCATTTTTCAAACACCACCTTTCAAACCTGTGAATCTGAAAAACAAGTCTTTCTTTTTGATTGATGTCTTATCTTAGCAACCAATTCTGCCCTCAGAACTTAAGGACTGCATTCTTTCATTAAGGAACTATCACTTTCATATTAATTACCATTCATACTGTAATCACACTTTTGTATTTTGCTTTACAAAAACCTATTTTCTTTAGATACAAACTTATTCTAGCCTGTGTAAACCTTCCAGACTCTAGTGTCCTAAAATCATGGTCATGTGCGGAAAGGGAAGAGGCAGCTTGGGGAAGCTGTATCTGCATGAGGTGCCCAAGGAAAAGTCATTGCACTGTGCTTAACACAACACCTACATGTATAAAGTTCTCTTGAATTCATTGCAAATGCAAACCAACAACTACTTCCTGAAGCTCTCTGGAAGCTGGGAAGGGCAGGAGATCAGTAATGACAAGGACAGTACAGCAGTATTCTCAGGACCTACGCTATTCTCAAGACTTAGCTGTCAGTTTCTGAAAACTGCTAGAAAAATACTGGAAACAGAACCAGCTGATTACACAAGGTAGAATGATGTATTAAAAGACAGGAAAACAAAATCAACAACGTTAGGCAAATAGACTATAATATGTCTGAAAAAGCAAATTGCAGTTTCTCATGTTTTGGACTCTTTTCAACTTTACTCCTTACCAAAATGCATGTTCCTAATTTCAAGTCTAGTCCAGATTCAACTTGCAGACACTGCATTCTGTGATAAACTTGCCAGTTTAATTCAATAGTTCTCTGTCTGTACTGTCTGTCCCTTATTTGGCACATACGTGCTTTCAATTCTATTTATCCATTTAAAATATGAAGCCTATATCCTACTATAGTGACAGAGTGAAGAGAATAGAGGGATATCAAAGCTGGCAATGATTTTAGCTTGTGATCAATTATCTTTTATCTGCTAAAGGAAGGTCTAATACTAATATGCTGAATGCAAAATTTCTGGAATTAGAAAGCAGTCACATTTAATTCTCAGAACTTTTACAGGGAATTTACTGCTGGTTGCAAAAGATCTTCAACATAGATCAGCTGGAATACAGTCTCTTAGCTCAAGTCTAAACTGTGAATAAGAGAGCAGCCAAAACAAAGTCCTGGTCCTACAGTCATTTAGAGCACGAACACGCTCTCACTTTCCAGCTCTGATACCACGGTTCCTGTCTCATAAAAACGGATGGCAAAATGGAGTTGTGAGGCATGCCTGGGTGTTGTGCCAACACGAAGTTGGGATCATTCAGAACTAAAACCTGGGAAGTATTTTTCTGGGTTTGGCAACGGCTGACTCAGTCTCAGACAACACATTCTCTTCCTCCCCACTCATCCTCCACAAAGCCCTGCAAGTGTTTTAGAAGTGAGAGAGGTTTATCTAATGTGACTTGACACTAACTATACTGCTCTTGCTGTTGCATCACTGCTTCACAACACACAGAAGGTTCTGTTACAATAAAAGTTTCCAGGACCTGGGAAAAGAACAGCACTTTATCTCTGTTAGTTCTAATACAGAATAATCTCTTTCAAGTTGTAAAGGCTGAGACTTCAGCCATTTGAAATAATTTTTCAGCATACATTTACAGAGAGTAATACAAAATGAATAAGAAAGAACTACAAATGATGAGTTTTTCTTCCTTAGCATTCCTTAGTGAACATCACAAGTTACACTTACAAACTTGAACATTTATTATAAGGAGCCAGATACTTTTTACAGCTATTTCATACCTTGACATCCCCTATTCGCTGTCTGCTGGAAACCATCTGGACAAGTGCATTTGTAAGACCCATCAGTATTTATGCAGTTTCCTCTAAGGCAAATATTGCTGTCTTGAAGGCATTCATCAACATCTGAAATGAGAAGTCAACTGTTGAATTAGATAATGTAAAAACTGATGAAACTTTTAATAGTGATACCTTGATACTAATGGCAACCTGAAGCAACTGTGTGCATGTGTGGAAATCAAGTTTACTACAGTTTAGGATGTCCTTTTAATTTTCCTTTCATCATATCATCAAGTTTCTCGTATTTCTAGAGGGCTTTGAAATTTGAGTTTGTATGTGATTTATTCCTAGCAAATATGACTCACTTGTGCCATGTGCACCTCTCACAAAAGTGTATCATAAGAGTAATGCAGTTAAAAGAAATCCAAGCAGCTGTACATTAAGAAGACAGACACAAAAACTACCTACTGATGCAAATTTGCAATAGGCATCTTTAGACATGTTTAAACCACTATACTGAGATCCCTGGGTTGGAAGTGACCTACTCAGACATCCCCCTGAGTATGGGCGAGCCCAAGCGCAGCTGGTGTGTCACACCAGACAGGACATGCCTGCGGAGACTACTCACAGGACAGCCACGTGGGCAGGAGGCCTGTAGGACATGTGCACGCTGCTGCGCTAACGGGCACTTCATGCAGCTCGTGCGCCGCAACACAGACATTTCACAGGCTTAGCTGCTTAGTCATGAAGCTGAATAGCTGCTTTTGCACAGTGCTGCACCCAAGCCATAAATCCAGCTGCAGAGGCTGGGCACGCAGGGTTTAGTTCCCAGCTGCCTCTACACCACGCTCCCAGCATCAAGCCTCAGGCCTGTAGACTCTGCCCTAGTGTCTTGACATCCACGGGCTAAGCGTGCTGGATGACACATAGCAGGAAAAGTTTCAGGATACAAGCTAGACACAAGGTCATAAAATATCTCAAGAACAGGATGCTGGCATTGTCTCCACCTAAAGTCTTTTCTTCCCCTTGTCTTTCAAAGGGCTTAAAGGTAGTCCAGTGGAGGAAACAGAGTACAGCTACTACGGGCACAGGATTAACTCAGCAAGTGTCTACATTCCAGTGATATTACACAGTTTTGGTTTCACTACAGCTAAAGATCACAAGATATTTGATGACTGTACCTCTAAGTTTTAAAAGCAAACAGAAAGTGAGAGGGTCAAATACAAAAAAGCGTCTTATAAGCAACTTCCCTCTGCCTCCACAGTCCCCTACCTAATGATTTACTGAGTCTATGGCTTTGATAATGTAGTGTTTCCTTTGAAAAACAGTAATCAAAGACTTTTCCCAGTGCCTTTGGTTATTCTGAATTCTTAAGCATGGATTTTAGCTCATTAGAATTGTAACTTTTTCCTGTGCTGCAGGAATGAATAACAATTGTAATTAAAAAGAGGACATGACCTCATTTCTACATTTATCTCTGTAAAGCCCACACTATATACCTCTCCTTGGGATTTAATCTATTTGATAAAAATAAGAAATAGGGATAGCTTTCTTACATAAATGAATGTTATTGAAGATAAAATTGTACTTAATGTTGACAAAGTTGTGACCTTTAGATAAACCATATGTTTTATAATGATTTTCAACTGAGAAATAAATTGTGGCTTATTTAAAAAGCAACTGATTTTGACTAGGATCATGAGAAAAAAAATAATGACTCCCTTGTGCTAAGTTAATGCCAAGTCTCACAACAAGAAGGTGCCTTCTGCCAAATTCAGTCAAAATGCATTATTTTCCATATAGAATGCAAACCTCCCTTTCTCTGATGCAACTCTTCATAGATCCTATAGCTGCTGCAAGAGAATCTTCAGAAAAATCAGAGTAACTCATGCTTAGGACATTCAGTGCTTCTTACCACCCTTTACACATGAGTGTCCGATTGTTTTGGCCACAAAAACCTCTGAAAGCTCTTAGAAGAACACTGAAGCCTCTTATGCTTCAGAGAGACTTTCTTGCAGTAATTTGAATTCTTTGAGATTTACAGTCTGTATTTACATCCCACTGGTGCACATTCCTACTTTCTGTAAGTTGAGACAAGGACTCACAAGTGCATTCACACTTCATGTTCCCTCTTATTCAGAGCAAGACTGAGCAGATAAGGCTCAATGTCACTTAAGAACAAGATGCTGAATGAGAGACTGAGGCAGAAAGAAGATTAATATGCTTGTGGGCATGTATCTTGCAGACCTCTGGCTACTATCTTCAAGTGGAAGGTTTCCAAGCAAGTCTCTAGAGGTACTGAAGAAGGAAAAAGTTCCTCAGCCTTGGATAAAAGGGTGTACAGGCATCAACATTAGGAATGGACATATGGATTATTGCTCTCAAATAGAACTGAAGGATTGAAGGCCTCAGTCCAGCTTTCTTATTTTCTGAAGAGTTCAGCATGAGGATGCACATAGAGTGCATATACTGCATGTATACTTGTATGAACCAATGTATATACCAGTTATTTGCAAATAAACTTTATTCTTAAACAAGTAAAATATTGTGCAAAGACTTCCAGACAAAAAATTGGAGCCAGAGAGTTGCAAAATCACAGCTGAAAATAAGCACAGCATACTTCTGCCAAATTCTGCAATACCCCTAGAAGTTTGTACAAGTTATAATGATCAAACCAGCAAATTGCTTCTTGGGCAGCTACACCTTTAAGAAAACTCCTGAACCAGAAGAAATCCTAATTAAACCAACATATTTCTTGCAAGTGTTTTGCCAGTCACTTTGGTTTTGCAGCATCATACATTTTTGGGTATCCTCTGATATGACAAATGCCCATACCTGACGCTTTGAGAAAGTGGACAGACTTTGAACCACTTTGTTCTTTCCAGACAACTGTGCTGTACTATACCCACAGTTTTTATCATCTCTTTCTCGTTTTCTCTGTGAAGTGTTAGAAAATATTCAGGTAAATAGGCTAATCCAAAGATCAGAGGCCATTATGCGGAGAAACACTGGATGTCTTGTCAAGGTTATTTTGTCTTTATGGAAACTCTGCCCTGTAGTTCACACACATCTGGCTGAACTAACAGTCACAAGGAAAGCCATTTTCATGAAGATGGAAACATGGCTGTGAAGCTGAGGACCTTCACTGATATGAAAATAATGTGAGATTTAAAACTGTAGCCCGAGTTCCCCAAATGTGCACTGAACGCTTCAAGGAGCCTTCAAAACTAATTACATTACAAGGTGAGGAGAAACAAGAGAGGTGAATGTATAGCAGCTGAAGCAGTAGCACCAACCATTCTTACCGACAGAAGAACAAGAATAGTCTGTTTAAACTTAGTTTCCAAGGTGCAAAAAGCAGTCTGCAATATCCTATACTTCAGAAAATTTTGAAGGGATATAATAAAAGCACAGAAGAATTCCTTCCACTTCAAGAGATGAACAGATTTTGTGGGTGACTTGTAATATTTACAAAAAGTTTCAGTGAACAAACTGTCTCTATAGAAATTAATCACTCTGTCACTGGCTGGAGAAGCTCTAGATTTGGTAGCAGACTTGCAAATGAGACAAAGATTCTGGGGTGAGAGAGCAGTTTTAACCTTTTTCCTTGTTTGATCCAATCCCTCTTCTTTTGCTTTGAAAGAGTCCGAAATTATTTTGTCTTGAAAACTACCTTAGAACAAGATCAAGAAAAGGTTGAAAATAAAGCATGGACCATGGTCCTGAGAGGCCAGGTGACGGAGAGCTTCAACAGTTCCCATGACTTCTTGGGATGTATGAAATGCACCAAAGCAGTCTGAAGAGAAGTTTGAAACCTCATCTGCTGAAGCGTACCCAGAGCAGGCTAGCTGAGTAGTTGTCAGGAATGATATCTATTGTCTGTTCTGCCTTTGGGAGGCAGGAAGACCCATGATCCCTTTCACCACATTTCTCTTTGATTCTTGACACAGTATTTCTGCATCTGCTGCAATTCATGAAGATCTTGAAGCCAGTGACAGCAATATTCTTTAACACAAGTTTCTAGTGCTTTGCATCATCAGCCCACATTTCTTGAAGCTGATGCAAGTGATGCTGGTACTCACTAGGAATTCTAAAAAGCTTGTGTTAAATTCCTGTATGAACATATTCTCCCAATAGGTCAGTACCAAAGAGTATCAGTGTGCTAGGGAGATTTTATGAGATTATCCTCATTCCTTGTTGGTGAGAACTTCAAGAGGTGCTGTCACTCATTTTCACAATCCAGTATAATCACTGATGATAAATGCTGTTATATGTTTGCCTGGAGAAAACAGCATTTGGCTGGCTCAGGGGGAGCTGCTCTTTTGCCTGGATCACTGGAAGAGGAGGATTCCTGACACTGCTGTGATGGAAAAGGTGAGCCTTCCAAGTGCTCTGCGGACGATAACCTAGCAGCAGAACACTATTTGGTAGAAGAGCAGTAAGAAGCTGTATCTTCCATGGTATCAGCAGTTACAGAAAGCACACTAGAGGCCGAAAAGGTTTTATGTGCTAATACCACACCCACAGTGAGACCTTAACTGAGAGCTATTTCCTGCTGCCAGTGTGAGATAAGAAAGCAACTGAGGTATAATCTTTTCTGAAGCTCATTAGTAAGTAATCTTACATGCTCAAAGTGACCATGAGTAGCACAGCAGATGTACCATATGTCGTGGTTTTGCCCACCAGCCTGTCCCTGGGGCTGTGAATGGTTTTGCCCAAGTAAATTTCCGGACAAAACCCAATCAAACCTCGTAGTGACGCCTTTGCTAATTACACATTTAAGAAAAAACGGAAGAGAAGGTGGATTGCGCGGTTGAAATTAGGCAGCCATGTAGGAGCGGTGGCAAGGCCCCCTCCTCC
>JAYRBT010000114.1:33227653-33261027 GCA_036023395.1 Myiotriccus ornatus
CAGAGAATTTGGTTTCAGAAATTACATATTGTTAAGTTAAATTACAGAAGACTGCCACCACACTACCTAAAATACAAGCTAATAACAAATTTGACATACTGTAATATTCTGAATTCTAGCCTATTTTAAGATTGTACCCTCTGAGAATTGTCCGTCTGCAGCTCAAGCTGCAGTGTGTTAAGCCTCCCTTGAACAGCAGGGAGTGTTAATCATTCCAAACAGCAGTAACATTTGGCATTGTTATTGTGCTATCAATAAATGGTAATTTCACTTCACCATCACTCCTGGTGAAGAGTTTGGACCTACCTTCACATTCCCCTCTCCTGTTCATTTGGTATCCACTATCGCAATATTCACATCTGTATGAGCCAAGGGTGTTAATACAAAAGCCTTCTCCACAAGTATGAGGTCTTGAACATTCATCAAAATCTGCAGATGGCAGAGAGAAGAGAAACTGCTTCACCAGATATTGTTGAATGCTTGTGTGTCTTCTAAACTCTGCTTTACTTAAGCGTTAAGTAAATTTGGCTTTTTGAAGATCTTTGCAAGCCACAACCCTATAGTTGTTCTTACGGAGCAGTTCAGTCTTTACCTCACGGCTTGAAATCACAAAGAGAATGAGTTCTAGAAACAGCCAGGCCATAGGAATAAGGACTATGAGCAGCCCTGTGGTTGTAAACACAATGTGTGTTGCTGTGTGTGTATTGTGATCAAGACAGCGTTAACCTGAGGATGATCACAGCCTTTCTATGTGTTGCTTTGTCCATGGCTGTTTGCAGCTATATTTAAAAATATTGTTTGTTGCAGCTGTTAATTATTGAAGGAGATTTTCCACAACAGAAGGTATTTTACTAAATGGTAATTTTCCTAAACCAGGATGATACTAAATAAATTCTTGTTTTTCAACAAAAAAACGTTTTGAAAAGTAATAGGAGCTACTTAAGTGATTGGAGCTACCTCTCTTGGTGACAGACAGTTAAAAACACTTGCAGCCATCAATCCAGTACCAGTGGCACTGAAGTAAAAAAAAAAAAGAAATGGAAAAGGGGACTTTAGCGGGGTTTAGGTAAGCTTCTTGATTAATTTTTGTATTTTCATTTGCTATAAAAAAGATAAGTAATTACCAACACAGTCGGTTCCATCTTCACTGGCCATGAATCCAGCTTGGCAAATACATAGGAAACTTCCTTCTGTATTTTCACAGCGTCCAAGGGAACAGAGATGGGGTGCCTGATTGCACTCATTAATATCTACAAAAGAAATGAAAACATAAAAGTATAGAAAAACATATTTAGTTGTGATTATTTTTGCGCTTTCTATTCCATGCATTTGAAAAGACTAATTTGTAATTATTTTAACTACTTGAAAAAGTCTATGTTTTCCCTCAGAGATGCAAAAAAGATGCATTAAATAGTTTTGGTTGGAGAAAAATGCTCTTACTGGCTTGACTATAAGAATATTGCATTGGCCTGAAGAACGTGACATGATTACTGTTCAAATCACTACACTGTGTGCAATATGAGCACAAGCCGCAAGCATGGAACATTAAAACAATTTGGATGAAATAAAGGTATTGTAAGCTGCCATTTGGCTATGTTGTGTAAATCTTTTTTTTAATATTGTATTTGTACCTGATAGCATGTGTTACAGAGTGAAGTTACTGAGCTTTTTCTGATCCAAGTTACAGAAGAGCCACTACACTCTGAATAAAGAAAAGATACTGATATAGTTACTTCCAAATCTGAAATGGCTCATGTAGAGCCAGCCTGTGCTCTCCTAATGTTCATCAGAGACCTCTGTTCCAGAATTTACTAGCTTAGAAGGGGATGAAGACCTCAGTTTGCAGATGTCCTATTGTGCTTCTTCAGTGTTCATGATATACTTCCTTTTTTCAGCAGCAGGCTGAAAGGAGTGACCTAACAAAATTCCTGGATTTAATCCAGCTGCAGAGCTGATAGCTGAGTAAATCATTCTGAGAAATAGGCACCAATTAATTTTTTCTCCAAAGAGAAGTGTATTTCTTCCTAGCAGTCTGACATTTTAGATACCTGATATAAAGCTGAGATGGTCTGCCTGATCAGTTTTTCTTTCATGTCACAATGGGAAAGGTTTTCATTCAATTCAATTAAATTCATGTTCATTTCTGAGCAGCTGGAAGGCTATATAAGAGAGTACCTGGCAAATTTTATTTGACATAAAAAACTTGTTTGAACTTTGGAAGAATTCAGTAGAGGAACTCCTGACTGCTCTGCAGATATTTGCCCTGATCAGATTCTACACTTCAAGCATTTCATAGCATGGTTATTTCAGATTTTTGAAAGCATCATTTCATACCAGAGCACTTTGTCTGCTGATCATTAAGTTTGTACCCCTCGTAGCAGATGCAAGTGTATCCCACAGGCAAATTAACACAGTGTCCTGCTCCACAGATATCGGGATTAACTGTACATTCGTTGATTTCTAAGCGAACAAAAAGAAGTCTCATGTTAAAATCTCCACATAGTTCAGTAAGTGCACAATATTCATGTCTTTTGGACACAGCCATCATTTAGACAAATTTCTGGTATGACTTGCATTTCTGTAATTTTCACTTCTTGACATATAGATGTAGACAAGACAACTAACACATCAGAAAAAAAGAAGCACAAATATCAAAAGAGCATTTAAAAATAGATCTTACAGTAACTCCTCACCTGCTTTCTGCAGAACATCCTTTAATGAACATGATCATGTATACTTCATGAACACATGTGCAGACTGTCTAATGACCTGACTTGTATCCAAGAAGTATTTACTTCTGGACTTTCCTTGCAGATCATGTAATCTGACGTGGAATTATTAATTTTACCTTTTATGTGGGCACAAAAATGGCAGGTACATCCTGGGAGGGCCCAGTCCTGTCTCTATTGACAACACCCTCATTGCTGTGCTGTTCTGTACTTTCTCTCAAGAGGATTCCTTTTTGTTCTACAGCCACATTCTCTTCACTATGGTAATTCAACAATAGCACAGAACAGAAGTGTCAGGAGCTCAGTCATTTCTTAATTTATTTTAGTTCTAAAAAGGAAGTACAATACCTGTAACTTGAGTAGGTGCAATAACTTGACTTGCACTTGAAGTAGAGACTTCAGGAGCAACTTCAACAGGCAAAGGAGGGGATGTTTTCTCAATTACTACTGTGTGACATGGAATGGAAATCAATCACATACAAGAAAATCACCTTAAAGCATTCAAAAATCCCCACTCCTTAAAGAATTCACACATGATACTGAATGAGCCAGACACCATGGAGATTTTAATTTGTTTATTCTGCTTTGATCTGGAGTAGGAAAAAAAACAATATAATTGGGTTTCCCATCATTCTACTGCTTGTGAAAAAAACCCTGAGGTGCTAAAGAAAGCAAATACAGTCATAAAACTTTTTCAGCAAAAGTTAAGCATAAATCTATGAGGAGGCACCTAAGTACAGTTTCCCCTTGAAAGGGGTATAAGGCTTCACCTTTGCTGATATTAAAATTCTCATGTACATAATCCAAGACATCACTTTTGCTTAAAATATGTCTTTGCCACCTAACAAGTCACCTAGCTGATGCCAACCTCTATTCCTCTCACTTCTTCCATGATTTTATCTTTTTTTTTTTTTGATAATGGAGACATTTCTTCTGAAGCTTCAATCAATTTTTTATTCACCTCTACTAGAATTGCTACTTTCCCATTCTTTGAAGAACTGTAAGCACTCTTTCATACTGAAAGAAATGTTAAAGTAAGTTACCTGGAAACTGTGGATGCAGGTTAATTGTTGAAATTCCAGGAGAAAGCTGAGGCTGCCCGGGCTCTAGGTAAGGCTGCTTTTCTTGATCAAGGGAAGCTAATTCCTAGAAGAAAGATTAAAAAAAAAGCTTTCTGAAAACATTCCGTTATTTCATCTATCATAACAACCCACAAACTCCTGGCCTGAGAAACTGCTAACATTCTCAGAGTGGCTTTTGATAGCATATCATTAATCACCACCAATTTAAGCCTGAAAGAACATAGAATACTATGTTTATACAACGGCATACAATTTAACATTGATTTTATTTGAAGCAGCCATTTCACAGAGCTTCTTTGGCTTTGTCCCTCCATAATTCTCCCTATTCCCTGGCCTTTATTTGCAGTTCAGCACCACAGAAAAGTATACAATCACATCTAAGTCTCTGACTGCTGTGAAAGGTTCTCTCTTATCTATTGCACTGATCATCTTTATTTTCATAGAAATGTTAGATGCTTGTAAATCTTTAGGAAAATAAATGAAGTACAGCTGCAGCTATTCACAACAAATCCCATTATCTTCAGCATAGAGAACCTGAAGCCTCCAGAATGGAGGACTTAACACATGCACTCGCTCTTCTCCACTGAATACACAGGAACCCTAAAAAAAAAAAACAGCTTAGGTGCTAATACAAGTCTCATAAGCAGGTGTCACAAATGCTTCTCAAAGCTTCATACTATTTCTCTCTGATTCATTTTCTCTAGCTGTCAGTATCTGTGTCTCTTCTTCATATTGTCTGCATTTTTCATTATCCTCTTTAAAATACATTCTCCATAATGGGATAGAACAATATATACTAGACGCTCCATCAAATGCCTTTAAGATAGGTTAAGGTAATCTCTTTCCTGTACCTCACTACCTGCCTGTTGTTGTATATAATAATAACATGAGCTCTTTTTGCCTCAGGGTTTGCACAGTAAGTCCACAGTGAGTTGTTTGTTAATCAGAAATTCTAAATCCTTTCAGAGTTGTTAATCAGAAATTCTAAATCCTTTTAGAGTTGTCCGTGTCATATCTTGTACACATGGGCATTTTAATTCCTAGACAAATCCCATCATGTTTTACCTGATCAGGAGCTGCCGTTGCCACTAAAACCAGAAAGAAAAAAGGAAAATTAATCAGTTTTCACAGAAACATTTACTTGTGTATTTTATCACATCTGATGGTGGTTGCTGCCATCGCAAAAAAGTTTCAGGCTCTAACCTCATTTCAAAACAGTGCAAACTTGAAGTAATTGTTCCTGAAACAAGTGTACAAACTAACCTGAAACCAGGATAAGATTCTACACATTGTCCAATGGTTATTTACTTCGTATTCAGCTGCCTTGTAGGTTTCTGAATTGTTTACCTGTTTCCTTAGAAACAATCTGACAGACTCACAGATTATTAACTCACTGATTCAACTTTTTCAATTCCTTCAAAGGAATATCAATATCTGGCGATATTTTCAAGGTAAATTAATATCATAATGATATATAACTTAGCATTAACAAATTTGCAAGCATTTATTGTAAAAAAAAAAATCAAGTTTTAAAGTTTGCCTTTTCTTTAAGCAAGCAAAAATGGTTTGGGGTTTTTTTCCTTCACTAAAGTGACTTTTTTTTCTGGGAAGGAGCAGTAGTAATTTCATTTAAGTTCTTATTTTCCCTTCCAATTTGCCTTTTTAAATTTATCAATATATATTTTTATTTATAATTTTTTTTTAAAGTCTTACAACAAATATGTACTGTTTCTTATCATAAAAATTAATGAGATTAAAGCAGCCTCTCTCTCCATGGTGTTCTCAGCATCTCGTAGGACCTAAAATTTCAGAAGTAAATCATGTAATGCAATACACTCCACGACATGGAACGCTCTGATGTGGGAAGTGATGCCTCTCTGTGCTGCACTGGGTGCTCAAGAAACACACTCACTACTCAAAGAAACATACCATTGAAGACACATGCACAGAAACATAGAAAGACTAAATTTTCCCACTCTCACCTTCTTGCACAGCCATCTCAGTCTCACTTTTCTGTGAGAAGGTCAGTGCCTCCACTGGCTCTTCCTTTGCTGGGAGAGGTGGAGGAGAAGTACCTTTAGCAACAGGTTGAGTAATCGGGATCTTGCCAATGACAGGTGGCTGTACTCTAACTGCAGGGTGATGATATAGCTTGTTTCTGTGAGGGCCAGAAACCGTATAACCCATTCCACCAGGGCAGATTTCCTTAAAAGCAGCTAGATTTGGGATGGGAAAATATTCCTTTTAGGAGTCTAAAAGTGCAATATGTTGACATAGTGGAAAATATAATGACTACCACTAATAAATGTCATCTCATATTGTATATACATTTTTACAAAAAACTAATTATAGACAAGCTATGCATTGCATGCTACTATGACTGAGCATTCTCCCAAAAGCATGTTCTGGCTGTTTTTTCTAGGAGGTTTCCACTCCCGTTTACCACCTTTCTTCAGTTATGCTTAACCTACCATTATATCACTTTTTTTTTTGCATTAATTCCCCTCAAACAATATATTATTTCTGAGCATTAATTTAAATATGCAAATTGACGTTATCATCTTTATTGCATAAGGAATGAAGATCATTTTTTCTATCATTCTCTTTTTTGCAGAAACCAAAGGAAAAAAGCTCATCACCCCTGTACTAGAGGAGCAGAAGACTATCAACCAGTAACAACATTGATTCACAGGATCCCACCTGACTACATCAGAGGTCTCATACCAGCCCTGATCCAAATTCCACTGAATTGAAAAAGGCTGGATAAAAACAAGTTGAGGATCACAGAAAAGCCAGTGGAAGAGAGAGGAAATAATCTCATTTATAAAGCTGGTACAGAGAAAAGTAACCAAAGTCAGGCAGCTGCACCTGCTCTGATCTCTGCAGGTGCTCCACATAAATATCAGGGTTTGCAGTCCTACTGAAAGACTAAAATGAAAAAGAAATACAGGTCAGTCTTCCTCCCTACCAGAGATAATAGCTTTGCTCCTCTCAGGGTCAGGGAGACCTTCAGCAGTCTTGAGGGGGCAGTGCTTCATTACTCTAGGTTAAGCCATGTTTTATGGGATGAAATCCTGAACATTTAGTCTTCCATGTGCCCAATGTGATTTCTTACAGTTTTGTAAGAGATGTGTGGAGAGGGGCATTGCTAAGTTCACAAATTCTACTTTAAACATATCAGGATTTAAAAATGAATTAGCATCTAAAATAAAACCACAAAGTACTACCTATAGGTACTCTACAGATAATTTCCTTAAATTATACATTAAATTGCAGTATGCATCAATTGTATAAGCGGTTCTTATGGTGTCTTAGTAATAGAAAATATGAAGGGTCAACAAACTGATTAAATTCAGTGGATTCAGAATGATGAAATACTTCCGTAGGGATATGCTAATATCAAAAATTGCCACAAAAATGCCCAAATGAGGATGGGAATTCTGGTCAAAGGAGGAAGACAGAGAAAATTTGATGTCTGTCCCTTCAGATGCATACTCAGGTTTTAGGCAAACTTGCCTCAGGTCCTATTCTCTCAAATGCAAAATAGAAACATGAGCCTTATTCTACAACAGCTCTGACAAATGCTCTCAAAACCTGGCCTTAAATATCTGGCTTCAGTATTTCTTTAGAAGATTATTTACTCTATACAAATATTTTAGAAGCAATCAGTGAGGTCATGACTTTTAAATTAACATGGGATGCTGCAGTAAATACATTACCCCATTCTGGAGTATCCCACTTTCACACATTTTTCATAGAAAACTCTGAAACATTATGAATTTAACCTGTTACAGAAAGGAACATGTTTTTAAATCATGAAAGTAATCATTAAATGGGAAAAGCTCATCAGAATTTTCTACTCACAGATTTTCTTCCGAAATCTTTTCATTAAGGGGGAAAAAAAAAAAAAATCACTGAAATAACCAATTCCGTATGTTATTCAACGTATTTTTTGTGACTAGAGAGCAGTCAACAAAAAAGATATATTCTCTGCTCCATAACACACACAGTTGGGCAGGAAGTCTCATGTAATATTCTCATATATGTAAAGCACCTGCATTTAAATTGTGAGTCATCTCACGAGAATATATTTTTTCTCCACTGAAATCCATAGATATTATTTATCTGAAAGTGACTGGAGTTTTAAAATTCTGATCAGTGATCTAGTGACCCAACGGTCACGCAGGAAACAACGTCTTTAAAAAACAATTGAAATGCTCAAAAATGTTGGTCACTTCCATTTCTGTAAGACCAACTTAAAAAAAGTAGGGAATCTGCTGCTCTCATCATGTCTCTGATGCTAGCTGTGGATTTCCCAAAGCAGCTCGCTGGTTTTGACAATGTAAATCATTATATAATACTTCAAAGAAATACATGACCTGTATCATGGCAGTGACATCTGCAGCAGCAGATTCAAGTAAGCACAGCGGACTGCCATTACAAGTACCTGTGCTAAAATACTGAAGAGGCTGGACACCATGTATACTGCAACGAACAATTATGTTTTTAAAAACGATTAATTTGGCCATACAATTGGACAAAAAGATAAAATTAAATTAATATAGACTGAAGAATCCATGGGCATTTAAGTTTTAAGCAACATCCGGAATTAGAAAGTACTTAAAAGCAGCATATCTACAATATGTGGTATCTTAATCTATAAGCAGCCTAAATGAGGGTGGTGACCAAACAAGCTGGTATTTGCAGAATCCTTATACACATAAAGAACAGCAGAACTCCAAGAGAACTGATAATATAAATGAGCTTTATGTAACAAGTATGGAATTGTTTAAGTGAAAGTTGGTATGAAATGTTTAACTACAAGTTTTTATTGTTAAGAAGGCAACACCATCCTTAGCACAATTCTCAAAATGGATGGTAAAGACGTGGAACAAGGTGAGAAAGAAGAGACACTACCACGTATATCCTACTAACTGTAATATAAACTACAACCCACATTCTTCTGCACCTAACTCCTGAAAGCTGCCGTCCTTTCACCAGATCCTTTTACATTTGAGGTGTATTAACTAGATTTAACTAGATTTTAGGTTAATTTCCCTATAACTATAATATTTAGTGTGTGTGGGGGGCTGGTTAAAGCGTGCATAACAAATGTAGGGGTGGGGGAAAAAGCTTGTATTTTTAATGGGATGTTCTCACCTGTTCCTGGAAGTGGACACTTCTCACAGCGTGGGCCCCAGGCTTTGCCAACGCTGCAACAGCAAAGCTGCTTGCTGAGCTGAACAGAAAGAGGATGCATGCATTGCTTTCCTGCACTGACAAACCGGTAGCAGGGTCCTTTCTCTTCAGCAACTACAGGATTATCAGCTGCAATGAAAGTGAAAGAGAGGATGCTACTATTCAGGCAAAAAGCAAAATAGAGAAACACCATGAGATTTCCAGCACCAGTTAAATGCATTAATATTACCGTCTGCAGAAGTTTTACTTCAAACACCTATCTCAAACAAGAATCACAACACACACACAAAAAAAAGCCAAACAAACAAACAAAAAACACCAAACAAACAAACAAAAAAACCAACAAAAAAAAGAAAAAAAAAACACCTTATTTTGCATCAAACACTCCTGAATTCAAACTCATCCTAGACCAAGGATAAGTATTTTAAGGAAAAAAAAAAATTTAAAGTTGACATGCTGTCACAATAGAGAATCGGCTCTCTCACTTGTCCACAAGTCCAGTTGCTGAAGATCAATCACTGGCATTACACAGTTGTGTCAAAGCTACATACCCACTAGAACATTCATCCAGAAGTAGGCTATGTCAGTGAGGCTGCAAAAGCATTTAGTATCATACGTGACACTTTTTTTAATAAAAGAGAAAATCAGATATTTACATCTTGTTACACTTAGTTTTAATGTGGAAGAGCCAAAGGCCATAAGCTATGAGTAGTATGAGAAAGCTAAGACCCATCCAGCTTTCTAATTTATGCATCCAAATTAGCATATGGTTAACAGTTTTGGGTAACTTGTTCACTTAAAAATACAAAGACTACCCGATTTTCAACATGACATGTAAAAGCAAAACCAAAAACAACCAACCGCTTTTTTTTCTTGTGTTCAACTGAAAAATGATATAAAGTTCTTCGAACTGCTAAGAAACTTTCTCAGTTATTGAGTGTCATTAACTAGTAGCTTTGGATAATTTCGCTGGGGAAAAAAAAAAAGAAAGAATTCACCTATAACTCAAGACCATATTTTAGCTGTGAAGACAGCTCAGAGAAGGAGCTTCGGAGATAAGCTATTTTTCATTTGTACATATTCTTTGCAGAAAATGTAAAGTGAAAAATTTAGTTGTTCTCTACACCATCTTTTCTTCTCACAGAGCTAGATGATCTCAAAGTAAAAGCTGACTAGTATAGGTAAATATTTGCATTCATGCTGTTCACAACTTCTTCTTTTTCCGAATTCTTTTTTAATTTTTAATCCTTTCTATTGAGAAGGAAAATGTGCCAAATATCATCCTGGGCTAAATGTTTAGTAATGGAAACTACTCAGATCAAAGCTGCAGAGGTGGAAGAGGGAAGAGCAAAACAAAAAGATGATTTGGCTGGGAAAGTAGCAGAGACAGGAGAAAAAAAAAAATGTGTGGGAAGGAGAACTCCCAACTACTGAGAAAGACTGAACGTATGAGGAGGCTGGATGTGTCCTTGAAGGTTTTTTGTGACAAGCGAGGAAAAGATAGCAAAGATCTTGGGCAGCCACTGGTGGAAACCAACATTTCCAGGACAAAGAGACAGAAAATAGGCATGAGCACTGAGACTGACTACGTAAAGTGAATAAACTGAGAAGATGAGGTGGGGACAGCAAAAAAATGGTGACAGAACAGTTAGGCCTAATCAAATAAATCTTCATCTGAAATGCAACTAAGTATCTGTTTTGGTACTTTGCCTAGTACCATTACTTACGTATGCATCTTGAGAGAGTAGGATCTGGCACAAATCCCATTTTGCAGGTACATCTATAGCTGCCCATGGTATTCAAGCACTCACCATTAGGGCACACTCCCTGTAGCTGACACTCATTGATATCTGTGGGAAAATTGAAAATAATCAGATGCTGAAACATGTATTAATACTTCTCTTTCTTGAGACGTTACCTTTTTTTAAAAAAATATGTGTAGGAGGACTGTTACAAGTTAACACTCTAATCAGCACTTTTTCCCACACTGACACTTGATTTATAACCTTTTAAAACACTGCTGAGAACATAACAGAAATACAATTACATTTATACATCATTCTTGAGTACTTTGAATTAAAAAAAAAACAAATAGACTTTGGCTGGTTTATCAACCCCTCTTTTCCTGACTAGATGATTGCTTGTGCAGCCAAACACAGCTCATAAGAACGTTCACACAGACAAGTTTAAAGCGATGTAGTATATATTTTATGCAGGGTGGAACACTGCTTAACACATGTAATACAGTTTTTATTAGTATTTGTATTCAATAGTGCACAAAGGTTCATTGTGCTGGAAGAAGCACAGTGCAAAAATATCTTCTCTAGTCTAAAGAGCTTACTGTCTTGATAACAAGAATATGCTTCAGGAAGCAGAGAACACATGTGACATGAAAAAAACTGTATCTGTGGGAAAACAACTTTGCAACAATTGACAACTACTTTGATAAAGTTTGCTGTTATGAGGCCACCTGCACAAGTGTCTCTTTCAGGGTCTCACTGAATCATTCTCCCATGACACAAGCATTGGACCTCAAGCCTATATCATACTTGGGGTTGCATCTGTAATGCATGTACTCTTAGAACAGGACCTGCCTGACAATCATCTGGATACCACCTGTAACTAAGTCAGCCAGGATTTTATTTCAGGGGACAGCAACAACATAGCTTGGACTGATAATCAAAACCTTAAAATATTAACAAAAATAAAACTAAAACCCCTTCTAATCCATAATTACCTCTTACAGAAAAATTGAGAGAGTACATTGAAATAGACCTACTTAAAAATGTTTACGTGTATGATTTTTACATAAAATTTCCCTCCCTATCCTTAAGGCTAGGGAAAAATGCCTACCTTGCTGGGTAAACTTCAAGTGTAAGTCAAGATATTCCTGCTAGCTCTTTGAAAATCAAGTATTAGTGACAATTTTATCTAAAATATACAATATTTATTATCTTTCCTCTTGGGTCTTATAAAACCATCACAATTTAATTTCACCTTGTTGTATGTTGCTGCCTAATTCAACACTACCAATGAGGGTTAGAACTTCAATATACAAAATAGGACAGATGCGCTGGAGTTTGCTTTTGGAAACCTGTAGAAAGAACATTTGTTCTTTATTTTTCTCCACAAGTTTGGCTACCTGTCCCACTACACAGGAGTGAACAGTACAGCAAACTCTAGCAGTTACCATACCAGCTGCATTTTTTTCCAAATAGTTGGTGTTCAGCTTATCCCTCAGCTCTTCCAGTGCTATACCTAATATAGTATCTTGACACCACCTGGATAAACTTCTCTTCTATGCACTTAGCTATGTGTGACAGAGAGCAATAATTTATATACTATAACTTTGGATGAAATGTGATGGAAACCACATGAATTACAAAGGAACAGCTTTGCCTCAAAGGAATTTTCAAGTGAAATTCCCAGACTACATGACTTTCTAACCTCAGAGGGAGTGGACTATTAAAAAAGGAGAATGGTATAAGAAAAGAGCACAAAAAACATCTGAAATATCCTCCTACAGCAGTCTACCTTTTGTCCCATCCAACCTTTGAGTGGGACGATATCCCATATAAGCACAAGAGTATCTTATTTAAGGATTGTACTAACACAGAATATTTATTAAGCTAGATTTTTTCTGACGTACTTGAAGTTTCTTCAGACAGTTTCTTCCATTTCTTAGTCAGACTAGGTTCTTTTTTTCATCTTGAGATCTCAAAATATGATTGAAGGCATCTACACATTTCCAGCCGATCCCAAAAGGAAGATTGTAATTGTTTCAATACCATTATAATTTGTGAATGTAACAAGGAATTAACTTAAATCTTAACAGTTAGCAAACTACAGACATTATTGAAAGATCTCTAAATAGAAACATATTGATACTGCTGTAAAGTTTTCGGGAGGAAAGGAAGTATTACTAACCCACCACTTTCAAAAATCAGGCACAACAAAGACCTGACCAAAAAGAAGACTGTGAAGTACCTAGAAGCTAATACAAAGCAAATACTGGAACACTCAAGAACCCCCTACTGAATTTTTTGCCCATAGGTGGTTTGGTCCTCAAATGCTAAACCATGAAACAATTCTACTTGCTTTGATGAGCACTGTCTCTGTTGGCAGAAATAAGTTAGAGACTGTATCCTTTACTGTGAATACAAGAAAAATCTCAATATCTGGGTTTATTTCAAAATAAAAATCCTCAACAAAATTACACAAATACATAAGTTATATACACACAGGCAAAAAGTACATAAAGATTTTGGAGGAAGAGGAAAAACATGGGAGAAATTGATGCATATAATGAAAATAATTTCTCTATTTCATACAATGTAATAACTAGACATTTTTAAATAACTTTTTCCCTTTCCAAATTCAAAGTACACATTTTTATTTATACGAAAATTATCCTATACTAATGGGAAAAAATGGAAGATATCTCCCAGGTGACATATGCATCATATCACTTTTTTGGGTCACTTTTTCTGGAATATACCTCCATGTAGAATTAGCAGAAATTCTTTGTAGAGTAAAAACATCATTTAACTTTTAAATCAGCAAAGAAGGCAACTTATCTTAAATAATGTAAATTTGACTTGGATTTTAGAGCTCTAATTTTCAAGGAAAGACTAAATCTCATAAAATACATTGCTATTTGATTATATGTGACCATGAAAAATCTGGCACTTTTCCATTCTATCTAGGAGAATAAGTCTACCGTTCTACATGTATTTAATCAAGGTAAGTAATTATATAGATTAACATAAGTGCATTTATATTTTTAATGTTTAAAATTATTAATGATGCATTTATTAGATGATAATTTTACTCACTGATTGAATCCACCTTAATTTTACGGAACGTCAAAAATCTATATGTGGATAAACTTTATTATTTGAATACTAAAAGTATATAGGCATGCTAAAAACAGAAAGCAAAATCCCGCAAAGACACTGATATATTTTTTTTGTAGAACTATGTCTGTATGCTGCAGAAGATAAAAATGGTGTCTGTTGCTGTAATTCTCAAGCAATTGTTCAGCTTTGAATAACTTAGCTACTTAACTGAAATGCATATATATATAAATATACTTACAATGAAATGTTAGGAGGTACAAAATTCTAGTTACAGGTTAAAGACTTCAACTAGCTGAATGATCTAGATAAACTAGGGTATTTGGATTTTAGAATTATTTTAGAATTATTTTTTTATATAGCTTATAAACTGTAATTGTGAACTTTAGGGTGAGTTTAATTTGCATATAATCTAAGTAGAAATAATGCATGTTTTTACAGATCTGAACTGTATTTCATGTCATTGCTGACGAAAACTGGCATAGGAACATAGGAGACACATTTGGTGAGACCGGAAAAATCCTCTTCTAGAGCTTTGCCTACTAATAGTGAAGGTTTAGTGGCATTATTTATTGAAGTGGCTGATTTGCAGGTAAATGGGATCTTCCTATAATTCATGAATACACAGGCATCTTTCTTTCCAAATGAGTCAACTATTTTGCAGGAAACATTCACAGATGCTATCATTATTGCCTCTGTATTCAATCTCTTTGCAGACAAACTGTGCTTGTATGTCTAGTATTTAAAAATACAACACCCAATTCACACACACTCTGTTACAGCTATTTAATATGGGCACCACTACATTTAAGTCCCAGCTAAATACCAGTGAACATTCCTTTCAGAGTCCCCAGTACAGATATTTCTCCTTCTAAATTCATGCACTTTTTAAGGTAAACTTCATTGTGCATGTTCTGATGCCTCAGCATAACTTAATTATAGTGTATTTTAATGCCTCTTTTCCAAGTCGTGTCTTCTCAATGAGCTCATAGAATTACTGAGCTGAATTACACAAGCCTATCTAGGGATTCCTCAGAACCAAGCCATAAAAAAAAAACAACCCTTCACATTTTCGAAAGAAACATACATGTATGTTATTTAACAACTTGGATGGAAAAAAAAAATCCCTTCCAGATTTACTACCTTCTTAATTTCAGACTGTGGTAAAAGGCTACCAATCCAAAATGTTTCCTACCACCTGCCAGCCTGCCCAGCTATGCAAATTGCACTGGAATCAACTTGTTCAGGCAGCTGGAAAAGAAATCCGATTCAAGATTAACAGACTTCTTTTTTTTTTTCTTTTTAGCCCTCTATTTCTTGTATATGGACATAAAATATAAGTATAGGAATGAGAATTCATTTGTTCCATTGTACTAACTAGAGAAAAACCTAAAAATAATCTTTTGTTGTGCAGAAGCACGAACTGATGACACTCCTGAGAAGTGCTTTGACTAAACATCTTCATATACACAGAGGAAATACTAGGGGGCTATGTAGCAGTACTGTAAAATAGCAGTACTATAAAATACCAGTACTATTTACACACGTAAATAAAGCTTTCCAAAGACCAATTCGATAGTGACTTTCAGTTTTTGAGAAAAGCAGAATAATGAAGCTCCACTGGTAAAAAGCCTCTGCGTTAGTGAGACAGAAAAAAAGAGTTTAAGCAAAAAAATATTCCACACAGCACCTTGCATGGCTACGCAATAAATTCTCACACTAGGCACCATTATTTATAAAGAACTAATAAATAAAGCATTAATTTTGTAATAGTTGACGTTTGATAATGTGAATGGCTTGACCTTTCTCAATGGTAATGAATGGATATAACCCTACTGACATGAAAGAAGCATTTGTTCTGCACTGACTGACAGCCCGACCCTTTGCTCTTTCGTATTACACATGCCAAACACATGGAACTGTTCCTTGGCACACTGTGCTCCTCAATTTGATAGTCCATCTCCATGAAAGTTTGACTCATACTTTCAGTCTGTGGTAACGGCAGGGGAAGCCACCTGCCATCCCAGCAGCCCTGTTGGTTGACTCTGCTCTCACGAGTTCACCCAAATTCACAGAAGCTTTGCCATAACCGAGGTCTTGACAGTGATGTTCCAGCACTGTACAGATGACTCTGCTGTGTCTCAGCTCCTCCTATACCTTTTTCTAAGCACATAGCTTGATATACAGTGAGGTCAGCCACCACACTGCCCTCCAGAGCCACCACTGTGCTCCCAGATTCCAATAACCCAGATGCTGTAACCAAAATGCTGCTAATCTATCCCACAATCATTCCCACTAAGAAGAACTTAAAACAGTCTCTCTTAACAAGAACAGTTAGTGTTTGATACCTTCCCACACATTTTTATAGGTCTTCTGGGTGTCAGGTCAGCCTGCTCTCAGAAAATGCAATGTGTTAATGACTCACTGCCACTGAATTTCCTGGGGGAAAAAAGCAAGCTAAAACAACTATTTCCTAACTGAATGCTTGTCTGCTCATGTGGAGAATGTGACTTTGAACACAGTAATCTCCATGGACATTTAAAAAAACCAAAACAAACAAACAAAAAAAACCACCACACAACAAAAAAAACTCACTCCAAAACAAAACAGACATAAAGAAGGAAGCTGGGAGCAATGTAAGATGGTGTTCATTTAAACAAGTAAGTTTCACAGCCTACTGCTCTCCTACACACTGACAGGCCAAGACAACCTGAAGAGCTTGATACCAACTACAGCCAAGCAAAGTGTTGCAGAAGGACTTGTTGATCAGCAGAGAACTTTTCACTACAGAGCACCCTACAAAAGCTGATGGTTGGAGTATCAGTTCTGTAGTGTTTCCTTTTGGCAGCTTCCAGCTGCAAGACTATTTAGGAAGAGAAGTTCACTGTGTTTTGGCTGTGTTAACCATCATAACAGCTCTTCAGACCACCCAGGCCCAGCTGGCCTAATGCAGAAACACGAGGGTGGTGTAAAGCTGTCTTCTCTGCCTTCAGCCTCGTAGGTCATTTGGACACACAGAGCAAGTCCCTTTTTGAACAGTGAGCGATGCCTGTATTTGGTCACAGACATACAAGAATTTGAAACATTTCTATAAAATTAAATTGATTCTTTCATTTCAAGGCATAGCACATTGAATTTATGCTCATCAAAATCATCACAACTTGGAGTGTTAGGCATTATCTTAAAATTCTAGAATTGAACATACAAGTTTATTAATGTGTTCTGGTCAAAGCCACAATCTTCTGACATTATGTTATTTAAATCTATCAATTCATTCTAAAGAAAACATTTTTACTCAAGATAAAGAGTCTACGAATTCAGAAAAGTTAGGGGTCACAGCAAGAATTTTGAACAATGCAAATGCAAACAAAACCAGTCTGTAATTTGTTTTTTGAAAGAAACCATTGCTACCATTCATGTAAATAATGCAGTGAATTTTGATGTCAGGAACACTGATAACTTTGAAATGGTTAAATTCCACTATCAAATTTGGACCAGGGTTTGGTTTTATTACTATTTTATGTTGAAGTAAGCTAGAATGCTTTTAAAATTTTCATAAATAAGGCTGAAGAATGCTAAGAAGTGATTTAGTATTATTTAAAAACAACATCTTTTAAAACAATAGATCTCACTTGTATCACTGAGTTTTCTGTGTTACAAATTTGAGGTGATTTTTGATTACATGAATAAATTCGACTCAAAAGACAATGAACATTTCAGATTTTCAAAGTCACATAACATGCTCTAAAAGAAGAAAACAATGTTTAATGTCACAATTTTTAAGAAAACACATGACAAGGTATAAAAAGTAAATATGCAACAGCCCCCAGTTAGGACAGTCATGATATCCAGAAGGTTCTTATGAAATTTGGACCAAGAATGGGAACTTGTAGAAGTAGGAACTTCTAGTCAAACCACCACAGCCCTGGTAGCTTCACTGAAATATTTAGAATAAACTTGTGGCTACAAAGTATTGTGGCCTATCTCACTCCCTCTGTCTCAAGTGTCTGGTGCCAGAGGACACAAGCAATCTCAACAGTTTGAGACAGCAATTCCAGCCCTAAGCACTGTGGAAAGGGAAATTTCTGAAGGGGGACTTCTGCATTTAGCTCTGAAATTCAGTCTCTGTGTTTATCAAAAACCAACTGACTTTGGTTAAATTACTAAGTATTAAAACTGAACAGAATATTTGTCTCCTTGTGATGTAAAGTGAGCAAGTTGACTTTCAATAACACACACACTTAAGACACTTTGCTGCATTTAAGCAAAGCAAGTCTTCTAGATCAATTATATACTAATTTGCCACAGTACTGGGCAACTTCTTAATTAAAAATTACCTAATGGGCAGTCATTAAATGTTATTTAGTAAACATCTGCCTGGATAGATTTTTTCATGCAGTAAGTGCTTTAATATGCGCAATAAATCATGTTGCAAATTTAGACTGGAATATACAATTTACGTTATTTACAAAAATTTGACTCATTCTGGTAGTTATATGCTAGGCTTCACTTGGAGTGCCATCTGACTGAACGATCTCCAAACTGACTCAATATACGGACATCAGCTTTTATTCTCTTTATGAAAATCAATTACAATCAATTACCCACTAACACCACAGAAAATACTGTTCCAACTGGTTCCACTATAGGTACATTGTTAACCACTATTAATATCCTCTGTTCTAAGAAACATATAATATCCAGATTTTTCTGCCTTCATTATAGTTGATTGTTTCAATAATAACATGATTAGTGAGAACAACGGGCAAAAGAAATAAAAAACAAAGTTTCATTGCTAATTAATCTATTGCAATATTTTCTAAAATCACAGGAAAAACAGTTGCTTATTCTAAGAAATGACCCACTAAGTTCTGTGAGCTAACAGAACAGCAGCAGGAGAAATCAGTCCAACTCATTTTATGCTTTTGCGTGGAATTTACTGGAACACAAGTTTGCAGATCCACACTTCTCAAACACATAATCAATGTCCAAACAGCAACCCAGCCCAGTTTCTGGAGATACATTTATTTCTCCGTATGATCATTATAAAAGAACTTCTTTGAAAGATGGTTGTTGACTTAGTAGCTAAGTAACATAAAAAGCATTTCTTACGAAGCTAAGCTCTTTTATTACTTAAAAGTAGTAAAATAAATATACAACGTGCAGAGTATTCTAGGAACAAATGTAGGAGGGCAAAATATACCCTCAAAAGCTCTTTTCCCTTGGCTCCATCATGATCTAAGTCCCCGGAGCACATGATTATAGAATTTGATCCATCAACATACAAGTACTAGTTTCTACAAGCTCATATACATTTTATTTTAAGAATATAGGGACTTTCCATGAACTTCCACGCACTTTTTACTTCATTGTAAAACAAGTGTCCAGGTATTTTTCCACTTCTTCAAGATAAGATTTCTAAAGTGCTTTACTGGCAATATGCTAGTTTCCTGAAAAATGAATCCAACCTTTTCACCAGCTGTTTTTTTCATTCTATTTCAGTTTTCCAAGAAAACCATTAGCAGACTAAGGAAACAGTAGTATAATTCTAAGCAGGGAACCAGAAATTAACACTGCAAGTGGATTCTGACAAAGAAGCTGCAACTCTGATAAGCTGTATTTTGGCTCTAATGACAGCCTTAGGGCATCCATGTGTGTACATGTAATAAATCACTCAATTGAAAGGATAATTACTGAGGGGGAAAAGAGCTTTCTTAATAGCAATTACACTAAACTGTTCGAATTAACATACCCACAGATGGGTCTTTGTTGTCCTACTTACACATTAGAGAAAAGAATGTTCCATTATATTAGTCCACTCACTTGAAAGGAAAGAAATCAGGATCTGGTTATTAATCACACTAATACTTCTTAGGTTATGAAGCCTTTTTAGGCTCTTGACTGCAAAACCAATGTAGAACAAAAGGTTAATTAGGCTTTTAGGTCAAATTTTTCAAAGGCAGTGAAAGCTGGACAATATTTAGGTGAAAACAACAATTTCTTTAAGCTGGAGGCATGGATTCAGAAATACATCCTCATTACTATTTTGTCTGGCAAACCTGGCCCTTTCTGAGCATGCACACAGCATGCACACCCTTTCAGTAAAGAATAATCTAATTAAAATGTACATTTGCATACAGACATGCTGTTCCTCTCCCTTCTAATATAATTGTAAGGATCATTGAAAGAATATGAATACTCCCACGACAGCACCTTAAACAGTTTTCTCTCAACTTCTACTGCTGTAGCTTTGCTCTGTGTTAGTAATATGGACAGCTCTTCTTTCATTTAGCCCCGTCCTCTTTGCTCCTAGAAAAGCATGTCTGCTTCATATAAACTAACAGGACACTTTTGGCTGCCTCATTGAAAAGCACATGCTATTAACCACTTCAGGACTGAAATGCACCCTGACAGCAGCTTTCACAAATGAAGTTAGCTTTCCTAAAGAATGTTCAAACAGAGGTCAAAATCATGACCTGCTGAAAGAAAATGGTAATCTTGTTACTTACTTCAACAGTACTAAATTCCATCGTGGCTTTGTTTCATGGGTATTTCTTCTCGCAGCTCCTTCCTTTTTTATACCTTCTTTTGGAGTGTGTTGGTGAGCAAATTACAGAGAAGCCATTCAGCCATTCAAGCCTTGATAAGGCAATAGGGGGGAACATCCAACAGCAACCACCTCTGCCCTCTCCAGAAAGTTAAGAGATTGTCCCCATCCTCAATTCAACAGTCTACTTCCTGGTGAGATAATCCTACTCCCATCTGATGATTAAACTCTAGATTATAAATTTCCATGTATCAGCTACAAGTTATATTTAGGGTTTACAGATTGCTCTCTTCTGGGATAATGACAGCAGCATAAAACAAACTATTTCAAAGCATCATATTTCTCACAGTGTTAGTTACGTGGTACAAAAATGTGTCAGTGGAAAATCTATCAAAATCCAGTGCAAAAAGCAATGACTAGCTTACCAGGTATGGATCTATTTCTGTACACTACCATGGCAGTACTTAGTTCCTTTATATGCTCCTACCCAGAGACATATGTTCTCCCTCCCTTATCACCTGCCAGTGCTCAATGAAACAATTTCCCAGTCTACTACAGGTAACCTTCAACAAGTGGCAGATCATTTTTAACCATCTGTAGACCCTGACTACATTAGTTTCCATGGAATAAGTTTTGCCAACACCTAGGTACAATCTCTTGAAACAAACTGAATGCCCTAAGTGCCTTCAAATGCCTGCTGGGTTGCTGCTGTCTAGGAAACTATTGTGTGGGCTTTGCGCTCAACTACTGAAGATCCCAAAAGCTCCTTTCCTTCCTGGATCATGTTCAGAGGGATGCCATGATGGCATCTTCTAGACATTTTCTGTGCTCAAAGTTAGAAAACCTCTCTTTTGCAGACTCCAAAGTCCTCATGAACAATATGTGGAATGAGACAATCTCCTTTAAAATAGCTGGAAGCATCTTGCTGAAATATATATACTACCTGCGTGTTTAATTTGAGGCATGAAAAGGTGGCTCATTTATGACTCCCACTCACCTCCTTCACCTTTTCACTTTCCAGTTCTCATTAGTAAGTTACCATCAACATCTCCCCACTCCTTTTATTTATTAAGAGGACTCTAGTTTTTCACTGCAGAGCAGGGAACAAGCTCCTGAGATGCAATTGGCAGCTCTCCACCATTTAGTTTTTACTATTTTGACCCATCCCAATTTTCTCTTGCAGTCTTCCAAATGCTCCTACCCTGCTGGTAAACCACTAGGTAGAGGCCAGAGCAGCAGATAGGCTCAGGTGGCTATACTTGCAGATGATAGCTCACATCTCCCTCAGCAGTGAAACAGCATGACGTTTGTGTTTAATGCTCTATGAACTTTATTATTTTGGTTGGTAAATAATTTCTTTATGCAACTGGCTATTGTACATTCCCTCATCAGAATGTTAAGTGAAAGCTTTCAGTTAAATAAGATTAACTTTATGTCTAAAATGCCTATAAATATCCTTTAACATCATTTACTCTTTCATTTTATCCTGCTCTCCACCACTACTCCTCTTTGTTGGGACCTCTTTTGCCCGTACTGGATCAACAATGACTAACAAACCCAACCACAGCAGTATCAGTCTCCCCTGAGCTCATTTTTCCCTTATTTCCCAAATCTCTCTCCAGAGTACCACTGCAAGACTGCTCACGTCTTCTCAGAGGTCCTTTTTGTTTGTTCATGCTGTGCCAATCAAGTCAGACAAGCAATTAAGGTTCCTCATCTGGCACCTCTGTCCAGTGCTCAAAGATACACAGAAAGAACGATCATATGTCTATGGGTATCTCTTCACCTTCATCAGATAGAGATGCCATAGGCCAGGAGAACGTAACTGTCCCAAGCCTTCCTTTGTAGCTTCGTGATCCTGCAGATTCCACAACCCTGTATGTTTTGATAACTACTATGGTTACCACCAAGAGATAATACAGTCTAATCTTGGATTAACACAACTAACACAGTGTCTAACTCCATACATCCTCACCTGCACTATGCACATTCTGGAATTATGTGGGTCACTGCTTTACATGCCAGCCAGGTACACATGTTTTTCATCTCCACTTGCCAGGGACATTGTCTGGCTTTTCTCAGTACTGTTGTGTCTAACCTCTAAGTCCAAAATAATTTTTCTCTGATTACTCTAAACCTCTGTGATTAGAAAAATTATTCTATATTGCTGGTTTCATCTGACTTAACTAAGTCTACAGATTCACTCTTTAGCAAAAAACCTGACAGAACAATGCCTTAATAATGAAGAGCAAAGTAAACAGATCGTTATGAAATGATCTATATACGTCATCAGAGAAAATGAGACTATAAGTAAAAGTTTTAAAAGTTTTTTGCCCTGAAGGCAAAAAGACACCCTATAGAGTTGCCAATATTTGGAAAGAGTTAAAAGTAGCCTCAACAATTTTTCTCAAATACAAATCAATGAACTGGATTCATTCATCTAAGTCATAAATATCAAAGAATCTGTCACAGAAAACAAGTACGCAAACACAATCAATTGTGGGCACTATCATACCTTGACAAAATGTAGCATTGATCCTCTTGTAGCCTTGGGGGCATTCCATCATAGGATTGTATCCATGGTAAGCTGAAGAACAAAATGGTATCAATTAAATAATGCTAATTTATATACTTATTTCCAGAGCCTGACAGCCAAATTGTCATATAACTATAAAAAAAATCAAGTTTTTTTGATGCATAGTTAAGTACAAAAGATAAAGAAATTAAAATTAAAGGTTGTACAGGTAACCTTAATTCCATCTCTTTCCATATGTGTACCACTTAAGATCTCAGTTATCTGGTCAAATTTGTATTTTTTACAAAAAAAGAAACCTTTGAAATCAGAACATTATCATTCATCCTATTTGTCCTCAAATATTCAAATAACTACTTTTGCAAACAAGCTACAAATACCATGTCGGGAAAAGATAAAGTTGAAGATTCATCATGGAAACTCAATGATGGTTTTAAAATTGAAAGCAGCTTTAGAAAGCAAAAGTATCTTCACATCTTTTTAGAAAGCAAAATTGTTGGGTATCAATTCTCCTGCCATGCTGAATTAAAAAAATACCTGAAATCCAGAGGAAATAGATACAAATAAACTTTTGAAATACGGGGCAGGGGGAAAGAAGAAAAAGACACATCTGTGATTTACCTAACAAAGTTGCTGAATTTTAGAAGACTGAACTTCACTTACTGGCTGATCAGTGCAAACTGTCACAGATATAATACTGCAAAATAAAGACTGAATTCAATTTTCCCAAAACAGAAAGTGTTCAGTTAATCAGTTTTTTATTCCTCTTTACTGGTTTTTTCGTTCCCTTAAGGTTGCTTTTGAGACTGCAGAAAATTGTGTATTGATTCTTAAACATCACAAATAAGAGCAGTAACTTCTTTGTATGGTTATGCACTAAAATCTAACTTCTTGACAAAGTCCAGTAAATCATTAAACATATAGGACTAAACTTTTGGCACTATGATCACATAGTTGCCTTTGATAAGAGTCAAGAGAGTTTTTCATAATTTGCTACAACAGAGATACCTTATATTTTGTCACATCTTTTGGTTTCCTTTGAAAGTGTTCTAAATATTCAGTAGAACTAAAAAAAAGAACCTAAACCAAACCAACCAAACAAAAAACAACCCCAACAAAAGAACAGATGCAGTACTTTCCATTTTTACTGTATATAAATTGCCAAATAAGACAGAAAAACTGAGTAACACAATGCTGTTGACTGGCTTCACACCACGTAATGCCTGAATTGCACATTTATCCCTGCAGCTTATTTTAAAACTGGTAACTGGTTGACTGTAACAGTGGGGGGAAAAGAAAAAAAAAATTTTAAAAAAAGAAGAAAAAACCCAGTAATTATTTTCATTACTTCTAGAGGTTTTCCCATTTTTTGGAAAATTTTAAGTCATGATACTGAGTATATTTATTTCAAATCGCTGTGACTTATTGAAAATAATTGCTTAATTAGAACATTAAGATTCTCCTTAGATATTCTATAAATTACAAAATGGTTAAACACAAAAATAGTACGAGCTAAAACACAGCAATAATATTATTAGAGTTTTGAACACATACTTTTCCAGCTTTACATTGACTACAACCATTTTAACTTAACCCAAAATTTCGGTTAAGTGGCAGCTACAATTTTTTCACAATGTTAACATTAAAAACAGTTGAAATTTAAGGTGAGATTTACAAAAGCACAGTGGTCTGGTCCCAAAAAATATCAATGAAACTCCTAATAGTCATGTTGGCAGAGTCAGACTTGTAATTGCACTCATTACTCATTACTCCGATCAGTCCTAACTGATCTGTATTTGCCATTACAGACCTGATTCAATTCACACTAAAACCAAGAGAGTTTCTGTCACTTTTTGTGGGCAAGAACGATACCCTGTAGTGCAGCCTGTTGAACAAAAACAGAAGAAGAGCAGAACTCTTCCAGTTGTAGATGGAGACCAGCCCATAAGCTATGCCAGGCCTTTTCCAGTGCTGCAACACATTTTCCCTTCCAGGGTGACTCAGCTGCTCTAGAAAGTGCAGTGGTGGAGCGAGGTCAGAGATTTTTAACCTCTCTCTCCCTCCCTCCTCATCTTCCTACTCCCACACTGAACAGGAAATGGCAGCTTATTAGCAGCTGTTTTCTTCCTTCTACAAGCAGAAACATAAGTGGGTCACAGTAGAGTAAGGAGCTTGTTCAGTGAGTCCTAGTGATCCATGTAGGAGCTGCATGGAGTCCTACATTGCTTACCCTTTACTCACTTAGACGACCTGTTTGTAGTTACTAACTGTTAGTAAGAAGCCTGACCAATCATAACATTCCCCATGTAACACAGAAATGCATTTTATCTTAGACTTTGTCTTCTGTAGAAGCCCTCAAAAATGGAGATCTGTTCCAAAATTTCTTCTTTTGGTTTTCAGTAAAGCTGAATAACCCATAAACTTACAGACATGGGAGCTGTCTCAGGTCAAGGCACTTAACTTTGCAACAGGACAGAAGCCCTGACTGAGCAATGGCTGTAACCCAAAATGTTGAAGTACATCTCTAGAAAGTGACAGACCCCTACTTAAGACCACGGGAACAAGACACACATAAGCTCACAAATGTCCTTAAGTAGCTGACTGAAGTGAGAAGAAAAGTGCCTGCTAGTGAGACTGAAGTATATGCTTAAATATTTTGCTGAAGTGTGTTACACAAAAGATTGCAACCTGACTACATATTATTATAAAAACAGGTCAACCTTAAACTAAGTTTATGAAGCATAAAACCATAAAAGCAAAAGGAATTCTGTTTGCTTCCAAGAAGTCTACAATAAAAAGGGTAATACCAATTTAGTGAAGTATCAGAACAGGTCAAAATTATATGGGACTACTGTGGGACTAACTTTGCCTGCTGAGGCACCACCACAGATATCACTTAACTAACAACTTCCTAATGATTTACTTGACTCCCAAGTTTTTTCATCCAGTATCATTTAAATTTATGCATGTAAATATATATGCATACTCTTTCTACCACTGAACCATTCTCATTGTTGTAAAAATAAAAATACTTGATGAATATAAATCCTTCAGCATCCACTCCATACTTCATTAAGTCTTATAATAAATGTACATTTATCTTGGAAAACTGTTTACTCTACAGAAGCATAACACTTTGATACTGGCATGAGGCTTAGTTTGACACCTGTGCCCTAAGGACACTTAGGCACAGATTCAAAACAGATTTGGAGGTTTCGGTTTTGTGCCTAAGTTCAAACTGAACATCTATAAAATTCTAAGATGCTGTAAGATCACTTAAACACCCTCAAAACTCCAAATTTATCACCTAAAGTTCTTCAAAATCTGAAAATTCATCATTTGCAGCCATGCAGAATTGCCATAAGACATGGCGTGATTGAATAGCATCATGTGGAGAAACATTCCTAAATCAAAGCTGGCCTAGAAAAAACACCTACACTGCTACCAAAGCTCCCTGACAGATCTAATGAATATTCCTGAAGCATACATCTACCAAATTATGTTCTTGATATAATGCAGTGATATAATGATGCTGTATTTTAATCTGGAGAAAATAGACAGTGCGTCCTTCTTCTTCTCCCTTCTTAAAACACTAATATACAATGAGATCTCCCAGCTAGAAAGATGAGAAATGTATCCGATTACGTCTAGGAGAAACAAATCCTTACTTTCCAGGAATGCTTTAATCAGAAGTAAAGGATTATTCCAAGTGGCAACATTCTCTGTCTCCTCTTGAGATCATACAGTTACATTCAAAAAAACAATTTCAAATTGAGCCAGAAAGCAGGAGTGAGCATGACTCATACCGTAAGTAATTAAGGAGTATGGGAAAGAGACTGAGTTACTTGTCCTGTTCCAAGAATTGTTTCTACATTTTATGGGTTAGGGCATCTCCTCATAGGTATAAAATGTAGATTAGAAATGATTCTGGCAGATAAAGGAACTCTGAAGTGTCCCATCTTGAGCAAGCATGCTAGCCATTAAGCTTTTATAACAAAAAGACATTGCTCATCTCATTAGCATTTTAAAAAAAGTATTCTTACTCAGTGCTTTGAACAAAGAGTGCTGGACTTCCTTTCAGGAGAGGTTTTTAGGTTGAGTTCAGGCACTTCTCTGTACCCACCTAGGAAGCATCTGTGCATCAGTATTTCAGACGTGGTTTCCCCCAGTGTTTCCTTGACTGCTTGCTTTTAACACTATCCCAAACGTGTTGGTATTAAACATCTGCCTGACCAACACACCTACTGTGGATGAGACAACCAGTGTTTTACCTGAACAACGAAGAACTAACAAGTGGACTTCACTTCAAACCAGGAACCAAAAATTTGTATTAGTAGTTCCAAACAGTTTTTGGTTGAATCACATTTCAGGCTTTTGTGATTTTTCTCATGGCACACTTATATCCAACTAAGCAATATTCCACATGCCCATATCCTTCCAATGAACAAGACTTTCAGTTGTAGTGAAATTGTTACTTCTTTGAAAAAAAAACTATAAAATCAGGACACATTTAATGATTCATACACCAATACAGAGAATCACAGAATATCCTGAGTTAGAAAGGACTCATCAGGATCATCAAGTCCAACTCCTGGCCCTACACAGGACACCCAGAATAACACCATGTGCCTCAGAGTGTTGTCCAAATGCTTCTTGAACTCAGACAGGCTTGGAGCCTGTCTTCCCTAGGGAGACTGTTCCAGTTCTGAACCACCCTGCAGGAGAAAAATCTTTTTCCTGATATCCAACCTAAACCTCCCCTGACTAAGTTCCATGCCATTTCCTCAAGGCCTGTCACTGATCACGAGAGTGAAGAGATATGTACCTGCCCCTCCACCTCCCCTCATGAGAAGTTGTAGACTACAAAGTGGTCTTCTTTAATTCCCCTCTTCTCCAGGCTGAACAAAACAAGTGTTCTCAGCCACTCCTCATAAGGCTTCCCTTCCAGACCCTTCATCCTTGTGGCCCTCCTTTGGACACTCTCTAATAGCTTAATGTCATTTTTATATTGTGGTGCACTTGAGTGGTCTTGGGAATCCAGAGAGGTTTCAGAGATGACTGGAAGCTGGTGAATGTTGTCCCCATTTTCAAGAAGGAAGACCCCAGAAACTACAGGCCTGCCAGTCTCACTTCAGTGCCCAGTAAAATCATGGAAAATATTATTCTGGAAAATAGTGAAAAACACCTCGAGGATATCGCAGTCATTGGTCACAGCCAGCACAGCTTCATGAGGGGGAAGTCCTGGGATCATCAAGTGCAACTCCTGGCCCTGAACAGGACAGCTCCAAGAATCACACCATGTGCCTGAGAGCACTGTCCAAATGCTTCCTGAACTCTGGAAAGCTTGATGCCATGACCGCTTTCCTGAGGAGCCTGTTCCAGAGCCCAACCACCCTCTGGGTGAAAAACCTTATTCTAATATCCAACCTAAACCTCACCTGACACATCTTCATGCCGTTCCCTCAGGTTCTATCACTGGTCACCAGAGAGAAGAAATCAGTACCTGCCCCTCCACTTCCCCTTGTGAAGAAGCTGTAGACTGCGATGAGGTCTCTGCTCGTTCTCTTCTCCAGGCTGAACAGACCAAGTGACCTCAGCCACTCCTCACACGGCTTCCCTTCAAGGCTCTTCACCATCTTTGTTGCCCTCCTTTGGTCACTCTCAAACAGCTTAATATCTTTCTTACATTGGGTCCCCAAAACTGCACACAGTATTCAAGGTGAGGCCTCACCACTGCAGAGCAGAGCAAGACAATCCCCTCCCTCAACCAGCTGGCGATGCTTTGCCTGATGCCCCCCAGGACACGGTTGGCCCTCCTGGCTGCCAGGGCACTGCTGACTCATATTCAACTTGCCATCGACCAGGACCCCCAGGTTCCTTTCTGTGGCACTGCTTCCCAGCATCTCATTTCCCATCCTGTACGTACATCCGGGGTTGTCCCACTCCAGGTGCAGAATCTGTAACTTTCCCTTGTTGAACTTTATATGGTTGGTGATTGCCCAGTCCTCTAATTTGTTGAGGTCTCTCTGCAGGGTCTCCCCATGACAAATTGTAACATTTAAGTCTCTAAGTTTACTGATTGCTCACCATTGATATTATAAGCCAAATGGTTCATCATAGATCCAGATTTGCGTGCTTCAATGTAGAACACCATCTTTCGGTATTTCTGGTGAAGCTTCACACAGGAAGAAACAAGACCTTTTCTCTGAATCTGCCAGATTGTTCCCCCTTTCATACCTCTTTATGGTGTACTGTACCTCCTTTGGAGCTGCCCTCGTGTTAGTTCACTTCATGTTCAATTAAAATCTGTATATTCAATCAAATCTGTACAAAGACGTTGCTTTCATTGTTTATTCCTTTCACATCAATGATAATGATCAGTAAGAGTTTCATCAGGCAAAATGTATCAATACATTCTCTAAATCAAAAGCAGTATTCAATTGTTTATGTACTTTTTAGGCCATTCTTTTTACTAATGGCAAGTTTTCGTATGTTTGATTCCAAAGAGAGATAATGTATGTGAGAGTTCAGGTATGTTATGCACACTCCAAATACATTCTGAAAAACAGAGGTATGGAATTTTTTGCTCTTTCACTTCCCTGCAGCTTTCTCTTCTCAATTTCTTGCCTTCATACATTTTTTATTAGTGCTGTAATTTAAATATAAAATGAGCTTACCATTCACCTAGGCTAATCAGATCTGACTACATATGAATGATATTTGGGATTATGCCCTGCATGAGGACATTCACTGCCTCCCTGAGGTCATAATTTTACTGCTGAGGTTTATGATCAGGAAGACTAATCAGTCTTGTGATGCACACTTTTCATTATAATGAAATTATTTTTTTTTCTCCAGGTGTTGAAAGTAGAAGTACGACTCACCATTTAATATACATTTGATGGATAATTTCATATTTGCTTTTCCTTACTCTACTTTAGGGTCCAGAATTGTGTTCTAAGAAAAGAAAGAAGAAAAAATTTAAAAGATTTTATGGAGTTTATAAAGTGCTCCAGCCTTTTTAAATGTGTGACATATATAAGGCAAGAGCATAAGCCAAAAAAATCTTCAAGAGTACGTGAAGTGTGACAGTTTCTTGCCTGGCTACTGTCTCAGGTGACCTACATTGAGAAATACTTGAAGAATCAAATCCTTCTCAAGATCCCTGAAGTCCAGAGATTTTGTCCATGCAGCACTCAAATACAGTTTTGGAAAGAGGAAGCAAACAGTTTGCATTTTTTTCTCCTGTCCTGCAGGAGGTACATAGGAGATACACAGTGATTAGTTTTGATTTATTTTCTTAACAAATTTATTTTCCTTTATTATCATGAGCCCAAACATCAGTGTCCTCTTCCTCAATCTTTTCCAATAAAAAATATACCTATTGCATAAGGTATTGTGGGTAAAGGGCTTGAACTGATAATACACTTTCACATCCTATGATTTCAATGCCTTGGAAAGACCTAACAGAAATAAAGTTCTGGATTCATTATGAATTTTAACCAGATGTCTGTTATCATGGCTTAGTACAGTACATAACTATGCACTGAAGCATACATTGGACTGGTTCCTAGCAGTGACATGGTTTACATGCTTGAAGTGCAATCTGCTCATATGCTTTGCTGAATCTCATTTATTTATTTGGGGAAAATAAAAGAGTGTTTCAGTATGCCACCTGAAGCACCGTTGGTAAAGAAAAGTAAGATATTTAACGTATGTGAGCATATGTGCCAGTATCTTCTTGGGAAATAGAATGTATGAAAATGTTTCACTTACATTAACTTAACAAGTAGGAGCCCTAGCCGTGGATCATAACTCTAGAACACATAGAAAGACAGTCTCACTTCCAAAAACTTTACCCTAAAAGAATGAGAAAAGTGATAGACATGAAAAAAGGCTGGGAAATGTTTCAGATGGTGATAAGAAGTGAAATAAATCTTTGTCTGCTATGCAGTTATGGTTGCACCCCAGCTGTCTGCCCATTGATATTTTTTTGCAGGTGTCAGCAAGGACAAGTTTTGAAGAGACTTGTGAAAAATAAAACATGGGGTGGCTTTGCAGGTTTTACAGGGAGCTCTTCCCAACTTGACAAACTTTGATTAGAAATATTAACAACCGAAAAAGCACTTTGCAGTGAAATTATGCTGGATGACTACCAAAGACTCTGCTTCCTTTCCTGATTAGCTATTAAAATGTTCATAACACTATACAAGACTTAAATTTATTACAGTCATAAGGGAAATCATTAGAGAGAAAGAAATCATTTATAAATTCTATCTCCTGGGTAATTTTTGGGTTTTTTCCTGAATATTTCAGTAACTTCCCTCATGTTTTCATCATTTGATAATTTTCATTTACCTTTCTTTTGCTCTGTAGACGCAAGTAAAAAATCTGAAGTTCTACTTCTAGTCAAGTAATCTGGCATTACTTTTACTTTCAGTATTTTTAAGTGTAACTCAGCATGAGGTTTCTTGTACCAAAACTTACAGAAATTGCCTACAGAACTTGTGTTCTTCACTATTCAAATAATTGAGCAGAAAATAATTCTTTGCTTCTGGGCCTGTTAATACAGGTTAATACAGTGGCAGAAAGTAAACAGCCAAAATTGACTTCAAGCTATTAAATGAAATATTTGCAGTAAAAAATTAGCACTCTCTATTAGTTCCAGAAATAATAATAAAAATTTTCATGTACATTTTTAATTACAAGCTGCAATCTTGTTTTAAAAAATATTTTAAAATTGCAGACATCTTTATTTGAATTATCTCTAGATTTACATTATGAAGCACAGCTTGACAGGTTTTTCTTTGATTTACAAACATGCCACATCAGCTCTGTGCTCCTTGTTTTAAAATGATTTATAGTTTTATAGCTCATACTTACAAAGTTATGCCCGTAGAAGTGGCTTTTAGCACAGGTCTTAATCTTGTCCAAACTTAGCATAAAAGCTCAGTTGTTCCTCACATTTATGTATTTAAAGATACTGAATATGCAAATATTCCCCACTTCTAAAATGTTGTTGCATAAAATTAGCTGACAGAAAGGATGTATAACAGGTCCCCTGTTCTGATCCTCAGTCAGATCTGCAGTCTATGGTGTCACGTCCAGCTGCTCTATATGATACAGAGTGTGATTCATGTGAATATAAATATGAACTTTGATAACACCAGAGCTTATTCTGAAATGCTCACTTGAATTTTGCTTTAATAAGAAAGATAGAGGAAAAAAATCAAGAACATCAAGAGCTGGCACAAGAACTGCATATGCAAAACTACAAGTGTAATTGAAAGGCTGGATTCAAGCTCTTTTGAGCAACAAGGCAGTTTAACCTAGTAGAATCCTGATCACACAATGGCAACTAACTCAAACACTCATTCACTCCTAAGGATTATGGTAGAGGAAATTATTTGGGGCCAAGGGATCTTAGAGTGGGTAAGATTTTATCACCATTAGTGCATATTATCCTCAGTAAGAACAGCAGGATTTAGCCAAATGCGAAAAAATCTCTTACAATGTTTTCTTTACAAAATGTGGTATTTTAGAAAGAAAAAAAAAAAAAGAAAAAAAAGAGAAAAAAAGGAAAAAAAAAGGGAAAAAAAAAGCTTTGTATACCCAGGCAATTTTGAAGACAGTAATCCCCATCCCAAAATCAACTTTTAAAGTGCATGGAAAGATAGAATGCAGAGGTTTGACAGAAAAGATTTACAAGTTCAAACAGGAAGGTAAATGAAGCAGTGCAAGAAAAGCAAGGCAATTTACACTGACACTGACTGATCACCACAGTCTAATTAGAGCAACAGCATTGTATCCAGTTCCCTCACCTAACAGCCACTGAGGCATAACGACATAAAAGAAATCACCAAGAGGGTAGAAAAGCAATACACAGTGGAAAGTTCCATGAAGTGTTCCTGCTGAAAATGGCTTACAGGAATGCTCAGAAATGGACATGTCACATGTATTTTGCCATAAATGCATCACTCAGGAGATCTGAATTAGAGTCAAGGATGTCTGCGTTGAATGACTTTGACAGTAATAAACTGCCTAGTGATTTTACATTTAACATAAAAAATTATTTCCAAAGTATTGGACATTAGCTCAAAAGTATAATGACTTTTTGAATTGTCTAATTGACTAATGTATATCTCTCACAGTGTGTAATGCCAGTAAGGTGCTATTCTGAAGTTAAGTATTTGTTGTGACTGTTCCCCATTTTAGTTGCATGGGAAAGTTGGGTTGTTTTTCCAGAAGCTGTGGGTTGGCATGAGAGATAGTGAGTCCTTCAATCATGCGTTATATTTCTAGAAGTGAAGGGCCTAACCCATGTGATATCTTAGAGGTCCAGTTTGGTGTCCAGCTGCGCTGGGCAGGGCACGTCTCCAGGATGCAGGACTACCGCCTCCCTAAGATCGTGCTCTATGGGGAGCTTGC
>JAYRBT010000114.1:33261127-33281101 GCA_036023395.1 Myiotriccus ornatus
AGGGCCAAGCAAGCTTGGACGGTGGCAGTGAGGTCCTCAGGACGTAGATGGATTGCCTTACAGGGCTAACGGGCTCCCTCTGCCCGGGGAGTGGCCCTGACCAGGAATCGAACCCGGGCCTCGGCAGTGACAGCACTGTGTCCTTAACCACTAGACCACCAGGGGCTCCCTATGAATGAAAATTAAATGCTCCATAAACTAGCAGATCAGACTGAGTCAGCATAAATTTATGTCAGTCTCGTATGGAAGGAGGAGTCAGAGAAATAGAAGTAAAAGCAGGTTTTCTGCTGGAATTGTATTTACATTTACATTAAGACTTAGTGACAAAAACACGCTTCCAAAAAGATCAAACACTGAACATGTTTCCAACATTGCTATCTGTACAAATAACAAAAGATTTAGAAAAGAATGACTGCAATCTCCTGCCCTATTTTTGGCCCACTAAATGTAGGTCCACTCCATCTGCAAAACCGAGATTACATTACCTTTACCCATCTTTCATTTAATGATGAAGATATGACAAGACACAGGAGTATCGTTACTCCTGTGCAACGATAATATAATTCACAGAAAGTTTAAGAGACTATCTTCACCTATCATGCAAAAAATTTGAAATTTCTTTCTCCTTATAATACGATGTCAAATTGTAGTTAGTAAAATGGTGAAAGAAGTTTTTGTCATTGTCTAATTGTTGGGGAAGATATTTCAAAAGCAGAGGAAAAAAAAAGTAACTGACAATTTAGAGCCTAAAAGACCTTGGCTCCAAACTTGAAAGTTCATCTGCAGTCCCAAGACGTCACTGCGTTCTCTCCAAGCAGTAACTGGCGCCTCTATAATTTAAGATTTCTGTGCAAACTTAAAAAAAAATAAGTCCAGCTGGAAAAGGCAAGATGATTCAATGTGATTATTCTTCCTTCACTGAGAAAACACAACAGTCCACCACTGACTTAAAGGAGGAGGAAGGGGAGAAAAAACCCAACGATGTCAACTTTGCTGGCTACACAGAGTGCCTGTATAATGTAACCCTGTTGGCATGCAGGGGAATTCCAGTTTCTACAACCTGTTCCTAATCAAATCATAGCACATTCTTTCTAGTAAGTTCCTTTTGTTGCTTTTTTTTCCTTCAAAAAAAAAGGAAAATACTACTTAAGGGGGAAAAAAAGGCATAAGCTGATCCAGAGAATAACAATAAAATAGCACTTACACGACTTCTTTGGACATTTCTGGCATTTGTTAAAACCCCAGGAAGTACCCACGGTTCCACAGCAGTCTTCTTGCTTGGAAAGGCCAGGAAGTGCTTTGCCACACTGGAATAGTCAGGTAAAGAATACTCTGGTTAGAGATACTATAAAATGCTCACTTCTAGTACAATGTTTTCTCAGTCATCTAGGGTGAACCTCTTGCTGAGACACTGAAGGTTCACTGGAGCTCTTAGGAGAGCTTAAATGGTGCCTATGCATTGCAAAGCCTCTCTATACAGGCATGAGTCAGTTAGGTGACATTATGATCTTCCCCTCTATCAACTTGAAGAGAAGGAGAAAGAAACAGAAGGAAACAATATGCCACAAGAATGAGTGAGTATATTTCTAAAGGTAGTAACTTACCACTATTCCCTACCTTTTTCCTCATCAAAACATCCTTGTCCACCTTTTCAGAAGTTATATAAATTATCTCAAACACCTAATTACTCTCTTAGAGAAAGACAAAAAGTATGACTATGTTTTTTATATTATTTCCTACTAAATAGCTGCAATTTACTGTCAACTTATGTTTATTGTTTATGATCAGTTACAGAAAACTGCCAAATTTAATGATTCTGCTGCTCAGACACTGAAGATAACACATGTAAGATGACTAAAGTTGAAATTAGTGATGCCTGTGTTATTCCAAAGAATTCTCTCCCTCCCCATGCAAATATTCAAATTAATCATGCAATAATTTCTGAGGTCAATTGTCATTCCCCCCATCAATAATATATTTATTATGCTTTTTATTAATAAGAATTAATTCTAATTTTTAGAAGCTTACAAGGTACTAGTTATGGTCTTGACCTTTGTAATTTTCTTCTGTTTCTCATGGCAAAGAAAGCATAAATGTATTTCAGATGCAGATGTTAAAAAACCCAAAACATCAAAACCTGCCAATGATGTATAAAATGGAACGCACAATGCACAAGAGAAGTTCACAACAGCTGCCCTTAGTAAAACTTCCAAGCAAATGCTGATATAAATAAGCACTGCAGCAAACAATTCAAATGGGCCAAAGTGTGAATCCTCAGTACGGAGCGAATAGAGTTTCTCCAATCTAACTCTTCTTTCTGACAGCATATAAACCTCTGACTCAAATGCTCACTGCCACTTAGTTTTCAGCTCAAGACAGCTGCCTCATCCTACGCCACAGGCTGTGGCCTTGCAGTTGCTTTCACTTCAGCTGGTAACCCAGTCACTCCGCAGTGCAGATCATGTTGAATGCACAGGCATGGACGGCTTCCTCCAACTTTCCTAAAATTTTTCCAGTGTGCTCTTGATCATATGGACACACACGAGCCAATGATGTTTCTGAAGCAGAGCTACTCTGTGTAGCTTCATAGTGTGACTCGTAACAGGATAGCAAGCTACCCCACATCAGGGTTCTGGCTCAGCAGAGGATCCTCTCTGCGCGGGGAGGGCCAGCAAGGTATCATGCCAGACACCTTCTCTATCCCTTTCTCACAGATACTCCCCCCAGGCACCTCCTGAAATATCTCTGCAACAAAGCAGCCCCAGTACACTATTTAAACATCAAACTGCAATGTGCAGCCTGCAGCAGCTCAGCACTTACTGCACGTGAAGCTTAGACAGCTGTCAAGGGACGAGCAAGAAGCTGGAAGCATCCTCCATTCCAGTGACAGCCACACACGTCAAAGTTTTTGGCACTAGGGCAACTTAGCACAGTTATGGTGTGCCTCTGCACACCACCCATATACAGGGTACCAGCACTTGTGCTCTGAGTCTCGTTTTAGGGTGACACATGAAAAGCAAAAAGAACAGAGTGGCCAAAAAGATTCAGAAAGACTGCTCAGTTATTGTGCAACTTTATGAGTCTATTTTCAATTGCTGTCTGCAGAGGGTCTGGTGACAAATTTTCCTACGTTGCAAGGAGTGCAACATCGGAAATACCATCCTCGCCTGGATGGTATTTGGCTGTGTTAAAGCAGCAAAGCATCTAAGCAAGTCTCACCTTTCAGATACTGGCCCAGGCTTACATTATGTGAACACATCTTTCAGCTGTCTTGCACTAGATTGACCATTCCTGACCAGTCAGAGTCTGCTGAGTTGTTTCCAGAAGCAATCCTCAGCCTGGTACTTCACAAAGACCATCAAAGATGCACAAATGGGGAATTATGCACAACCCTCTCTCCTGTAGCAGCTTGGCTGTTTCCAAAACTGGAACTAGCTCTTCCAACTGCCCCTAGCTAGATGATATACAGATTGTGCTGCAGTTCCCAGAAGCTTAAAAATCTTTCAGCCCGAGAATACTCAAAATGCCTCCTCCAAGTGGCTACACTAAAACCTTAGAGAATTCATGTTACATCCTTAAGCAATGCTGGTTTTCTCAACTTGTGTCCGGGGTGAGCACGCTCCAGGAAGAACCACTTTACACTATAACCACAGCTATTCAGTTTTACTTTGTAATTACAGATGCTGAACCTTTTTCCTAGAACTGAGACTGCTTTTTCAAATTGAAGTCGTACACTGTGGTTGTTATCAAGAGTCAGCTCAAGCATGCTGCACTCAACTCTTCTTCCCTCAGTGTATTTTGCTTTTACAACTCTCTTCTTTCTGAAAAGAAGTAGAAGGAATCAAGGTTGGTGCTCCACCTCCCCTTATGATCTCAGAAATGGAGCATTTGGGCAGTGAGGCATATTACTTAAAACCCAGTGTTTTTCTTCAATGTCAAAAGCCTCAAGGACACACTCCAGCAGCTCACATGTGTCAAGGCAAGATTCCACTAAGCTGAGAGCCAACATGCCATCATGAACTGGCCTTCCCCTCCACCCCCAAAATAGAAAAGGTGTCATTTAATAGTAATAAATTAAAAACATAAAAAGCAAAGAAGGAGAAGAAAGAGGGGAGGAAAATAAAGTAGTGGAGGAGGAGGAAGATGAAATGATGCCCACTTATAGTTTAGGTGTGGTGCTACAGCATTTGCACTCTACTGAAAATCATGATCTCTGTGGTCATAACTTTTTCAAATTTCCATATAAAAACCATGAGCAAAAATAAGGATGCCAAAGTCTGAGTCATCTGGCAACTGTCGTTTGTAGTCCTGTCAGTAAAAACTGGCAATGAATAAAGCTGCTGCTCCCACTGCCTCTATGGTGAATTAAAGCTTGAAGAATCAATGATAATTTGGTTAACATCCAGATCATTGTAGAAACTGGCCAGTAAGAAAAAGCAAATGCCACATGGGGCTCCCAGTGCTGTAAGATCTGTGTAATTTTGGAGCTATGTATCAGAAAACATGACTGCTCTGCAAAGTCCTAATCCAAGCAGAAACAGAGAGTTCTTCTACGCCTAGTAAACCCTGATTTTTCTGATACATCTAATAGTGCTTCAGATACTCTCAATGCTCATGTCACTCCACAGACTGCTTCCTAGCCTGCTGCATTTTCTTAAAACACTCCCCCTTTTCACAACCCTTAAGCAAAGCATCTATGAACTGAAGCTCTGTTCCTACACGTTTCAAAAACTTTTATTGGTAATTTCTATCCAGCTAAAAAGTCTTACCCACTTCCTATTACCAAGAAGAACTCATTAGTTCTTCAGCCAGTCTTTTCCAGTCTCTGAGTCACAAGTGACTGGAAACATCACTTAAGGGAATTCACAACTATTTTTTAGTTTATCTGACCATTCAACACAACTCCAACACACACATAAAAGCCTAAAAGAAGCAGGAAAGCTAAACAGGCATACAGCTTGACCGTCCATGAAGATAATGCCATTCCATAAGCTTAGGTTTACACTCTTCTATCCATCACCTACATATATTTTAAACTAATCCAGTCCATATTCCTGAGGGCTCATGGAAAAGAGAACAGATTTTCATGAATGATATCTCTGTCACAAGCCTGGGATTTGGAAATCACTCTTACTGGATCAGAAGGCAAAGAAGTCATGAAGGTTTTGTATAAAAGAGCTCAACTGTGCTGAAAGAGGCTCAGCAGTAGCAGCAGTATGATGCACACATGGTACTGCTATAAAACAAAGTTCTTCCTGGGTAAAGCGCTCACAGACACTGAAAGTATTGTTTCGAATCCACATATTTTTCCCCATGCGTGCCTGGGCTTCTATGCCAATATTTTATATAACTGAAGGAAGTACTGAATATTCCCACTGGAAGACTGAAATTCTGGCTGACCCTGTGCTGGTGCACAGAGGCCACCCCAAGCCACATCACCTCTTTGTTACTCTGTCCAGACTCCAGCCTCTGCCCCATCTCCATAGTCTTGGAGTGCTAACAGTTGTGCACTGCCACCAGGGTTTCATGTGTTTTCCAATGCCAAGGGAAAAGGAATGATTATATCCTTGAAATCCCTCTGCTAAGGCAGTAGGGGAAATTTATTCTGTAAAGTGCAGTAGGGAGCCCAGTCTGGCAATTGCACTCAGGGCAATCACAGAGGATTTTGGCCAGGGGACCACAACATTTCCTGGGACTCAGACACCTGCGTGACCCATCCACAAATCCCTGTCACGAGCTGTTAGTTAAAACCACAATACAGGCATAAATAAAGGGGTGCCATATGATTAACTATGATTGAAATTGATAGGTGCTTTGCCTGAGTTAATAGCTAATGACTCCAGGATTCAGCTCAAAAGACTGTATTTCACATACCACAATAGGAGAAGTGAATGGATACACTGTTTAACTTTCTGTAAACTATTCAACAGGCACAGACCTTGGATTGTTGCTTCTTTTTTTTTTTTTTTTCCTATAGGCACGACAAATAGGGTAAGAAACCTTTAAGTTAGTACACTGCATTACTGAAACAATTAGCAAACACACTTAATTAGCTTACTGACCAGCTGATTGACAGGTTGTTAAAAATGAAGAGTATTATCCCATGTAGCACTGGCTCACTAACAGGCATTGTCTCATAAGCAGAGGAGAGAAACTTAAATATTTCCAGACTTTCTAGAAGAACTGGTAAAGAATTTGTTTTGGCTTAAACAGAACATTCTTCACAGGCAAGTAAAAATTATCCAGCTTCCTTCTATTTGAGTAATTAAAACAATGTTTGCAGTTTTTGGTATCTGATACATCTTTAATCTTCTGATATTTCAGAGTATTGATCTTGCAAAGAAACTGTTGCGAATGAAGCATTAATCCTGGAAATGAATCCACACCAATTTCTGACAGTCTATTTGTTTAAGAACTTCAGAAGCCAAACCATGAGCTTCAAGGAATTCCAGACAGTTATTTTATTTTATAAGATGATATTTTTGAGACTATTCTAAAGAAAAAAGGTTTTAAAAGTGCTCTAAGAGAACAAGTACCAGTATGAAGTACAAAACTGTATCATTTTTCCCACCTAAAGAATATAAATAGGAAAGTTCATTTCATACAGCTGTCACAAAATGAAAATACCTAAAATTTACCTCCATAGGAGGTAAATCTGAAGTTTGTTAAATCTGAAGTTCAACAGGAATACCTGTGCAGTTGAATGAGTAACTTCAACTGGCATATTACTACTGTAATCACCTCCACAGTACATATGCTATGATCATATTGCATACAGCAGTATCAATACGTTAGGCATTAAGAGCTATCAACACATTTTGCTCTTCTGATTTCTAATCCAGAAACTTTGCTGCCTTTGTTTAATATTTCCCATTCGAAAAACTCAATTATCTAAGCCCAGTTCCTAAACACTTTATGTATATTCTCAAAGGTAAGTACCCGATCAGTGTATGACCTTGTCTGAATAAGGTTAAGTAAATTCTTAATGATTTGCAGCCAGAATCTTTACCATGATACAAGTTGATAATTTCTGACCTTTTCCAGCTGCCACCAGTCATTTGGTTTATTTTGTATTCTACCAAATCTGACAGCAGACAGAATTTGTGTTGCTCAAACAAAAACCAATTGTTTCCTGTAAAAGACATTACTGAAACACAGTATTAAATAAACAATTTCCATAGAAATTTATCCCACTTGAGATGTTGATTAACTAACATCTGTTGATCAGGCATAGTAAGCAGCATTTGAAACACATTTGAACACATATGGGCACTGAAAAATGGACAGCCCATGTAATTTGCAATAAAGTCTTTCCTAGTGTTCCTCATTAACGTTATTTAGCTTAATTAAAACAATCTCTCAAGATGTGCTTCTATTGTCTGCTATAGGTGACATACTGTGATTTGATTCCTAACCATAGGAAAACACATGAATATACTTAGTTAACACTTCGAAGTGGTCTTAAGGGGTGAAAAAAAGAGTGCTTAATTATCTTTAGATGAAGTTTGACAGATAGTAGGAATCTGCATTCTCTTCTTGATTTAAATGCAAAATCACCATATGCAAAATGAACAGGACCCAAGAATACCAACACAATCTTCACTAGATACACCACTGAGGCTGTATAAGTATTTAGGGAAATAAGATATTCTGCGCCATAAGGCATTTTTATTAGCATTAAAATTAAAATCAGCAGAAAAGGAGGAATTAAAGAAGAGAAACATAATCTCCCTTATTTGTTTGCTTTTAAATAGGACCTAGAGAATCAGTAGCCTAAGATGACCTACTCCTTGGATTTCAGAAATAAAGGACTACATGGATGTAAAATATCTTTCAGGACAAGTTTCCATGTCCAGTCTCTGCTTTTGAAGGCACCATAACATATAGTGCTCTCCAGAAATTTATTGTTTTCCATCTTAAGTGGGATTTTTGTCCTATTGCTTCCACTGTGTTCATTTCCCAACTTCAAGTCTCTATGTTGTCTGCATTATTTTCTATGTAACAAGGTGCAAGTTTAGGTAAAGGTTTGTTTCCTATATCTTTATGACAACAGAAAGTTTCTGGCCTGCCACTTAACTGTTAGTTTATGATATACCTTGCAAAAATATTTGTGGTACTAGGAAAGCCATACTTTTGTATGCAAGATATCATGGTAAGCTACCCTGGAGCAATCACCATTAACGTCTTCCAGAGGAAAAAGAATTGCTAAGCATTTCACTCAGAGAAAAGAAAGACAGCCAGGAAAAGTGAATTGACTTAAGTACAAAAGAGAACCATCCAAAACACTATTTTTTTCCTATATTATTTTTTAAAAATTCAAATATTAATACTAGTTTTATATTTCTCTTTCCACTTTATTTCGCAGCGCTGAGGACACTTCAGAAAACAGTCACAATTAAGCAACACTTACATGCATGTGTATATGTATTTATGAAAACGTGTCTTTATTTATCTATTCTAATCAAACTAGGAAATTTCATTCCTCTAGCCCCTCTCTGTCCTCTAAGCCTGTAGACTGACATCCTTTCACACATCTTTTATTAGCCTCTTCTCACCATTGCTGCCTTCGGTTACAGTCACTTATGATACTACGGACAGCTAAGTGAATAGAAGGTCTAGAAGAATTCCTGTGTCAGTAATTAAAAGTCATCTGAGGCCTGATAATATGACCAGATTCTTTAACTATCTGTACCATAATGTCCTCGGAGCTTCAGTTTAAAGTGGTTCCAGCGGCTCACTTTAACAGTGTGCATTCAGTTGGAAGTTCACTGCAGAAAGCACACTGTCCTGGAATTTGAGTATAGCAACTATCCAACCGGTTTTGAATGAGATACAGTAAGGGAATTTAACTAAGGTGGGGTGATAAAGAATGTACTGGGAGATGAAAAATATTCCACAGAAGGTTATGAGAAAAACCTCAGAGCACTAGAATCAAAGGATCTGTAATTGAAGAGCAGCTGAAATTCATGGAAGAAGGAGAGAAACATAATGGTAGAAGTTACACATGCACATAAAACCACAAAAGAGATTCTGATACTTTTTTAATCTTGTGTTTTTAGCCCGGACCAAAGCCCTTACTAACTTGGTTGCTTTGCTTACAAGAGGCCACACACATATACTTCCATCAATCTGCTCTATACACACTAAATTCATCTCTGATCCCAGGATATTTAATAAAACATTTCTGAAGCCAAGTACACAATCCACCCTGCAAAAAAATGTATAAAAACTGATGATTGCTGAACAAAGTATGGCTATCAAAATTATCCAGCATCAACTCCAGAAAGGACACATTTCTCCTAACAGGGAAAGCTCAATTTAGTATCTCATCTGAACAGATAAAGAGAACCCTCACATATAGCAAAGCAAATATGAAGGACACAAAAACCTAATTCTTTTATAATAGATCTATTTAAAAGTTAAAAAAAATTCAGTACTTTTCCCAGTTCAAGGTATATTTACCATACAAATAAGTATTGCCTGAGTGCAGGAAAAACAACATTTCAGATTCAAATTTGAACAGTTAACAAGTCACTTAAATCTATATTTATGGCAAGGTTTTAAATGAATACTTTACAAAATACCATCCTAGATCTCCAATTCTAAATTGAACCATTAAATTATATAACAAAAGGCATATCTGAAATTCTTACTGTGCTCTTCTTCAAGACTGACACTGAAAGGATCAATGAAATTTGTAAAAAATGAGAACATGCACTATTCTAAAGTAGGAGGCTCTACCCTTTCTTGAGAGCGCTGCAAAGACACATTTTTCCTGGGGAATACTGAAAAAAAAATTATCAAAATTGGTGACTAAGCATTTAGTAGGATGCCAAGTCAGACATGAGGGCAACGGAAGCACATTTTCCCTTTTCTCCTCCTTTAAAAGGAGCACTCTCTTCCAGAGAGTGATGAGTAAGCTTTAGTTTTAAAACCATTGTAATGTGAGGGGCAGGCATAGGACACAAAGTTTTGGTATGTCACTCAAAATGCCTCGCTCATGCATGCTGCAGAAACAACACATAGGAAATGATCAAGCACGAGAGGTAGGAGATAAAAGATAGAGCACCCACTGCCAAGTCTAAGATCAAGGAAGGAATTTTGGATTCCTCTATATATGAGTACAAATAGAAACACAAATAGATACTAAACAACTGTTAATTATCATAATTATTTCCAGATTTTTATGATTGTGCATCATAACGCCGTGTTTGTTAGATTGCTCATTCTTAGGAAACAGAGAGAAATGGTTGCTTGACACAGGTCCTGCTTCATTTTGTCATGTAAAATTCATGAACTTCCTTTTGAACATGTGGTTCAACAGTTGTTAAAGAAAAAAACTGAAGGTTTTACTGTTCCTTAAACAGACAAGCACAAAGAGCTCATCAGTGTAAATTAATTGTAGATCCCAAATCAAGTGTTCACGAATTAGTGAATACTAGCCTATAATGCTCCATACTCAAACTTAACTCTGGTGTTCTGAAAACATTTTTGATGCATGATGACATTTAAATTTGCTTCTTTCACGGCATTTTTCAAAATGAATTATTCTTAATCACCCTCATGGTGATGGTCTAAGGTCCCTTCCAATTCCTTAACATTCTATGATTTCAGAAGGAAACTGCTATCACTACTTACATTCTGACAACTACATTACCATCACCCAGGTCTGACTGAATCCTGCTTCTACTTCTGTCTGTTCCCCATTACCGCTCCTTTCCAAAGCCCATTCCTTGCCCATCTGTGAGTGAGGGAGTGAGGTCTCTTCTCTGTCTTTTTTTTTTTTTTTTTAACTGGGGGCCAGGGGTTGCACATTGCTTAAGAGCCTTTAAAAAATTTCACTGACAGCTCAAAGAAACAGCTAGAAGATATACTTGTAAAGGGCAGTTCACTCCACTCCTGCATTTTAGGGAAGATGGGTGCCACCCCTCTGAGGGGAAGGCAAACTATGGTGAAGTCTTTGGATAATTTTGCTGCCAACATCTAACAAATGTTTGTGGAATATACTGAAAATAGATATAATTTTAGATGCTTGAAAATTGGCTAACTTTGGGTACATATTACTGGAATGCCTGAAAGCAGAGTGGCATTTGTGATAAATTTAAAATTCAAATCTTCAATGGTAAAGTCGTAAAGTATTTTTTTAGCCTGAGAAAAACAACATATTCATTCTCTAACATTGTCTTGTGATTTTTCTGAAACCTCTCACAAAATTTCAGTCTGAGGCACACATTCAGCTTAAAAAATCTGGATCTGAAAAGTTAAATTTCAGCAAGATAATCAGATAACCAATAAATAACAGGATTTTACTAACTTTTGAACCATCTCTTCACATACCCTTATCATCTCAGTGTATATTTAAATATATATGCAAAAATAAAAAACTGTTTCTTATGAAAATGCTTTCAGGAGTTGAAAGAAGATACACAATTTTGGATAGTCATATGTAAAACCTTATGTAAAAAATTATTTTTAACTGAACTAAGGTTTTTCTACTCCATTCAGTGGTCACATTTCAACAGACTCAAAACATTAGCCTACAATACTGTAAAACACATAAAGATGCTTAATAGGAATTTCCGTGAAAATGGCAACTCCTTAAAAAATACTGGCTGTTGAGATACACATGCAAAAAGACTCGATAAAACAAAGGACAGCACAAACTGTGGAAAAGACTGTAACGGTGTAACCTCAGTTGTTTAATCAGGAAAGTTAGAGATAGGATTTAAGTTGGGTTTTTTTTTAAATCTGGAGAAATAGCTTATAAATGGAAAAGTTGTGGCTAGAATAACTGAAATCAAAATGTCAGGAATCCAAGTCTGTTGCAAATAAAGACAGTAGCTTGAAGGAGAAAGAAGTTCAGAAAGATTTTATTTTGTAAGAATTTTACATTCTCAAAATAATTTTCTTTCAGAAAACAATGTCAAATGTGTCCTTTCCCAGCAACTGGTGATTTTTTTTTCATTCTTTTATAGTATTGTTTTAAAGCTACCTGTCTTAAAAGCCTTAGCAAACATTTCTTACCTGCGTCCCAACAGTCTCCTGAAAGCAGCGCCCAAGCTGAGTTTTAACTGAAACAGGAAACATATGAGGAATGGGTTGTTGATTTGTGTAAGTTGTATGTCCTTTCTGGGTCTTCTGATATGGAAGACCTTGGTAAGAGACCTGTGGATGTACTGGCTGAGGTACTTTCGCTTTTTGTCCTGTTGATGTGCTGTCAATTCTTGAAACTTGATGGATCTGAACTGACGCTTCAGGGGGATGTTTCACATGGATATTCACTATGTTAGGAGGGAACTTCACTAAAATAATTGAAGGAAAAACATATAAAAAAATTGGTAATAAAATATGTGAAAAATATTTCTTAGGCACCTCTAAGACATTTCTTTTTTGTATATCAGAAATTTTACAGAGTGCCTTAAAGCAACTGAAATATAAATGAAGTCCAAATTTGGGGGTTAGAGGGAAGGCTGAAAGAATGCATAGAGCCTCACTAACAAAGCAAGAAAATGAAAACTCTTCACATAGGAAAGAACAACATTATAAGATTGTAAAGACTGCTACATAAACATGGATATCCAAACTGGCTGTGTGACATTAATATTTGTGGTCATACTGTGTAATAAGAATCCCATTCAAAGTTCCAGAATTCAAACTCTACTGGGTTATTTTTGGATATATAGTAAGCTTTATTTTCTTTTTCAGATCCATCATCTTTCTCTGGAACACAGAAGAAGCTTCAGATTTCAACCCTTCACCTTTATACACCTGCCAAGTCCCAAGATTGCCCCTGCAAGAGTTGCCAGCATCTGAACCATCTAAAATCACCACTCCCTTTGCTGAACTTTGAATTCAGGGTTTGGCAGATAAAAATGGAGAAAATTATTTTCAGATACTTCTGTTTTTAAATATGGTTGTAGTTTTAAGTCTGGGTATGTAGACTGAGACCCTCCAGTCAATGTAATCAGCACAGAAGTGCTTATGACCCTCAGGCCTCTTTTCACGGGAGCACAAAATGCCCTTTAAAGATGTAACTCAAATTATTACTTGAGTGGGCAGGGAGAAGAGGTGTGTAAAAAGTTTTATAGTTTGTAAGCTGCATAACAAAGCATTTCCCGTGTCTCGCTCGATCTCCCATGTCATACATTTTTATGTATGAAGAGGAATCCCTTCAACTAGTTTCTCTAGCTGTTAAATCTAAAAAATATATTAGTCCTCAAAAGAAATCACTAAGTGCTCTACTTTAATCTATCAATCCAACCAGAGATGTTCAGATGCTGAAAATATCAAATTTAGGCTGGGTCCTCTCATGCAGTATTATTATCACAATCCTCTCCAGGTCTTGGATCACTGCCTAGATGTGCTGATTTTTATTTCTGCCAGCCATTTCAGGATTAATTGTTTTATTTTTTCCTTTAAAGAAATGAAATATTTCTTTCTCAACAATCCAACATTCTCATTTGTGCATAGAAAGAGAAGAAAAGGCATTGTGACTGCTAATGGTTCCTATGAGGACTTGAAGGTCAGGAAAAAATTATTCAAGAGATTGGACTCTTTAGCAATGAGAAACCTATTGTGCTTTTTAAGAGAGGAACTCTAGATCTGAAAAACAGCTACGTCTCAAAAATTTGTTTTTTATGGTCCACCCTATTGTCTAAAATTATTTCATCTGTAGTTACATAGGCACAGAAATATATCGCTGCTCTGCTAAGTGCTTAGGTAATTATAGTCTCTTCTTCTGACTGAGCAGATACTCAAAAGTACTTGTAAAATATTGTGTTTCCAGGATACTGTCAACACTCCCTTCACAGCTATGTCACTTTCTGAAAACAGAATTACTACATTAGATTATACTTATCATTAACATATAAATAGTTTGGCTTGTTTTAGCAAAGTTATTCAGGAACTAGTTGCCAGCAACTGAGCCTTCTCACCTCTTTACCTATTTATTTTGCTTTTATTCAGAGGTACCAACCTTGGAGAGCTAATTACTCTTGACAAAAAAAAAAAAAAAGAAAAAAGAGGAAAAAATCAAGCTGACTATTCAGACAAACAAACAAAATTCACATTAATTCATATGTTGTGAATCTGAGTTTCAGGGGTCACTCCATATAGACAGGATCCCACCCAGATAAAATGCTACCTATTGTCATAGGACACACAAGAGACAAATTCAACACTTCTCTTCAAAGTCATCAGAACTTGTCACCTCACCGAAAAAGTACTAAGGAAAACAGAATCTAAAGCTAAATGAACTTCTTTTGGGCAATATTTGATTAGCATGACAGATTTCCTTGTTTCTTATCTTCTGCCTTCTTCACAGCATTAGCAGTATGAAAACCTTACCCTTTTTAAATTATACTTTTCTTTGACCTGGAAAGAATGTTCTATTTAACTGAATCATAGCAAGGCCTACCTATACTGCAAAGTTCACCACAAAATTAACTTATAGGACTCTACCAAATTATGTAAGATCAACACGGATGGTATTTTTAGTTTTACATTAGATTTAAATTTCTATTATATTGAAAAGCATCATCTCTTCCCTCCATTAGTAACTACGGAATGACCTGCAACTCTCTGTCTAGGTATACTGCAATTTATGGACTCTGTTCAGCCACAAACATTATCTTTTTGAACAGGTCTACACTTCTGGAAGAAACCCCCTGCATTATCCCTTGACTCTGCAATCTGTACTAAATTGTACCATAAGGCAAAGTAAATTTACTTTAAAACTCTTTTCAATATCACTAGTATTTCTTACTACTTCAGTCATTAAGCAAAATATGTTCCAGCCATTCTGGTGAGCTCACGATTTAAGTTGTGGTGTCAATCTTCAATACATGTAGGTATATCACTACTGTTACTTGCTGAATACCCAAAATTAGTTAAAGGAAAAAATATTTATCAAGGAAGAAGTTACCTTTTACGCCTTGTTGTCCAGACATCGTCAGTGGTAAAGTGTGAGTAGAATGGATAACTTGTGATCCTACAGCCTTGTTCACCTGTTGGGGGTTATGGTAGTGTTTCGGAGAACTGGCAGTCTGCACAGGGATCTGACAAAGTTTACCAGTGTAATTAGGAGGGCACTGGCATTTATCTCTAGAACTACACTGGCCTCCATTCATGCATGGAAGATGGCAAATCACTGAAATGAAAGCAGAAAGAAAAATTTTGTTAATGAGTAACTTTAGTATTATCTGACCAAATATCACACAAAAGTTGAGGAGGAAAGGAATGGGGCTGGAGGCCTTCGTTCTTCTGATATCTGAGGAATGACTATCCATCTTTTAATTGCCTTGTGGTAGAACCACTTCCCTTCCCCTCCTTGAGACTTCTATCTGGTTCTCACCAAACCCTCCTTTTGAACCCTGCCTTGAATGCCTTGTTTGCATCTTCTTTGCATGTCAAGGCACATTCTTCCCTTAGCTATCCCAGCTATTTTATTTCATTATGCTATTAAGTAAGACACTAATTATTATTCACTTCTTATTCACACTTCAGTACAGGTACTCTGTCAGCCTCCGATTTCTGAAAGTCCTGGACCACTTACATTTCCCTGGAAGACTGGGGAAAAACTCATCAGAGCCTAGACAGTACTGGAGACAAATTTTCCGTTTTTACTTCAAGCCTTGGTTGTTCTCTACAAAAATCTTTATCTGAATTTTTGTTTAACATTCCTCTCTCAGATAAAAGAAGCTAATTTGCATCCACCCACGAAGACCATAAAAATATCAAGAGATTCTACTCGAATGATTTAAAAAAAAATTCCAAAGTATTAAAATATAAAGACTCCAATATAAAGACAAGGGTAATTACGTCTGTGCCAGTTAAGCACTTGCACATCTGCACCAATACAAATTATGAGATGAAACATGAAAAATGTCAACATCAAATGAAAGCTACTTCTTAACTAAGAGATACAAACAGTAATAGGCATGTTTCAGTACTTTCTAAAAATATGATGTAGGACTGTAATGAATCACAATCTAGCTGAGCTGTCAGCATTTTCAAGAACTAAATGATGTGAAAACAACAGGAAAATTACCATAAGTTTTGGGTCAAGACGGTGTAAGGTCATTTTTTCAGAAATCAAATATAATTTGAGAAATAATATACAGTATCCATCTGTCAGATTTAAGATAAATTCTGACTTTCGAAAATAAATTAATTAAAATATTTACAGTAATCATGGCATTTTGCTGGGTTGGTATTGCTTGGTCTATAATGAACTATGGCAAAAATGAGAAAATGTAGATAATGCAAAGTAATTAAGAACCTAGTGCTTATTATTCCAAGTGTTGTAACCTCTGGATAACCACAGACTATTACTAGTGTGAATACCACAGAAGGTAAATATCAGAAAAGGAATCTCTGTGTTGAGTGTCACAAGAAGACAAAGTAAGACACTCAGCAGCCCAAGGAGTTCCAACCCAGCTGCATAATTCCCTTGGCTCAGGAAGGGGCTCAAAAAACAGCACAATCAACCTGGCCCGTCACAGACTGTGCCTGACTGCCAGACAGGGCCACGAACAAATGTAAACAGTCAGAATTGTTTTTCCAATGTGCTCTGTAAATGTATATTTAATATTTTTCTTCTCTTATCTCATATTTTAAATTCATATAAACTGACAGAAAGTACTTCAAGCTGTAGGATTGTGCTAGCAGGCCTAGTTGATGCTGGAAGGCTGTCCATGCCAGTGCAAGCCTCGCTTTTTTGGGTCCCAGTCCATGTTGGGACTTTATCTAAGTGTATAAAAGATGTCCTTACATAACTGCTGTTACTTCAGGACAAAATGAAGGGGGTCAACCCCATAAGTAACTACAGCATGACAGCTATCTCTCTCTCTCTCTCTGGTACCATTTCTTTCTGAGCAGCCACAAACAAGCGGGTTCACTGTAGTGGAGAAAACATAAAAAGAATTTCAGTAATTTTAAAGATGTGCCTGAGCAAGGTGGAACACTAAGGTGTTTTTTCTGCAAAAGTAACATCACATAATGAAACAGTGCACAATAGCATCAAGGGGGGAACAGTTTGGTGTTTGAATGAAGTACAGTAAAACAAAGGCAAACAGAAATCGTGTCACTGTGGAATTCATTGAATGCAAGAAGTCTAACCCATGGATTTTCTTTCCACGATCTCTAGCCTCAAGGCAACAAGGTAACATGCAAAATGCACCTTTTATACAATGTAAACTTACTAATTTATTTTTGGTAGAAATACTGTGTTTCTCCTGACCTCCTGTTCCTGTAAAGCAGTTGGTATTTAGAAGGCCAAGTTGTGTGGGTATCTCTGCATTACAGGGCACTCTTCAGGCATTCCTCTCCTGCACGAGTCCACTGGGTATTGAATGAATGGACATGTGAAAAGCTTTGCTTAAGTCAAGAAGTTTGTGCTAAAACTACTGAGAAGGAAGATGCCAATAGAAAAGACTTTATTCTTTACCTTTTCAAAACTGGCAAACAGTTGTGTGGATATTCACACAAAAAACTTGTGCAAATAAGTGCAAACAAATGACTCTAAAAGGTCTAGTATGAGGTAAGTATTAAAGAATTTTTAATGCCTTAATATTTACACGTAACAGGAAATACAAATTCCAAGCTGCCCACATTAACATGTGGTGCAAGTCACTCAGTCAACTGATACTGATTTACATCTCTTGAAGGTCTGGCATGTATGAGGAATGAACTTTCAATGAGAATACATGAAATCTATTCTGAGAATATAAAATTCTGTAATAAAAATTTTAAATTCTGAAATATACAATTTTAAGTTAAATTCAGCCATGTAAAAACAAATAGGTTGTAATCTCCAGGCTAAACTCAAAACTTGACAATTTCAAATGGCAAATATTACAAGAACATAAAATAAAAAAAATAACCAAAACACACACACATCCCCCAAACAAACAAACACCACCCACACTAAAATAAAATTTCTGCTAATAATAAGGAGGTGTAAGCAGAACACACACTTCTTGTGTTATTTTTTCAGGTAGTTTATGGCCAGGAGAAGGGGCTACATACTGGTGCTGGAAATCACAGGCACACAACCTCATTAGAGCTGGAATTACACACAGACCATTTGAGACAAGTGAGCTGGAGGAGGGTAAGCCTCTGAAAAGGAAAAGGAAGAAAACTCTACTTTTGCATGACAAGCATCTGGGAACCTCAGTTTAGTAAAGACCAAGGAGCCCTGGGGAAAGGAACATTTAAGATAGGAACAGGATATAAAGCCAGGGTATGTTTGAACAGCTCAACCTCTGATGCGAGATTTTGCTTTGTTTTGTCTTGCCATTGAGGTTAAAGAACTTAAACAGAATGGTAGAATACTGCCAGAGGCATAGGGGACATTCCCAACAAAAAACAGACCCATGTGCTCGGAGAGACCATTAGAAGATGTCAGGTTTGCACATATGTTCACAACTGGCATTCAGACAAAGTGTACCGGTTCTCACTTGGCTGTTGCCATTTCCTCTAAAAAGGAAAAAAAGAGGAAATAAAAATACCCATTATGGTGCAAAACACTCTAGCTGCTTAGAGCCTGATAAAAATGTGAAAATAGGTCACATAAGATGGGAAGAAATATTAGGTCACGTATGGGTATCTTACAGACAAAGTAAAGGAAGTATTAATGGACCTAAGAAAGGCAACAATTTCCTCTTTTGGGTCTGCTGTAAGTGAAGTCTCCCAGTGGTCTCTTAAGGAGCAGCCAACATATGATTGAACAAAATTATTTTTTACCATAAATGAACATACCTCCTTTAGAAACGTGAAGACAGGTTTAAAGAAATACAAACATTTTAGGTATTCTTCCCATTATTGGGAATTTAATTGGCAAGCTTTGATTTCTCTGGCATCCAAAAGCCTTAGCTCTTTTCAGTCTGGCACAACTTGGTGGGTATCGCTGTTTGAAATGAGCCAAGCAGAGAAGGTGCATCAAGAAGTCCCCACAGGGAGTCTCTGAAAGGCTCAAGGCAGAGAAAAAGAACACTTGCAAGATGAATCCCAGTACAACTGCCACAGCTACAGGTTGGAAACACAAGAATATCAACAAAGCAGCTAAGAAACCACTGATACACAGTTTGTCCACATAATTACATAATCTAATTTGTTTTCAATATTTAAACAACCTTGAACAGCTCCAGATAAATTAATTTAATCAAGTCCAAATGTTTTCATTTAATCAAAACAATGTGTAACAAAACAAGTTCCAAGCACCTAAATCCTCCTAATTCTTAACAAATAGCCCATGCTTACCCAAACAAGCCCTTAGGATGGATGGAAACTCCCTTCTTGTAACAGTGTTTGAGAAAGTTAAGAAAGTGTTTTAAAATGTTCCTCGTCTGACTCTCCAAATTCCTTTTTTTTTCACACCTCAGGGAACACAAGAGTTTCTGTCCCACTTTCCCTCACCACTCTTTTGCCTTTTCTACTTACATGCTATCAACTATTCAAGTGTAAGCACTATTCACAATTACGTCAACAGGCTCTCCAAGGAAAACCCCGAACTGCTCATTTATATTACAGTATTTCCACTGGATGCATCACAAAGAGCAGATTAATTTTGTCTCTGAGTACTACAGTCATCCAGCATTACTACATGCCCCACAGCTGTTTGGGCATCTTTCATCCATGCTGTTACTTAGTACACAGAAAGTGCAGGGACTGGTGCACAGTTCTACCCAACACAAATTTTCACAGGAAAGCAGGAATGGCATTCACTGAGGGGAAGCAACATTCTTGTAAATACAGCGCTTCTAAACAGCACAAGTTTTACCTAAAAGTTGAAAACCGGAGGTGCTACACATAGGTCCGTGCACTCAGTCTAAACTTAGTTCTTTCTAATCGCAGAAACTCACAAAAGGCACACAGGCATGAAACTACACTAATGAAACTCGAGTTTAGACTCTTCCCTACATCTCACCTGTTGTCCCTTAACTTTCTAACTAATTCATCCTAAATCGTTTCCTC
>JAYRBT010000114.1:33281201-33320907 GCA_036023395.1 Myiotriccus ornatus
CTCGAGTTTAGACTCTTCCCTACATCTCACCTGTTGTCCCTTAACTTTCTAACTAATTCATCCTAAATCGTTTCCTCTTCAGATTCGTGGTTGTAATTCAAAAGTGTTATGTAAAGATGTGGCAAATTAAAAAAAAAAAAAAAAATCATTATTTGGTTATTTTAGTAACATTAAGATAATCTCGATATTACAAACTTGTGCTTAGGGAAGCAAAGGGAAAAAGAAATCTTTAAGTGGCCTTAATAGTATTATATCTCTACATTCACCTCTAAATTCATCCCATTGTCTGTGTTTTGACAACTTCTAACATAAACATTCTATTGCAAAAACAAAACAATTTTTAGAAGTAAATCTGATAGCAAGGGCTCCAGCAGCAGGCTCAGAGAAAATCAAGCGAGTTAGCCACAAAGAAGAGTCCTGAAAGAAGCTTAACATTTCTAAAATACAATCAAGCTTTTCTGCATATAAATGTTGGTTTCTGTATGCAAAATTTTCTTATGTTTGCACTGTCAACATTACTTTTTTTAAAAAACAACAACACCAGGGGTAAAAATGCAGAACAATGACATCTCTCAGGAGTACATATAACCACTTCTTATTAACACCTTCCCCTCACACAAAACAGTATTAACGCTAAGGTGCATTTCAGGGGTCATTTTGCTGGTTTGCAATTGAGCGCACATGACATTTCAAGAGGGTTAACATTAAAGACATAAGCAAACATCTGAGTCCAAGGATGAACTCAGTAATGAACCCTTGAGGAAGAGATTGAATCACATTCAAGCAATGACAACTGTCTTTGCTCTAACCCAACCACAGCCACATTCGACCCTGTCAAGAGGACAAATGCAGCAGGTTGTCTCTAAAAATCCCAGAGTAAGAAGATGTCTGTACACGACACATACAGATGTACACACCTTCCTTTATGTTATATTGATCCTCTTCTTTATCTAGAAACTACTAACAAAGATACTTGAGTCTTTGAATGTTTTTTGGATTTTTTTTTCTGCAAAGAGCACCCTAAACTTCTACACTTAATGAGAATATGGTGCTTTTAAAAATGTATTGCTTAAGGGAAAACATAAAATGTCCTACAAAAGCATCCCTCATATTATGATACAACAGATGAAATACCCACTTTGAGTGTGAGGAATCCAGGCAAAATGATTAAGAGTCTTAGTCTGAATCTCTTGCCAGTGGTGTAACACAGCATTTGCTTGCCAATTTCCAAGGACATACCACACTTGGGCCCTTTCTGAGATGGACTAAACATTGCTGAGGTTGAGATTCTAGTCTCCTTTACTTCAAAGGCTCATTAACATAAAGAGAAAACTACTTAGATACATCTTGCAGTGTGTGAAATTGATAAATATTTTAGAAATCAAGTTCTTGTCGATCCAACATGGATTTATCTTTTTAAAGGAGAGGAAAGAACATTTTATCTTTTTCACAAAGCATGAGATTTCATCCTTTCGGCCCCTTTGTTATTTAACAGTTCTCATGTACTACATGGTACCTACGTCTACTTTAAACCATCTCTAACCAGTATTTTTAGTTACTAACTAATTCCAGAAAGTAATCAGGCATTTCTGTATAATGCACATATGTTAGACAGATTGGTTCCACACACAAAGCAAACAGCTACCGAATCCTTCTGGTTTATTCTAGTAATTTTATACACGTGTCTGTCTTATCTGCCATACCCATTACTTGATTTCTTCTCATGTAACATTTAATATTTACCCTGGAATATTTTTCTGTGAATTCTTTAGCTATCCCTACCACCTTTCTACATTTAATAACTTCAAGTTTATACTTATCACTATTTCCCCACCCTCAAGTTGTCATCAGTGATCTCACTGTATTCCACTCATCTTCACAAAATTATGTCTTCCTTCTTTCTTGCTGAACCATGACTGAACGCTTCCAAAAGTAATTCCCATCTTTTCACACTCCCCCACCCCCGGCACCCAATCAATTCTACTTTTAATCTTTGATTGTCAAAAAGTCTCTACTGAAGAAAAATCACATGGCCCAAGGGAATCTCATGAAGTTTAACAAGACCAAGTGTAAGGTGCTGCACCTGGGTTAGAGCAACCAAGAGGGACTCTGGGGTGCTTGTGGACAAGAGGCTGGACATGAGCTGGCAATGTCCTCTCACAGCCCGGAAAGCCAATCGTGTCCTGGGCTGCATCAAAATAATCACGGCCACCAGGTCGAGGGAGGTGATTCTGCCCCCTACTCCTCTCTTGTGAGACCCCACCTGGAGTACTGCATCCAGCTCTGGGGTCTCCAAAACAGGAAGGATCTAAGAGATCAAACTGCAATTGAGCCCTGGGAAGAAAAGGCTTCGGGGTGACCTAATTGCAGCCTTCCACTTCCTGAAGGGAGCCTACAAGAAAGACCAGAGAGGGCCTTTTTACAAGGGCATGTAGTGACAGGACAAGGGGGAACAGCTTCAAACTGAGAGTAGATTTACATTAGATATTAGCAATAAATTCTTCAGTGAGAGTGGTGAGACACTGGAACAGGTTGCTCAGATAAGTTGTAGATGCCCCATCCCTGGAAGCGTTCAAGGCCAGGTTGGATGGGGCTTTGAGCAGCCTGGTCTATTGGAAGGTATCCCTGCCCATGGCAGGGAGTTGGAACTAAACAGTCTTTAAGGTCCCTTCCAACCCCATTCTGATACATGAAGACTTGGAGGAAAATGCAGGTAGCTTTGAGGACTGGATTCAAAGCACTGTTCTTAGCTTGAATCTAGTCTCATGACTGAATTCAGTAGAGTCAAGAATCACTGAGTAGAAGGGCAAGTAGTAGCCATCTGGACAGGCATGAAATTCCTGACCTGCCTTCTCTGTCACCCTCCCTACTCCATGAAATGCCATACTGCATATATTAATTTATTTTTTTTAAAGACACTGCACTAAAAAAGCTCAAGACCTGTCATTGTGCCTATGGCAATTTGATGACTTATGAATTCAGTTGTTTGAAAGTTGATGCATGTTTACATTTGTGAAGAAAAAGCTTACAGATACACTATACGTCTGTTGTAGCCATAACCATTTTCAGGCTGTAGTCATATTGTTTTACAAAACTTTTTATAGACAAACATGCATTTTTTTTCTACTACACACATTAAAAGTACAGTTCCAAAACCACAAACTACATGATTTTTTTTAAAAATTCTCTTACAGATTTAGAATAATACATTTAAAACACTAAAAACCTAATAAAACACTAGAAGGAAACACTTAAAGAAAGTCAACTGTTGGAATGCAGTCTAGTTATTTTCTCAATATTTTCATGGTTGTTCTCATAATTTTGGAAGATATATCTCTTCAAATGAAACTGTACTTCACTAATTCTTCTCCAACTCCTCCATGTACCACTATCAGCACCAAGTTTTAACAAACCATGTAAGTACCTTAAATCCTAACTGAAGGAATGTCTGTGATGCTACCTAATGCAGTACTACACAGAAATTACCAAGTAGAAGAATGAATCACAACCTCAGATCACCTACGTCTTCAGGAATTTTACATTTCATGTCTCCCAACAGCAACCTTTTTTAAATTCATTCTCTAACTCAGTTGATAAGTACAGGCTGTACTTCTGGGATGATCATTATCTCCATGAGTAATTGAGCTTTATGTTATCTGCTGAAAGGCTGTCTAATCATTATCATCACTTAATGGCAGTGTCAATTCACTGTAAATAAGGTGCAGTGAGCATAACAAATTAGGTATACACTAGAAAAGAATAACTGTCTGCTTAAGAAAAAGGGGGAGGGATGCTGTCGTCATTGAAAACGGAAAGCTGTGAGATCCCACACAAGGAAAAACACAATCAGACAGGTATTGCCCTAGTTCTCTGTGTCCGTATTACAGCAAGTTGACCAAATTTCTAAATCTCTATCTCCTGTAACATAAGTTTCAACACACATGCTAACATTTTAGCTGTCTTAGTCTACATGCACATCCCATTATGTCCCAGTTTTTCAGTATAAAACACTACCAACAGCAGGGGATTATTCATTCTGTAATGGACACAACACTGTCAACTATGGGAGATCCCAATACTGAAAATAGGGAAACAAGTTCAGAAAGGACAAGGCTGCAATACAATTTAGAGAAATATATATTTGTTGAGTGAGCATTACAATCAGTAAGAAATCCACAATGAAGACGGACAAGATAATTTCACTGTACTACTCACCTGTCTTCCTCAGTTTTAAACTCAGTACTTTAAAACACCTCAGGAAGAAAAATTGTGTTGGCAACTTGAAGATATACACAAAGTCAACCAAGAGACATCCATACAGCCCCATACCTCACTGCAGGTTTCAAGGGGATGGGAGTTTCACAGGACCTGTATCACATCCTTCCAAACTCATGTGATAGGCCAGCTATCCTCAGACATGTCAAATGCAACCATAGGCCTGTGTGTAGGTGACTGACATAGCATCATCTGACCAACAGCAGCCAAAGAACCTCTTAGTGTTATAGTGTGGAAAGAACAGGATGGCTGGAAAACAGTCTTAGAATATTTCAACGCTATCAGAAAAATAAAATGCATGCTCTGGCATGGAAAATGGCCTAAAGCTGTGGTTGCTCAATATAGAAAGGATATAGCAAAAATTATGGTAGTTGCAAAATGATTGACAGGAGGATTCTGACTCACTAACAGGCACAATGCTCAGTTCCTCTTTGCTTAATCTGCTTCAAATATTCTCAATATCAGAGATGATTCAGACACTATTTTTACAGGCAAGGAGACAGAGTGTTAAGGAGTCATCTGACTCACTCCTACCCTAATCATAGTTGGGAAATCTATTATTTTATTAGAGCTCACCCTGATATACTGAGTATAACACAATAGTTAAGCTTAGAATCAGCACACAAAGAAAATCCCACCCAGTTACTGTTTATCAGGAAATAAGGCATTATAAATGGCCAAGGTCAGATCCTTGTAAATTATGCTAATACATACAGAAAAGGTACTTCAGACATTTCTTCAGATTTCTGGTGCGTTGATAGTAATTTTCCTCTTTGTGCAAGATAAATGCAACTGAAACAAAGCAACTAGGGAAAGCTGGCTTTGAAAGTATAACAAATTGGCACACTTGTTTAAAACAATTTCCTGCAGAATACAAAACGAACAGATTGCAAAATATCATGCTGCAGTATAAGAACTTTATAGGTATCACTTTAAGCAATCCTGCATAATTTATTAATTGCCATTGTGAAAGTGGGAACACTGAAATTAAGGTGCCCAGCGTCTGATGAAAACTAAACTTTCCTATGTTCCCAGGGCTTTTAAGACTTACTCTTTTTGTGTTTTATGTGCCTGAGGATGTGTAATACTAACAAGTATTAGTTAATTTCATAACATACCCATTTTCAGTAAAACAAGATTTCAACAGAAGGACAGGTAACAATGAAGAGCAGGCATCTTTATTGCTACAGGATCCTTCCAGACGCTACTCTTTCCTTCAGGTGTTAACTGAGTAGCATTACCCACCTTAAAGGACAACAGGAGTAATGAGTAACTTGACCATAATGACACTAGGCTGTCATTGATCATGCACTCTTATAATCTGAAGAAGTCACTGGTTCTCTGCTCTGACACCATTCTCCTATTAGGCTGTTTCCAAAAACGTACTGGACTCCTGCATGGAGTAACACCCAGTAGTGTAAGGCAGAGAAAAGAGTTGCTCTTAGACATCTAACTACTTAATTACCGTCAGACAAAACAGAAAAATGTTCTGAGAAACATTTAAGCGACTGGGCATGCCTCTGCCATGCAAAGGCTCTGAAGACCACGGAAGCAGCAAAATTGAGACTGGCCAGGGACATCAGCACCCTCATCATTTCTGGCAAATAAATAATTGATATTTAAGCTGATGTTCTGTTTTTGGCTTCACATTGGCTAGTATGGGACTAGGTTCTGGATCTCTGCAGAACACACTGCTGATAAGATAGAGATGATTTTGTTACTGCTAATCAGTGCTTACACAGAGCCAAGGCCTTTTTTGCTTTTTATACTTCCACACTTTCAAGAAGACTAGAGGTGCATAGAAAATTGGGAGTAGACATAGCTGGAACAGGTGATCCAGACTGATCCAAAGCATACTCTATATCATGTTACATCAAGCGACATCATGCTCAGTATTTAAAGTGGGAGGACGAAGGAGGAAGTGAGGGAACATTTGGAGTAACGGTGTTTGTCTTCCCAAGTAATCATTACGTGTTATAGGGCCCTGATCTCCTGGAGACAGCTGAACACCTGCCTGCCCACGGGAAGCAGTGAATTTATTTTTTGTTTTACTTCACTTGTGTGTGCAGATTTTGCTTTTCCTATTAAACTGTCTTCATCTCAACACATGAGTTTTCCATCCTTTACCCTTCCAATTCGCTCCATGATCCTGCTGGTAAGGGAGGGAGGGAGTGGCTGTGTGGTAATTGATTGCTGGCTGGGGTTAAACCACAACTGCTGAGATTTCATCACATTTAACCTTTTGTGCCTTCTTAAGCCATATAATTTGGGAATGACTCTACCTGAGGTTTCCTACTCAGGGAAGAGAGGCTTGCCCAGCCAGCCATTCAGGACACCCACAGACCAACCTGCCCGACACGGGTGGAATTTCTCATGTGTCTTATCACCAACTACTAGGCTCCTGAGGTACCTCAGTATGATTTGGTGAGATGAACTCCCAAACTTAGATCCAAATGGTCTACAAACACTGATCCACTGCATGCTGCCATACCACAAGACATCCTCCAATAGCAGACTTATGATTAGAATACAAAAAGCCAAAAAAACTACAGTCATCACAAAAATTTCCAAACATCAGGAGACTGTTCTGTGATTACTGTGACATTACCTCAGCGCTCATTTTGGTGTGAAAAAGTTTACAAGAAGAATAAAGTAGGAATAGACTCTTTCAGGTGAATATTCATTAACCAGTAATAGCTCATAATCCAGACCACCCCGGAATAGTTAAAAAACTTGAAAAACATAGGTTATCTATGATTTTTCTGGCACTAGTTACATCACAAGCAATTGAAAAGTTTCCTAGGGAGTTGACAGAATATGAGGATTGCGGAGGATATTATTCGAGTTTGAGTAATAAATTAGATCATCAGAGACCAGTGAAATGGAAGAGACTCAAATCCTGGAGTTCTGAAGGAGGAAAGGAGCAGAGTCACTGCTTGTGAGTAGGAAAGATAAAGGTTACTTTGTAAAGAATGTACAGTTGGAAATCCATTAAAAACCACACAATTTCACCACTCATGGCAGTTCTTATAACAGCACACAATAGCTGTATAAATTATTGCACAAGCTGAGTAAACCTAAAATACAGTCAATGCTCTGCCTGCTCATGTCCATTTCCAAGCAACTTAACCATGCACCCAACTCCCCTGAGCTGTTCCCCCTTTGCCACAACAGGCTTTCCATGTAACTCTGATTAGACAGAAAAAGGTGTTCTAGCACCTACATATATAGCATTGTGCTGGTTTTGGCTGGGCTGGAGTTAACTTTCTTTACAGTGGCTAGTATGGAGCAGCGTTTTGGATTTGTGCTGAACATAGGGTTGATAATACAGAGATATTTTTGTTATTGCTGAGCAGGGCTTACACAAAGCCAAGGCCTTTTCTGCTTTTTGTACTGCTGTGCTGTCAAGGAAGTTGGGGGTGCATGGGAGGTTGTGAGGAGGCACAGCTGGGATAAGTGACCCCAACTGACCAAAGGGGTATTTCAGATCATATGACATCATGCTCAGTATATAAAGTGGGGGGAAGAAGGAGGAAGGGAGAGAGGTTTGGAGTAATGAAGTTGTTCCCAAGTAACTGTTATGCATGATGGGGCCCTGCTCTACCGGAGATGGCTGAACACCTGCCTGCCTACAGGAAGCAGTGAATTAATTCCTTGTTTTGCTTCACTTGTTTGTTTGGCTTTTGCTTTTCCTATTACACTGTCTTTATTTCAACCCATAAGTTTTCTAGTTTGCACCCCTATGATTCTCTCCCCAGTCCTGCTTGTGGCTGTGTGGGGCTTGGCTGCTGGCCACGACATGCATCTAACATAAGAGGCTGCATTTAATATAATCAAACAATAAGTTAGAGAGACACAATGGACCGTATCAACTGCAAAAAGGTACTATTACAGCTTATGCTATGAAGCTGGTCTCCCCTGGTTACCTATACCAGCAGTTTCCAAAGCAGGTCGTGCTCACCCCAGATGGTGTGCAAGACAATCTATCTGGATGCTGGAAGAAAATAAGTTTTGTACCATTAATAACTTTTCGAAACAGAGTTTACTTATCTTTCATCCATTTTACTTTCTATTTTGTATATGGTTTATAATGTAGATGATATAGAGATCACATAGAGATGATATATACAGTAGTAGATTTATAGAATTTAGAAATATATTAGGGATGTATGTTCAAAATTATTTTACCAATAGGGACGTGCAATCAAAAAAATTTGGAGACCACTGTCCTGTAAAACCTATGGACAGAGGCAGTCCCTCTCAGGAAGAAGTCAAAGAGCTCATTCCTAAATTATGAGATGAAAAGTTCTCCTAAACTTGAAATATTTGAATAATATCAAATATAGAAATTTAATAGCTCAGTTTACCATCTTTAAATGAAATACAACCAACATGGCAAATCAACAAAGTATTTGGCTGAATAAGATACAGATGAAAAATACTCTGACTGGGTTTCTTAAAACTGAACCCTCTTCCTGTGCAATCCACAAATATCAAATTTTCCTTTTATTTATTGAAAGTCCCTAAAGACTTTGTAAGAAGTTTTGGAAAAAAAAAAAGTTTACAGTTCCCATGGACTTCACTTTGATTCCCATTAATAAATCCCTGGTTGAAAATTCATAGTTCCCCTTTTTTAACAGTTCAGATATTTTATAGATACATCGAAAACTCAAAGAAGTTAAATGTATGCATAATGAAGACAGAGCCCATGTTCCAAAAGAAGGATCCAGAAATCTCAGGGTCTTTACACTAAAAAAATAGGCCTCTCAGTTTACAGTGATGCTCAAATCTAAGAACCAATTACAGGTGGAATGGATAGATGGAAGTTATATGGGCTACATGGTACAGAGACAGGGGAATTATCTGGAGCAGAACACACAAAACAAGAGGAAACAGCAGAGAGGCTGAATGGGGAAAGACTGTGATCAGTAGAGCAGCTTGCTTCCTTCTGATTGTGCTGTGTCCAGACGGACACATTAAATACAATCGCATTTGCTAAGAAATCTATCCATGATAAATGTTGTATTTTAAACAGCAGAAAAAATTTTTCAGACTCTTTCTTCTGTACTTGCTTAATTCAAAGGCAACTTTCTTCTTTAAGCCAAAGTTGGCATATACCTCATCTTCAGTGAGCTATGTGCAAAGACATTTAGTTTAGCAATAACAAAATTATAGCTGTACAAGGTAGTGTGTTTATTTGAATATGCAACAATGTAATCACTCAAATAAATGCACTCTTAGTTCTCTTTTTACAGTACTTCAAGTCAGATGTACATAAACTAATCCCTATAAATTAAAACCATATACAGTAAAATAAAACATTATGCATTTTAACTTTGTGTTCTGTTTTACTTTAACTTTGAGGGAAACATAGTACATGTGTTTTTGAATGGCTGCAGGTGTGGATTTTGTACCATTTCCATTTGTGGTTTTTCCTATGACTGCACATCCAGAAACTGTGTTCTCTGTAATATATAGTTTGGTGAGTACTTTGAGAGCAGATGGACTTTTGCTTCACAGTGATGGCCTGAAGCCCTTAAGGTGAGCAAGGGAGTGGAAATGAGCTGCTAACAGGCTTGTCTAAGTTCAACCTCATTAAAATCACCTGACAGAACAATCTATTTTCTTTAAATTATCATCTGGCCCCCATTAGAATCAGAGGTAAAGATGTCAATTTAGAATAATTATTTTAAGATTATGAAGGGAGAGCTCACAGATGCTGTAAGTATCTATGGTAGAAACCAGAACTATTTGTTGATTACATGTACCAATAAATACAAGGGGGAGAGAAATCATTCCAATTTTTCTTTGAAATTTGAATATTGATGGCCCATAACTGAAAATGCATTAAAACTCTTGAGTGTTGCTCAGACTACAGAGTGGTACATTTACATTACAGGGTAGAATTTTAGTCCACCAGTAGTTCAGATTAGGAAAGCCTATGCTGAACTACCAGGACTGTAAGTAAGTTATTAATTCATTCTGTTGTGTGTTCAAGTTTATTTATAGAACAAAGGGAGACTGGAAAAAAAGCAATGTCTTTTAAACTGATGCTCATAAGTAGTTTCTCTAAAATCATTTTGCACAAGCTCTTGAAGCTAGAAAATAACTAGAAAGTATCTTCTATAAGGTGGAGGATAATTAGTAATAATAGTCCCACCATTATTTGTCCTTCTTTTAATTTTAGCCTTCAGTTCACTGTCTGAGGAAAAATACTTGGCCTTCATTTTGCTACAGCTGTTACAATGCTGCTGCATGAATAAATATTTCTAGCATGGTCATCATTTATAGAGATTAAATTTCAAACTACCAGATAAAGCGGTGGATACATTCTAATGTCCTGATCCTTTTCTTCCTTATTTTTTTTTCTCTGAGACACACATACTCTGACAGACTGACCAACTTCCTTGACTACTGTTTCAGGAAGTTTAAAAAGTTACTCTTTTAGCCAAGTTGTCCAAGAATCCCGAAATTTTCAAGTGTCTGCCAGTGTCTGTTAAAAGAAACAATATTTCATCTGGCACCAAAAAAACCCATAAACCAACAAGGCCTGAGAGGGCACAAATTATAACTACTGCAGGAACAGTAGAAACAAAGCTTTTACCAAATAAGGCTACAAGGTAGCCACCACAGAGACAGTAAAAGGACGAAACTGATAACACTGAACAAATTGCAAAGTTCTTACATCATAACTTCTTCAGACTGGCAAGTGCAAACCTCAAGGACATTTCAAAGTAATTTCTTAGCCACAGAGAATACACTACTAAAAACAGACTATGAACTATCATGTGCTCTTCTTGACCTAAGTAGTTATTTCAGAAATAAGCTTCTCATCAATTAGGTTGTCTGATGGAACATAATCAAGATGAAAAAAAAGGCATTAAAAAGAAAAATCAGCTCCCAGTTATGTTACCAAAATTAATCAAAAAAATCTCTGCATGACATTTGTTACCAATTATTTTTAATCCTCCATTTGAAAAGCTACATATACATCTGCTAAGTCTCAGACGAAGCCATAGGAATAGTTTTGCTGGGGCACGAGTTACATAGGTCATACATGATGGGTTTTCTGCTCAAGCTGACACAATTCACCAAGTAGCAAACACTACTTCAAAAGGGAAAAGAAAGCATCTCTTCTAACATGTTGCCATTCTAGCAACTCTTACTAAACCCAGTATAATAAAACAAAGAGTAAAATACAATGGGTAGAAAACTGAACAGTGTATACCTTGCAAGCTGCCAAAAGAGACTGTGACTGTAAATTCTCAAAAATCCATACAAATACTTCCACAAGCTGTTGGTGTTTTATATGCCTTCACATGTCACCAAATTCGCCTTTCAATAGTATTTACAAAATGCCTTTTTCGTCAAAATGATTCTGAAAAATCTTCCTCAAATGTCATAGTCTTAGAGTTCCTCTTCAGTGTAGTAGGATATGTATAGAATATATCAGTTGGAGCAAAGAAACAACAACTTCGCCTGGCTTGGCAACAGGCTGGCTTGCTTACAGGTAATTGCCATTTTTAATCAACAGAGCTCTTTCATAAGACCTAAGAAGTGCTTGAATAAAAAGAAATGTTAACTCCTAAGCATTGACAGTAATTCATGATCACGTCTCAATAAAATTCAGAAATTCAATCAACTTTTTGTGATACAACTGCTTTAAATTTTCACAGTTCTAAATAAGTATTGCTCTCTGGACTCTCTCCTAGATAGGAAATTCCTCTAGAATAATTACATAGTGAGTCATTTTACTAAATTTCCTTTGAATAACCTATTGTTTTTAAATATATTTGTCAAATTTTCTTTCATTACTTTCAACAGAAGTCCAAATAAAATTTGAGCAAAATGTTTCTGCTGCTTCTTGGAAGTTTCTGTCTATACATAACTGGAAACTTCTGAACAACCTCAATTATCTAAAAATATTTATACAGAGTCAACACAGTAAAACGGGGGGGAAATTTGATAGAAATTACAATAGGAAAAGTGCCAAAATTCAAAAAGCAACATAATTTGAGCACTATTGCAACAGCATATGCAGATTGCTGTGACCCAGGCTGAAAGTTTCAAAATTTATTATTAAATATGAAGGACCAGATACATCTTAACTTAGGACACCATGTTCACTTGGAGAGGGAGAAGGCTCCAGGGAGACCTTATAGCAACCTTCCAGCATCTTAAAGGGGCCTACAAGAGAGCTTAAGAGGGTCTTTTTGCAAGGGCATGTAGTGACAGGACATGGGGGAATGGCTCTAAACAGACAGAGGGTAGGTTTACATTTGATATTAGAAAGAAAGTCTAATGTGATGGTGGTGAGATGCTGGATGGGTCTTTGAGCAACCTGGTCTACTGGAAGGTGTCCCTGGACCATGGCAGGGGGGTTGGAATTAGATGATCTCTAAGGTCCTTTCCAACCCAAGCCACACTGTAAATTCTGTGATTCCGTCTCCTTGTTTGACACAGATAGTGTCAAACTGCCAAGTGCTCAGACACAACATTCCTACAGAAAGATATGCACTTTCACTGAATAACATGCAAATTCTCATTTTTAAGAGTTTGAATGAATCGGTTTAAATGAGATGCAGGGTTGCAAATGAACAGTGAATAAAAACCTAAGTATTAAATGACTGCTTCCTTTACTAAATTGTGTCATTCCTGTTCAATGAATAAGGCAGGGATCCTATGGAAAAACAGAATGTAAATCTCTAATTAAATACACATACACAATAGTGAAAAAAATAGGAGAACATGAAAACATTACTTTGGGCATTTCTAATCCCTTAGTGCTTCGTTTTACAGTTAAAAATTAGTCACTGTCCTCCCACTCCTTACAGAAAGAAAATTCATTTCAAAATTGGAATGTGGAATAATTTTGAGGAGAAACAGGACACATCACTGAGTAACTTCGTCAGTAAAAGAGACAGAAACCGCATGTGTTATTCTATTTGCAGCCTTTCCTATGCACACATATCAACCCCGTTTTACAAGCCTCTGTAGATATATCAGGACTGAAATACCATACAAACTGCACATGCATCAATCCAATGGAATAATGAGAATCATCTATTCAGCAGAAGTTTTCACTCAGATTAAATGCTTTCATTCTCTAAGCCAATGAAATATTGGAGGTTGGTCAGTTTAACTGTGCAACATATCCCATTCACAAAATGGCAAAAACCTCCAAAGTTTAACTGAAGCAGCCTGGCAATCAAGGAGATCCTTCCTTCTAAATACCAAGCTTTCATCACCTTCAATTGCAATGCTAGGAGATATCCTTGACAAGAGCCAAAAATCTCAGCTACCTGAAAAGCAGCATTTCCCTCAATCTGTCCCTTGCTGTGGTTTTTTATTTTTAATAGCTTAACCGCATCTTATAAATTTTTCAGGAAACTGGATTTGTTCCTTGCCTGGACTCACTGGTACCAAGCTTCAGCTGAAATTACAAACTCAGCATATCTAAAAAATCTGAAATAGTCCATGGAAAAGCTGGAGGATCTTCAGTACAGGTATTACAATTATTTTTCTCAGAAAATAAAAGGAAGTGTTTACAAAGTTCAGCACAAACTTTACTTTAAACAAAAAAATTTACTCTTGTTCATTAATAGAAATAATAGGTTATTAAGAACAAAGCAAAGTGAAGTCTAACTTAACCTGTCATCAGAGAAGCTAAATTCAATCTTGTGTACTATAATGCTGTTCCTGCTACAGAAATTCCTTTAAAACTATAAAAACTTAAAGCAGTTTCTTAATTTCCCCACTCACGGTATGTATCTATTATTAGTAATAGCAGTTAGTTTTCCAAATAGGGCATGTGACTATCTTTTCTGATTTTAGGAAGAACAATACTTTTTAAAAAGCATATTGAAAAAGTGCTGTCCATTGCTTTAAATATGCATTTTCTGACATGACATTTTGTTTCACGGTTGCACTTTTAAATGTCAAATGATCCAAATAAGAATTTCCATGCATTTTGGATAAACAGTAAATAAAGAAGTTTAGAACAGAGACTTAAAAGCAAAAAGCACAAGTAAAATATAAAACAGATGTCAAATATTTAACCAAAGTTAAGTATCTACAAAAGCTCAAATTACTTCTGCTTCATGTATCAGGAGACATGTTCATCAGGACAAGCCTAAGCTAATGAGAAGCACTAGTTAGACAGCAGATACAAAAAATTATTCCAGTAGTATATATATTAATCTTTGATTCAAAAACTCTTGAAAATCCATGAACAGTGAAAGAACTCAATCTACAGGTGTAGGATTTCTCTTCTCCAGCTACTATGACGTTACACAGCATTTTTAACTGGAGTCTTGAAGTCTTAGCTAAGGCATCTTTCTTATTCTTCTGTGAAAATGGCAACACTTAAAACTGTGGTGAACCCTTTTTGTCTTTTAAAGATAACAGGGAACACAGATGGCTGCAGGCAGATTAAAAATCCTTATCCTTTTGTAGCAACTTGCTTTTATACATTTTTAAACATAACACTCCCTTATCTTTTCACTGAATACTGTTATGGACTGCTTTTGTTGAATATTTCCAGCAGCCCATTGTAGACAAGAGTGCATCACGAGCTGCATGGCCTGAGGCCAGGCAGGAAGGTGTGGAACACGTCTTCACAGGTCCATTTCCACTCTCCAAGTTTTCAAGTATTTGAGAGAAGGTCATGTTACAGCACAGATTTACATAGCAGACAAATTACATGACTGCCTGTTCTCAGCATTTCATAATTTCAACAGAAAAAATTAGGTCAAACAAAAAGGGGGAAGAATAACCCTATCCTTTCACAGTAGTCAGAAAATTAAACAAAAAACTTACTTACCTGTTGTTTTTGCCAAAACAGGTAAAAATTCTGTATTGGCAGTAAACACAACTTTATAGTATTTGATTTACCATTCCGTTACAAAATCCTTTTCTTTTTTAATGCCTCCAAACAACCATAAACAAACCCAAAAATTTGCTGTACTGCTGTTTAAAACACTGATTTTACTATTAGTCCAAAACACGCACCCTTTAACAAATATGCATATTATCAAGGAATGCCTTGGTAACTTCAAGGGTTCCACACAGTCTGACAGTCTAGTAGGAGTGTTAAAAGAGGGAACTGCTCTTTGTATCAGCTGTCTGGATGAAAAGAATAATAATTTGGAACGGCTTCCCCACCACCACCCTGAGAGCATAAAATTTAGTGCACTTTAAAAAGGGCAATGTTGGCCAGTCTCAGCACTGCCTGCACATTATGTTTATACTAGACAGAGACTAAAATTAGAATGTTCATATTTTCAGGATACCTACAAAATACCTTCCAAGAACAGTTAAGGATATCATAATGTAAAACAACCAATTTAGCAGTGTTTAGACGTATGTATCCACATATCTGTATTTCCCTTAGCTTACAAGACTAATACTTGCACACAAATTCTTGTGTAGTGTACAGTTGAAATATGCTAATCGTTATCCTAGACAGCTTTCAGGATTTGTTTCAACACAGTCAAGCAGTTATAGGGTTTAGTCTGGCATACTGTTGATACTCTTCTTGAGCAAGCAGAAAGAATAAACATTAACAAAGAAATTACTGGCTTCAGTAACTTTAATTAGACTTAACATTATTTCAGTTTCTAAAAATGCCAAACATGAAATCTGATTTACTTTCAGCAGAAAGTTTTAAGCTGATGCATAGTTAAAAAAGGACTGTAGTTTTAAGGAACTGCTGAACAAATTTTTGAAGACAAATTCACTGCGTTAGCTAGATTTTACGTGCATTTGATATCTATTAAACAAGTAAAAAAGAGGAAACAACTTTTCGTGGAATCTGTCATTTTCTCTGTTTACTAACACAAACTCCGAGGGATGAATTTTACCAAAAGCTTCAGCTTAGCATGTTGCAGCCCTGCAGCTGAAAATTCAAATGAAAAATATGGGAGCTTTTTCTCTTCTGAGACAAAAGGAACTTTTGGGAACATTTCCGAAGGATACCAGAAAGCCTGTCTAACATACAATGGTTCCTACTCAGCACAGCCCTCCAGACAAAGAGTAACAGATGCACAACTGGTATTAATAACAAAACATCTCCTCCCTCTGTTAGTCAAGAGAGGACAGCTAAGGACAAACACAGTTTCAGAGTACTTACCTACTCGGAAGTTAGTGGCTGTCAGAGTGTCAGCAGCATGGCCGTTTTCACTGATGAGGGTGGTTGTGTTTCCCTTCTCACAGTTGTTCTGACAGTTGCCTTTGGTGCAAGTTACTTTACAGATGCTGGGTGTAAAGACCACCTTGATGCGACCAGTGTGATTTCCCACTGTCAGCAGAGGCAAAGAAAAAAGAAGAAGCAAACAGATCACTTTGGTATCCATTGATTTCCTTCAAAAAGTTTTTGGGAAAAAAAAAAAGGCGCGGGGGGGGGGGAAAGGCGACAGGTCTACAGGAGGAGGGCAGTCTGCAGTGCTCTCTCTCATAGATCTCCAGTGGTGTCTCTGAAACAGGAGTAGGAAGCTTAGCAAACAGAACTCCGGGATCCGCTCCAAAACCACATTTAAAGTCAAGTCACTGGAGTGGGATTAGTAATCACAATGCTGCACTTTATTCACAGGCAGACAAAGAGCAATACCAAGGGCATGACAGCTTAAATAGCCAACCCTGACAGGCAGATGTAATGTAAAGAGGCTGGCTGTGCACCTAGAGGTGAATAAACTCTTGTGTACTCCTACATACTTTTCCTGTTTCTGCACATATTAAGTCACTATTTGTAGCTCGACCCCTGGAAATGTTTTAGGCATGCGGCATGTCTGAAAACATCTGTCTCAAATCTCCTGGCACCCCAGCCCAAAGTGGTCAAACCTTGTGACGCAGCTGCCCAGACCCATTTTTTCTTCACAGTTTTTTGGCACTATTTTTCCACAAGGATTTACATACTATAGACTGATCTTCACTGTCAGCCTTTGTTTAAGTAATAAATAGCTCAGAGAAAAGCATGAGAAGTATCAGTGCTTTAAAATACTGAGATGAAAGATAAAAAAGAGAATCTAGCCATTTTTTCATATACTTCCTCAGTCATTTTAAAAACTTGAATGCAATAAAGACTGCACAAACACTGACTTTTAAATTAAGCTAATTAGAAGAATTTCTTTTCACAGAATTATGTTTAAAACCAGATGTATTTGATTCTACATCTAACAGCTGAAGACAAAAAAGATATTAAAACTGCTAATTAGGAAAATTGGGAAAAAGAACATATTCCATTTGCAATTATTTAAAAAGAAAACAGTTTGTCCTCTGCACACTTCCTAATAAATTCAACAAGTTCTTGTAAATATATCATAGCATCTTTGTGGAAACTATTAATAAATACTTTCATATCAAACCTAACAATGCCAAGAAATGATGCAGAGAAAGAGAAGAATCTCCTTCCTCATGACATAGAAATAAAAAAGTTGCTGGATAGTTGCCTGACCTAGTTTATGAAATACCCTCTGGACAAACATTTTTTGAAAATCTCAAGAAAATTAAGAAAATCTTCCCACTTCAAAAGAATATAAAGCCTTCTTACTGCTGGCTCTTCATAAACAAATAAATTAAAGCAATTGTGCCAACTGTTTTGTCTACAGTAAAGGCATTCCTCTATTTGAACAGCAGCTGGAGTACATATGCTCCCACCTTATTCTCCCTTAACAATGGTTAGAAAAAAGTAGAGCCCAGACAGACACAGGAATAAAATATTTCAATTAAAGCTTAATGTTGTGATTTTTGTGGATTTAGAAGATACCTTGGTTTCTTGCATGCCAAGCATTTCTTACAAAAAGTAATACACCTTTGCCAATAAACAGATAAGTGACTTGTGAACTGCTGAGGGTAGAACTTGTAAGCTTTGCTTTTGTTAAGCACAGCTTCACAAGCAATATTGCCATCTTTGTATTTTATTTGCAAAGTTATATATATATGTTTTCCAGAAAAGAGTCCATTTTGTATTTTATATTTTCAGATGTTTTAGCAATATTTTTTCCTTTAGGATGTGATCTAATTAAAAAAACATGGTTAGTTGAGTCACAGAAGTCAGTCCTGCCTACACTGTAGAAACCAGTATTGGGGGACCTAGACAAGTTTTCCAGCTTAGCTAAAACCAAAATAATTTGGCTTTGTCAGTGCTGGAAGTGAAGAAAATGCAGAGCTCAATATGTGGGCAAATACTGAAACTGGATGAAGGTCATGTGTTTTGTGTTGCCATGGCATCGGGGAGGAACGCTGAGGCCGCGTGGCCTCGTTCTTCTACCTGACACCCAGAAATGTTTTGTACAAACCACAAAGAACAGAAGGTTTGACCACAGTCCCACCCACAGCACTTTGCACAATAGTGGTTAATAAGGTATAAAAAGCATCCCAATTTTCTGTCTAACTAGGGGATGACAATTTGACATGAAAATGCAGGTACAGATCACCAGGTTAGTTGTCCCCACCCTCCCCAGAAGGGACATCTTTTGGCATCCTCATCTCTTGCATCCTCAGCTATGTTGAGTGTTGACACAGGATATTAAGCTTGTGATTGCAATGGTATTGTTAGTGCTATATATAGCTACTATGAGGTTAATGCATTTATCACCAGCAATCCAAAAGAACCATCTGCAAATGTTGCATTCAATAAATCGTACTATTGATGAACCCAACTGGCTCTTTTGAATGCGACTGGACCTACAGTGCAAAGACCACTCATGCACCCGGTGTCTAGCCCACAGTTATGTTTTTGAAACAGTCAGTAAGTCAGTATAGGTGAAACTAAACAGTGGCTGAATCCTCCTCCACAGTATTCTGTACTATGGTGTTGAGTGCTGAGTTGCAGCAAATCTTGGGTATAATATTCCTAACAATGACAACAACAAAAATTACCACAATTTAGATTTTACCAGAAAAACCTGTAGCACGAGTATTTAGTGGAAGAGATGTCTCAGTATGAGACTCAGTGGAAATTGTAAAGTTTGCCTTTCTATCCTTTCAGATGAGAAAATATTAGTTACTGCCAATATAAGTTAGGGAGTAACAGCAGTTGAATTGTAGTTTCAAAAACACAGATCAGTTATCTAAAGAGCTAAAAAACAACCATGAAAGAATACTTAAGCGCAGCTTTTCAGGGAAGAAGTCTTAACAAACAACATGGTGCAAGCCCTAGTCCCTACAAATATTCAATCATTATTCAGCATTTTTTTTCACAGAATATCCTGAGTTGGAAGGGACCCACACAAAGATAGAGTCCAGCTCCTGCCCTTGCAAAGGATGACCCCAAGAATCACACCATGTGCCTGAGGGCATTGTCCAAACACTTCCTGAACTCTGTCAGGCTTGGTGCTGTGACCATTTCCCAGGGGTTCCTGTTCCAGTGCCCCAACCACCCTCCAGGTGAAAAATCTCTTTCTAATACCCAACCTAAACCTCCCCTGACACAGCTTCAGGCCATTCCCTTGAGTCCTGTCACTGGTCACCACAGAGAAAAGATCAGTGCCTGCCCCTCCTCTTCCACTCACAAGCAAGCTGGAGACAGCAATGAGGTCTCCCCTCAGTCTCCTCTTCTCCAGTCTGAACAGACCAAGTGACCTCAGCCACTCCTCACACAGCTTCCCCTCAAAGCTCTTCACTATCTTTGTTGCCCTCCTTTGGATCCAGTTGCCAGCTTCATGTAATCCCATTTACTATAACCCTTTGTGCCCAACCTGTCAGCCAGTTTTTCACCCATCACATGAGATATGCTACTTATTTTGCTATAAAACACATTTAATTCTCAGATATTTCAGTTTCGGTTGTTGCAAGAGATAGCAATAAGATAGCTTCATATTCTTTAGATGTGGGAAGATTTTCTCAATCTTTTAGATTTATGAAAATTCTAATGACACTTATTTTTTTCTCCTTGGCTAGCAGGCCACATCTTTTAACTTCAATTCTTCTGGAGACATTTAGGAAGGATACAAAGCCAGTGATGGTCCCTGAAGTGAAAATTGACCAGTGTATGAGGTGGTGATGCTATTATCATTCTTCTCTGCATTGCACCTAAGTTGACAGTACTATCCTCACAAATTCTGAGGTTTAGGGACCTTAACAGTGAGCTTAATACAACCAAATCCAAACTGAAAACATACCACAAACCCTTTTCCTGAAAGGAAGCTTTTAGCAGAAACTGCAAGTTTAAACTCTTGGACTTCCTTGAATCTTCTCCTTTTCTTCTCTTCTGTATTTGGGGGTTTTTATTCCCTCTTCTCCAAAGGGGAAAACTTAATTCTAAAGGAGAAATTATATCCTTCAATATCTCCTAGCTGATTTTGCAGTATTAATGTTAAAACCCATAATTTCATGCTAGACCATTACTGTTATAGCCTTGACCTCTTTTGACCTTGGACTAGCTCATATTAAAGGACAGTGTAATTTTAAGGAAGCATAGACATTATTTTCTTCTTTAAACTTCAGAACCTTAACTGATGATGCCACTCTGACATAGACATGACAAAATGAGTAACTTAGATTATCTCAAATTCATTTCTGGAAAAAAAGTGATGGTGCTACAGCAACACACCTGGGATAATTTAGAGAGAGAGAGAGAGAGAAAGAGAGAGAAATTTATCATAAAGTCTTCAAGACCAATTTTAAACATGTGGAAATGAAACACCTCACTATGCTCTTAAGTATAATGCCAGACTGAAGAAATGCAAAAGTGAGAGCAGATAAATAAATGAGTCTAATGAAAGACTACAAAAAGTGGAGGACACAAGCACCAAATAAATGGCAAAGCTACTGAAAAAAAAAATGGTAGAACTGGAGATAAACTCAGACTGCTGTTTTAATAAAGACAGGATAAACAAGATTATTAATACTGGATAAAGCTTCAACCCTGAGCTAGGCAGCAAACACACAATGAAGATACTCAGCCAACAGCTCCATCATCCTGCCTCATAGTCCAGACTCACTTAAACTTAAGAGCTCCATGATACATTTGTCAAAATAGATCAGCGGAAGAATGCAACCATAATTTCCAAAACCTGTAAAACTCTTGAGTCAGATTAAAAAAAAGAAAGATGTCTGGCTAAAATGATGAGATTTTAGTTGAAAGTTGGCACCATATATGTGATTTTCTTTCCATCTCCGTAAGTCACTATGATATAATATCATGAATACAGCAAGCTCCTGCTGTGATAAATTTATGATTTAGCAACAACTGCAGGAGAAATGGAAAATACGAGCAAAAGTATTTCTTCATAGAGTCCCTTCTGCCCTGACTGTCCATTATGACAAACTGATTTTTTTTTTTCTGCATTAGCAGAAAAGGTGAATGAGTTAAGACAAGGCAGGTGGCAGGTTGTATGTCCAGGTGGTCACAATGGCTCACACAGCCGTGCCTGGACAGAGTTGTATAAGGGGAAGAATTCCTCCTCAACCTCCTGTGTAATGCAACTCAGACTTTGTTTCTTTCTAGAAGAATTTCTATAAACACTATTTTTTCTTGGGTTTATGGCTGCCCTCACAGCTCCAACATTCTGACAGCATTCAATAGCTGTAGTGGAGCTCAGATGATTTGTGGCATGTCCCTGTTTTGTGGGAAGACAATGGGCTAGCAATACTAGTGAAAGCAGAACTGGTATTCAGTCAAAAAGATGATTACATAGGTCAAGTGGGGCAAAGAGAGCAAAATAATTTAACATGTCAAAAAATACTAATGTTAATGTGTGCATGATGGTTTTGTGCTACATGGTGATCTAATCAAAATTATTCACAGTAAAATTTTAAAAAAAAAAAAAATCACAAGCAATGGCTTCTACCAGCCAAATACACAGTATAGCTTACACATATATATCCCATAATCCTTGAACAAAAATTTCTGAAGCTACTTTAAGAGGGGTTATGGGTATTTGATGAGGTTTTCTAGGGGTTTTGTTGTTGCTGTTTGTTGTGGTTTGAGGGTTTACTTTAGTAGCTTCACTTATGACAAATATAAGCCAAATCCTATCCTGAGGCAAATCTCCTGAGAAAACAGAACTACTAGAACTGTAGGCTTTCCATCAGCACCTCCAGGCATGATATATACTACTCTCTTTTCATGACACCCTACTTCTGCACTCAATCCAGTATGTTTTCATTTGTTTATCTACCCAGTGTCACTGGACCTGAAGATTCTATCTTAAAATTACATTCTCTTCCCAATGAGCGTAGATTATTTCAGGCTATTTCAGGTTTTCAAATTATTCCCATGACGCATGAGGAGAGCTTTGAAACTAAATTTTCTCAAATCAAAGCCAATTAGCTTTTAAACAGCTAATACATTCAACATTTTAAATTCTCAGATGACCAACACCCTCTTTTTTCTTAGTTAAATGATGACAGGAAAAAAAAAAAAAAAAAAGGAAAGAAGCAGAAGGAAATTACTCATTTCCTAAAGCAGATGTCTCCCAGTTATTTCACCAGTCCACCTGGCTTAGTCCTTACTACTACATATGCTTGTTCAGCCAAAATGAAAGATGACATTGTATAAAAATCAACCACGTAAGTAAAATAGTTAAACTCTCAGAATTTTTGTCAAATTACCTTTTTCCATTTGTGACAATATATGTGAAAGTTCTGCCTTGTCACCACTTAGTCATCAATTTGAATCAAAAGGAAAAAAAAATAAATAAAAACCTAGTTCCCAAAGATGAAAACAAGTTGAACTTTGCTATCGCATATTTTAGGAATACCACCATCTGAAGATTTCTAACGCTAGAATTTGAAGAAGGAAAAAAAACAATCAGGAAAAAGAAAATAAAAAAGAGAGACAGACACACTAGACTGACATACAGACCAGAGGCAGATCTTCCCTAAATTTCAGATTACACATTGAGAGGACTACAGGCCTTGTGAGGCAGAGAAAGGACTGAAAGAGACTGAGAGGTCACCCCTCCTCTCTTCTTTTTCCCAATAAAACATCAATATTAATCAAAAAGTTTGTCCAGACTATCCTCAAACTCCTTCTATTATGAGGATTCCGCAGCATCCTTGAACAATTTTTTCCAGTGCTCTAGCCTTTCTTATTACAAAGGTATTCCTTATACCTAACTCACAATTCCCTTGTAACAATTCAATCATACTACTGACCTGCTTCATCTACAGCAAGCTCTGACAAGACATTATTCCTCTATGGATCAATTTCTAACGTACTCAAAGACTGCTACCATCTCTCATTTTCTCCCTCAGTCTCATTTTCAGACCAAAACCATCTAAACTTTCCCAGTGTAACAGGCCATATTTTTCCCAACCTAATATAAGGAAGATATTAAGGTCTCAGAAAGTGTCCAAAGGAGGGCAATGAAGATGGTGAAGGGCCTTGAAGGGAAGCTGTGTGAGGAGTGGCTCAGGTCACTTGGTCTGTTCAGACTGGAGAAGAGGCGACTGAGGGGAGACCTCATTGCAGTTACAACTTCCTTGTGAGGGGAAGAGGAGGGGCAGGGACTGATCTTTTCTCTGTGGTGACCAGTGACAGGACTCAAGGGAATGGCCTGAAGCTGTATCAGGGGAGGTGTAATTGCATATCAGAAAGAGATTTTTCACCTGGAGGGTGGATGGGCACCAAACAGGCTCCCCCAGGAAATGGTCACAGCACCAAGCCTGACAGAGTTCAAGCATTTGGATCATACTCGCAGGCACATGGTGTGACTCTTGAGGATGGTCCCTTCCCACTCAGCATATTATGTGACAGTGATATTTTGCAGATATCCATCCTTTTTGTTTTGCTTTTGATACCACTCACTTGGTCCTCATCTTTCTTTAAATACACTGTCTAAAACCACACTGTACTGTAGCTGAAGTCTGATCAGTGCTGGGGAGAGCAGCAGAATTACTTAATCCAGCTTTACATAAAAGGCTTCTGTTGGTATTTATTTTTCTCTCTCTGCAGTGCACTACACATACTTCACACTTAGAACCAATCTGCAGGCTAGGCCAAAGGGGCACAGATCTCCCACATAACCTTCTGATTTGCTGATACAGGTATCATCCCAGCAAAGCAAGGCTGGAACATGGCTTGCATGACCTTAGCAGGACTGAACTCAGCCCTTACTCTGCTCAGAGCATAGGAGTAAAACCTCCTGCATTCAAACCTCATCCAACTAAAAATCAGGTAGAATATGATTCTTATTCTTTCTGTAAGTCACAAGCACAAACAAGTCTGAAAATTACATGGACGCAAAAAGGCAAGGCACAGCTAAGTAATTTGATTTTTGGCTTCAATATATAATAAGCTACTCTTCCTGAAGGTAGGTATCTTCGCTCTTTCCAGAAACTGTTACTGTGTCCTTGTACACCTCACACCCAGTTCTCTTTTCACAACAATTTGGAGAAATTAAGACGCATTAACAAAATTAAAAGTAAGATAATCCAGGTTTATTTCATCCAAGACCCAACACCTTCTCCTAATGCTCAAAAGTACACCCCATAGTTCTGCATCAAGTGTACTTCTGCACGCTCATCCAGTCAAACGTTATGAGCAAGATGACAGTACAACAAGCTGTAGTTGATTTAACATCTATACAGCAATAGCAACACATTATTGAAATGTAATTAATTTAGCATTCCTTCTAGTTGTTGTTGTTTCTGTAACTCATATTTTTGTTGAATTTGTATAATCTTACATGTATTTTATTAGCTAATACAGCTTAACCTTTGACATTTGGTCACTTTTCAAGTACTCAGTTCTATTGCCTCCACGCAAACCCAAAGGGTTTCCAAAAGAGCAAAACACAATTCAGCTACTTATTATGACAGTAACTGAACAGGGGTGTACGCAGATTTTTTTTGTTGCCATTCTTATTGCCACTGTTACACTTCTCTATATAACTCTTTTTGATTAGCCATGTCACCACATCTTTGCATCGTTTTCTCCTTCTGTCTTGTTTAGATGCTCCTACCACAATCTTCTTCTCCCTCCAATCGAACTGAGCTTTCAGACTTCGTGCTTCTCTTGGGCTCTTGCTTCTTCACCCTCTTTTTAATCCTTTCTTGCTTCTTCAGCATGCTTGAGACAGGAAAATAAATCATCCAGAAAACCTGATGCTTCAAGGGCAAGGAAGAAAACTGAAAAGAGGATATCTGGAAAAGTCTTTTCCTTTCTGATTATCCCAGGGATACAATCTCTTGCTTGCTCTCTGTCACAGAATAGAACAGAGACAATTCTGCTGTCTTCCTTATCACCACTCCCACTACCCTTCAAAGACACTAAAATACAGTAAAATTTATGGGATACTCTAGGAGAGGCAAGCAACCCACTCTTTCATTCTCTTAATCTCAGTTTAAGATAAATGTGAACAGTGTACCGTTTGAAGTCATTTATTACAGCAACACTTGCTTCACTCAAGTAGGTTTCCTTCATTAATTTTGACAAAGTCTCCACTGTCTACAACACAGGTCTCTTGTGTTTTATATGGATGACTGTCACTTAGAAGTAGCAAAAGAGCACATTCAGGCACAAGTGCCAAGATTGTTTAGAAAGACATTGATAATTCTGTTCATATGCCAGCAGAAACTCTTTGCTGATAAATTCTCTCACTGACACAGCCTTTTTAAGAGCAAGTCAGAAGACTTCACAGAAATTACCATCATTTTTGTCCTGTGAAAATGCATAAGCATAGATTTGAAATCTAGGATCTCTGTCAGCAGGTTTTATGAATCTGTTTTTGTCTTCCCTGTCCTTTTTACCACTACAAATATTCTTTATATGCAATACTCAGGCAATGAACACCCTATCTTAAACTACAGCCATGCTCCCTGTTTAAAGCATTGTTAAGAACTCTAATCAATAGTTCATAATGAGAAACGTAACTATCATTTCCCTTCACATAGTTGAGAATGATCCAGAAAAGGGTACTAAGCCAAATAAATTAGACACTGCTTAGTGGTTTGATGTTTGATAGAATGACCTTCACTCTATTCAACTAAACTTATTGGGTAATAATTCTTTTAACCCATTTTGTGTTTATTTGGTTTAAAGGTATCCACAAATGGATATGATGCTAAGGAGCTGATTTTAAGCCTCAAGTTATACAACCAATCAGTCCTAGGTCTCTTTTCCAAGGGAAAAGTTAATTGCATGGAGCAAGCAGCCTAACCAGAACACTGAGCAGAATGTGCCCAAACCACGAAACAGGAAATGCTGAGGATGTAAGACTGCTTAGTTCAAATCCATTTAGGGCTCAGACACATTTCTTTGAAGATATGGGTGACTCTTCACTATAGCTGGATTCCAGACACCACTGTGACTATGCTACAGCACTGCTTATAGAGCTCAATCCTGCAGGAGAATTTAGTTGACTGCCCCTCTAAGGATAGGCAGGCAGTCAAGTGCTTCAGCTGCAGCTTCAGGTGTGAACTGCAAAATATTAGAACCCAAATAACTTGTCTTTTTCAGAGTGAAGCACTTCTCGTGAAATAGAACTTCAAGATGTTCAAGAGTCTCATGCTTGAAAGTTCACATTCATACTTCAGGTTTGGGGCTGGATACAACTGCTGTAAGCAAACCAGCACAGCATTCAGGTGTACAAGTGTTTTTAGCTTCCATTCAGGTTATTCAGTTTCTTAGGCACCAAAGCATAGCTGGACCCAGAAGACTTTCACTGGAAGGACATGGAAACAAAAGCCAAGAAGCCACATTTATACACAGACATACATCTAAGGCAGAAAGTCATTCTACACAATCCCTATCTCAGCTGTAATGAAGCAGCAGCGACTGCACAAGCCACTACAAGCAACTTTCTGCTGGAAGCTATTGCAGGTAGTGAACATCTTGACACACAGACTTACAGCCATACAACAGGAGCTTTATTATTACCAGATAAATACAACGCCACTGTCCACTTTATCAACAGGACTCTTTCAAGAAGGTCTGAGTTCAGCCTTTATACACTGAGAATGAGTCATTCCCACCTGATCTCACTCATTTAAAATTACACATTTTGCCTAAGATAATTATTTAGGCTCCTTTCGCAACATTAATACAAATAGTACTCAATAGTATTACAAGTCCTAAGTTGGAACAGCACTGTTTCTTGAGACAGACAGTTTCCCCCTCCCAACATAAGCAACTCCCTTAAATGAGAAAAGAAGTCTTAAGTGCAACAATCAATATTTATCATTTCTAAGAAAAATAGTGAATAAAAATTAAAGTAATATTACCTTACTAAGTATATCCACTTAACATTCCATTTCCTGAAAGGAAACAACCGAACAGCACTAAGGAAGTCAACAAACTGTAAACAGTGACAAAGGACAGGACATCATGGAATTAAGTTATAAATGAATTCTGCATACTGAATCACCATTAAAAATCTTTTCTCTCAGCACTGCATGAAGCCAAGATCTTTTTTTCCCTTAATTTTCTGAGGAGGGAAAAAACGACAACAGAGAAAGGATGTCACTGATTCTGAAATCTCAGAATCACTGGGTAGTAAAGGACCTTCTTCTTGCAGTACTTTTCAATATTTGTTCATTCCTTGTGGCATAGGCAATGGCACTGATAGAGAAGAGTACTATTACATCTCCTGTGAAGAAAACAAGACTCAGCTACTTGCAACAATCAGAATCAGTTCTTGGTATCACAGACTTGTATCATAGCAAGTCTGGAGTTACCTTGGCTAAGGGATTTTTCATGTTTGTGTGGGTTCAATCAGTCTCTATAACCACCTAAATTAACACATCACAGAGGTTTTCCCTCATAGAATTTTCTGGAAAATCTCTCTTTTTTTTTTCTTCTTGAGAAATTTTTGGGTTTGGAGCCAATTCTCTTTCATTGCAGCAGTTGAGATACATTTGTCTCAGTCTATGTTTTCCCGCAGATACAGCAAGCTTTGAACTGATTTTAATTCTGTTTGCCAGATCACCAATCTGGTTTTCCAACATTTTTCCTAATGGTGGTGTATATCAGTCTCTGTCCCCATGTTTTAAAGCATAAAGATGATAATTCATTTTTGGGTGAATGCAGCATTTGAAATAATTTCTATAAAAGCACCATCAGCCTTTGCCTGTCACACAAACATTCAATTGGTGAGCTCAGGGCCATAAAATCTTTTCAGAGTCCAAAAGAGAAAACTACAGTACTTTTTTCGGGGTGCTGATTTACTGGCCTTGTCAATTGTGAGCCCTTCGTGGATACACAAACAATCATGAAGACAGCTTCGAAAGGGTATTGTTAAAATGCTTACAGCTATAGTATATTGAATGAAACAGTTTGTATTTATACAGTGACTCCAAAGTCTTCAAAGAACTCCATAGTCTTTTATAATTGCTAAATAAATGACATTCATTTGTTAAAATTATTTTTTTCAGAATTTGTCACTCTATTTTTGAAGCAAAAGCCAAGTAAATGTGCTGCTTGCTTTGACAGAGTTAGCTGCATTAGTGTGAATCTAGTTAAGCCACTTAATTTACATCTTGAGTTGAGCCTATTGTTTCTAAGTCCTGCTGGAATCAAAAGTAAACTTTAAATGGTTGCTATGAATTGCCATGCCGTTCCACAGCAGGATGAGTAATGCTCTTAAATGGGAGAAAGGAAAAGGATGCTTCACTAAACTTGTTTGGGTTTTATTCTCAAAAAACTCACAGTGCTGTTTGACCCCGATGCTGACAGCATCAAATTTTTTCCCTAAACTTTTCAGAACGTCCCTGAAAAATCCATCCCAACTCTCGAACAGGAGGAAAAGCTTTGAACACATGTGCAAATGTTTTGTATTTGAGAACACAAAACAAAAAAGTCACGGATATTTCTACACCTACTATTTCTAACCCTATTTCCTTGTATTTGATTATGCACAACTTTAGTAGCAAGACATGAATGTCAGTTCCCATGAGTCACCGAAGTGGATTTGACTCTGCACTCCCTCCAGATATACTATGGTGTGATTTTTCAGTTATTTCTTCTTGTTAGTCTTCTAACTGTTCATTCTCTTTTTACCCACCTTATCCTGCTGGCTATACCTTGTTCAGAGTATAGCTTTAACATCCCCCCTCACCTCCAAATTTCCCAAAACTTTGTTAGGAAAGTTTCCACTGTTTAACATCCATAAATCCACTGATAAGCAGAAGTTACAAGGATCATGATGCAGTGCTCTAGTTAAGACAAGCCAGTGAGAGAATTATTTTGTTGTTTATGCAGAGCGGTTCCACAAACAAATACCAAAAGAAGGGTGGAAAGAATATCTAACCCAGTGAAGACCAGAGGGAGACTTTCCTCTAAAGTCAACTCTGAACTCTGGTAGAATGTCAAATCATACAGACACATTTATGGAACAAATGTTGTATCTCTGTGTGCCCTTTTTTAAACAGTAAAACACATATGTCTTTTACAGCTGTTTACCCATGCTTCCTGGTGGGGAAACACTATCGTCATGAACCAAGTGCCACTTAATGAAGTCAGAATGCTGCTATTCCACAAAAATAGCTTAAATTGGAATTTCCAAGTGACACCTGGTTTTGCTCAAATCAACCTATAAAGTCATCACTGAAACCAGCTTGTGTAAATTACGAATGAGCTTAAAGAGCTTCTCTAAGTTATCAGTGCATTATGCTTCCAGTAGTAGGAAAGCCATTGTTATGCCAAACTCGTAACAGGGTATTCTGCACATCACAACATCATATGTAAGTGCTGGGACATTTTCTTCCACATTAATCTTATTTCATGTAAATAAACACATGTAAAATTATGTTGTGAAATGAGGCAATATAACGTACCCACAGTTAGAAGAATTACATAACTTCCATGTTGTTTCAGCTTCATCTTTTCACAGGAATTTGAGCGTTGCCCACAGAATCACGTGCAGATCCTAGGAGTCAAATCTTCATACAGGCATACTAGTTCAACCTCTAGTCACAACACACATAACTAAGCCACAGTAGGGAGCTTCAAGCCCAATTTCACTGAACATTATCTAACCTGTGCTACTTAAATTCAAGACTTGTTTTCACTTACTACCTAAAATGGAAGCAAGTCTCCTCAATGCATTTTATAAGAAATTTTGGTGAAAATAAAAAAAACTCCATCTACTTAAAAGAAGGGGAGAAAGGCTGTCAGAGTATTTAATTTTCTAAACTTAGCACAAAACTTCAACTGCAAAATTCACATACTTCTCATATTGTCTTCCTGAACAGAGAGATTAGTCTCATTTTCCTTCTTATGCTCCCTTCTTCCTTTGGATAACTTCATTATATAAACACATGCTTTATTTACTTCACATGATAACATTCCAGTTCGGGTACTTTATTGCTACTCTTGAATTTTTCTTCTGCTTTTAGTATTATTCTGTGGTCACCTCAGGCACTAATTTATGTATTTTCTTGACATGCCTCTAAGAGAGAAGTGGTGGCATTATCATTGTACTAATAGGGAACTGTAGCCTGCTGAACAAAGTAGTCCTACATATGCAGGCAATTGATTTCAGAAGCAGAAATTTCACTTTTTCCAGCTTGATGGGAAAAATGCACAATGCCACTAAAAACTACCCCTCAACCATCTCTGGCTGGAAAATGAAGCCTGCATTTTCTGAAGAACCATTTAGCACCAGAAGTGGGTTGAGTGAAAATGAGAACTTGCCAGCCTCTTAACACTGTAATGAGCAATTCTCACAAAACCTATGTTGAAAGGAATTCCAGAAAAAGTATGTTCAGTTTAGAATTTGCTTATTATCATATACTTATACATTTTAGACCAATAGAAAAAGCACAGAATTCCTTTAACTAATTTTCTTCAGCATCGCCTTTATAAAGCCCAGGAGATAAGCACTGATTAAATATTTAGAGGATCCATGCTAAGCTGACTAGTAATTACTATTTAACAGTGTCATTAAGAGAGTAGTAGGAAATGTCTGAGGTAGACATACCTGAATTACTGAATTACCTGAATTCCTCCTGTGTTATAGGCTACTAGGTTGCAAATAGAATTTTACAGTTGAAATTTCTGTGCTGCTGCCATTGCTACTGTTAGAGAATTTTTAACTCTGAGGTTCTAAATATTTAGGCAGATTACAGGTCAAGTGTGACAGTATGTACTTTGAAGCAAGTAATGCATCTCTTGAGAATTACTCAGTTCATGGTGAGCTTATATAAGACATATATTGGCTTATAAGACTTTTATTTGGCTGGCCTCACCTACATATTATGGTATTTTTGATATTTACATTACAAGTGTTGAGATCCGCATGATGGATCAGTTTCTATTTGCTGATCATATCAATTCCAGTGCAAGCTCATTTTTATCACTACATATTCAGTCTTCCTAGCGGTGCAAAACCATGTTTATACTTTCCTGCAGCTGTCAGCCTATTCAACATGAGCAATTTTTATTTGTTTGAGAAGCCTCTGAATTTCCAAAGCCTTATCCTTAAGTATTTGCTAATTCAACACAAAGATATCTGATGATTAATTTGCAGTATCTTAAATATAACAGCATAATGATTAAATAGAATCTGATCAATGCTTTATAGTGTAACATCTTTTGCAGATTATTTAGAAGCATGCAAGCAGAATAGCATTTCAGGTCTAAAAAGAAGCACTTTAAAATTATTCACCACCAGACTTATGGGTCCTGATTTTTCTTCCCTGCTACTCTGAATGTAGAATGAGCCCTTTGAAAAAAGCAATATACAGCCATATAAATTAATCTGCATTACAATACAAGGTATAAGGAAAATAGAATTAATTATGGTGTAAAACTGTGACCCTTCTGAAAATTTGCATGAGTCAGTGAACTCAAAACAATGCTTAAGATTTTTAACATTATTTCCAGGGTGGGTTTTTTGTTTGTTTTGTTTTTAAAAAACAAGACTTCTTAAAATCACTATGAACAATTTTAACAGCCTCACCTATTAGGCACAGTGAATCAGAATTTCAAGTTTAGCAGTAAGAAATTAAAATTTTTATGTAAGCTTTATGACTCCTTATGCTAGCTAGTCTTTAGAGGCGGCTTGTATCTCACAGGACAAAAGTTCAAAATGCTTGATAGTAGAAATGGTTACCACCAGGTAACTTGATTTCACAATCCAGGCTACCTTTAAATCCTATTATTGTAACCCAAATGGCTTACTGAATTTTCAAGCTCTGTAGATGTGATATGTAACTTCACAGTAAAATTCAGCCTAAAAGCCAAAAAAGAATAGAATATTTGCTGTCTTTAATGAGGCTACTATACTGCATGTTCTGAACATTATCAGAGAAGGGAAACTGCTCGTAAATACATCAGAGTAAACATTCTGGGAGGAACCTTGAGTTAATTTTTATTGAAAAATGTTTCAAGTGAGTAATCTTCAGTTTTTGGAGATAGTAAGGTAAAAAATGTTGATCTTACAACACTATTTTGGGGCATTCAAACATGACTGACTTTCTATGAATGAGGAGATGCTCAGAAACACCTACTCAGGGTTGGCAGTTTTCCTCCCAGTCTACTAGTACCCCACATCTCATTTGCCTCTGCCAGCACAGACCTGTCAGTAAAGGTAACTCAAGACTGACACTTTTTCCAGTTTCAGGACTATCTATTTCATGCCACCGGATGGAAATGAACTAGAGGAGTCCAGAAAAATCACAAATACCAATTGCAGCTACACTTAGAAAACAAAAATTTATTCTATGGCATACATCTTTCACAGATGCCAATCTCTGTCACAGTTTTAATACTTTAAAGTAAAATGCATTGAAACATTCAAGAAAAAAATAACAGAATGACTCGTTTTACACTCCATGTTAGTTGATAACTATGAACTCTTGGGCGATACCACCAAGTATTACCAGGTTACTATTTTTTCTCTTCTATGAAAAGAAATTACTTAATGATAACATTAAAAAAAAACCTGTGAAGTATTCAGTACAAACTTTTTGGCTTTTGCTTTTTTAGTAAAATTATTACATTTCCCCCCTCTTCCTTTTCAAGTACTTCCACTTTGTCATTACCCATTCCATTGCTCAATGAAATAAGAGGCTCAGCCATTGAACAAGATTATACATTTAAGAGCAGTGACAAAACACCCTGAGATCATCAGCCACTCTATATTAACTAGACAATGTCAATTGTGACGTAAGTATGAACTAATTTGCAGAGCTCGTCTCTCTGTTCAAGACAGGACTAGGAACTGCATATTGGTGGTTATCATAGAACAGCTGACATGAAGTTTCACATCTTACCTCACTGTAATTAATTCAAACATCCCTAACATTAAAATACCGACAGTTGAAGTTTAACATTCACTTTTTAGCAAAACAAGTAATCTTCTATTCTTAAGTGTTCATTCCAGCACCTCCAGAAACCAGAAGCCACCTATAAATAGATATAGCGGGCCAAGTTCTAGGTCTCCTGATCAGGCTAGAATACACAACCTTAAACGCTAATAACATAGCTCAAAGTGCCCTTTGAACTACTAGATATCTAAATTGCTTCATCAGAAATTGCCATCACTGAGTCGTACGTCACAAATGTAGAAGTGGAGGCAAAACAGGTATTATGACCCTTTTTAGGCTGCTGAAGAGCCCAGTATCAGAAATTTCAACACTATCTAAAGAGCCTTACACCTAGCCCTGCATTTTACCTCTAAGTCAACACTTAAGCCATAGCTGATCTTATCAGGGCATAAAATCTGTTTTAACTACCTGTCCTATGGCTGTTTTAGGAGTCATAAGCTTTTCGACAAGGGTAGAATGTTTGATTAAAGCACTGCTCAGTGAGGGGTTTCTTAGAACTTGATAAAAAATACTCTTTTCCTTCAGCTCCTAGTTTTCCTTCTCCTTGTCATGTCCCTCAGAATACTGTAATCAGCAGTGGGGTTCAAATAAGCTAGAAAGAAGTGGAAGCACTGGCTCCTTTGTCAAACAGCTGGATGGAGTTATCTCCTTATTCTACTATAGAAGAAAAAAAAAATCTCAGAACCTACTCATTTAGTGGCAGCCTGGTACTTGCAATTAACACTGAGGGTATCTGAGGTAGACTAAGTCAAACAGCCTGAAAAAAGGGGGCAAAAGGAAAGATTTTTTTGGCCAGAATCCAGCCAGGAACAGTCACTTCAAATACTGGAGTACTGTACAACCTGGAATTCGTATACTCTTTGAGTAGCAAGAGTCAGAAGTGAGGTACATAATCCAATCTCACTGGCCATTAATATTTTTTTAAGGAAAATTGCTCTAATTGGAAGAAAAGCAATATCGTCTTAATTGCAAACTACTAGTTCTTGTTGACAGTCTGATTAAATGTCTTTCTGACACTTCTGAGAAAGGGAGGTAGTGCTTAGCAAGAAGCATACTTCACCACTCCGAAAATGTTAACTGAAAGACCTCCAGCTGCCCACTGTTCTTCTCATCAGAGTCAGTATTCTCATTTACCATCTATGAGCTTATACTTGAGAAAAAGGAAGTAGAGAGTTGTATTTCAGTATGAACGGACAGAGCGCAAAGATGTGCAATGCAGAAATGAAAAGATACACGAAGAAATTATATTTAAAGATTTAGAAGTAAAGGCTCTTCCCTAAAACCTCAGCAGAACATAATTCTCTCTGCTACAGCAGAGGAAATCTGTCAGGAGACTGCAAGTACCTTAAGGTCTCAATGTTAATCAGCCCATTATTTAACTGCAGGAACTTTTCTTCAAATCAAGCCAGCAGACGCTCTGTAATACCTAACCCATAATTCATCAAGCTCTTCATCTTCTAAGCCAAAACTTGTCCTCAAGCTCCCCACACAATGGGGCATGAGCCAAGGCCACAAGCTGGGCACCTACACAATCCTTTTTTAATAAATACGAAGCAGAAACTCTTACGCAGCCTCCATACTGTGCAAAAGTTCATAAACACATAATAAATTAAATATAGAGAAAAATAGTCACCAATGAGGCCACAATCCTGGACTCTAGCTTTCCAAAAAGGATATCCATCATACTGACAGTGAATACACCCATAGTTATGGCTATTCTAGCAAAGTGTTCACAAAGCACCTTTTATCTGAAGGAAAAACTATCATCTAGAAATAGCATGATGAAATTCCAACTATGAATCCAGGAAATCTGTTTTGCTTCTCCACAAAATGCAGAATGTTGGAGCATTTGCTAATCTAAAAATTCTCATGTATAATTATTTTAACCTTTTTCTGTCTTGAAGTGTTAGTGCAGAAAATTTCAAGTTCTTAAAAAACAGGGGTGATGGCTTTGTGGGAGGAAAGAAGGGAATATGCTTTTTGTAGTTGTACTCACATCGAAAAGGTGACGCAGGTTGATCCTGGCCCAGTCTCAGTGGTAATGAGCCCTCAGTGGACTGTTCTCCTGAAATCACTTTTTTTACTGGATAATATTTGGGTTTAATCACATATTCCTGTGTTTGGCCATGATGGAGATTCATCATCAGTGTCTGAGACGAAATCATCCTGTTTTGGAAAAAGATAGAGAAGACAGAATTATGTAAGAATTAATAAATTAGACTGAGAAACTACTGGTAAGAAACCTGAAGACAAATTCATCTGTACTCCAAGTTCTCAAAATACCATTTACAAAACTTAATAGCTTCCAAGCAAGCACCTGATTTTCTATGCACTTCACATTCTCATTGTCTTGTCAGCTCAACAAACACCTAACAAACAAAGACTGGAGGGATTATATCACGTCCTTTTTTACATGGCGAGAGAAATATCATGGATAGCTCAGCAAACATGAAGGAATAGGATAAAGCCCTGCTCAAAAACATGAGTTGCAGCTCGACTTCATTAACACACAGAGCAGCAGTGCATTCAAACCTTTCTCAGTTTCTTACAACTGTCAATTCACACCAGGTATAGAAGTCATAGCAAGTGTAGATCAGATTGTAAAGACACGTTACTCAAAGAGCAGTATCAATTACTAACCTAGTAAGAGCAGCCATTACGTTGTCCTTTGCTTAAATGAAGGCATAAGGAGTGGGATGCTGTAAGCCTCCCTCACTTTATTCTCAACTGAGAGTCTGTAAACCATCTCTCAAAGCCACAGTTCTGCAGGGTAAATAACTGTCCTCTGAGAGTAACCCTTGAGCCCTATATCATACAGGACAGCTGAGCAGCACTTTCCCACAGCAGTGAGACTGCTGAGTTTCAGCTAAGAAGTTAGATGACTACTGCATTGTTTTCTGACATGTGGAGCCTGAGCCAGCCCTTATCTCCAAAGCAATGCCTAGTTCCTTGGTCATGCTATTCAAGATGCTTAGTAACTGCTGTAGCAAATGGATTTGTGGTTAGAAAACACAATGGGGTTTTGTCCTACAAAAGATGCTCTTATTAACTTGGATCAGTTTGAGAAAAAGAGCATTCATTAACAGTGACATTCTGTGACTCGTAAGTAGAACAGAAACACAACTGCTCATACTGTCTTCCAAGTCATTTTTTTTAAATACACAGTCTCACTATGTTCAGAAAAAGTCCTTTCCCCAGACTAAGAAAGAGTACTGTCCTTTCTATGTTGTCTTGAGGTTTCCTACCAGCAGACCCAAGAGAGGCTTAAGGGATGTTGGAGGTCAGGCTCAGAATTCAAAACAGTCTGCTAAGAAGTATGACCAGGAAGCCCTCAGCCTGAGATAAAGCTGAAGTTGCTGCCTTCAGTACTGCTTACCACTGGATTTCACTTCTTTAAAGAGTCAATGCAATCATTCTGACACAACCTGTTTTATCTAACAGACCTCATCTGATCCCTAGGTTTCAGGACATCCATTTCTGTTCTTGGACGAACATGTCTATACTGAATGTATAAGCAGGCCTTGACAACAGAGCTCAAAATACTAGACACGGCTGCTGCCATTTCAGTGGATGAATTTTTTTTTTTTTGGTAAGGCTATAACATGTCGTAAAGCATTAGAGAGTCCCAGAATGGTTAAGGTTGGAAGGAACCACTGGTGGGATCAATTGGTCCAACCTCATTACTCAAGCAGCGTCTTCCTAATCATCCCTGATTAGCAGTCCCCTAATCATCTTTGTTGTCCTTTACTGGGCCTGCTCCAGGAACTCTGAGTCTTTGTTGTACTAAGGAGCTCAGAACTGGATACAGTACCCCAGATGGGGCTTCACTAGAGCTGAAAAGAGGTGCAGGATCACCTCTCTTAACCTGCTTACAATGCTCTTCCTAATGCACAAAATTATACCACTGGCCTTCTTGTCCATAAGGACACACTGGTGGCTCAGGGACACCTTGTTGTCCACCAGGACCCCGAGGTCCTTTTCCACAGAGCTACTTTCCAGCAGGTCAGCCCCCACTCTGTACTGGTGCAGGGGGTTTTATTTTTCCCCAGATTCAGGACCCTGATTTGCCTGAGTTGAACTTCAGACAGTTGTTCTCTGCCCATCTCTTCAACCTATCAGGATCCTTCTGCACAGCACTCTGGGGTATTGGCCATTCCTCCCAGTTTCATACTGCCAGTGAATTTGCTGAAGAGGCATCTACCCCTTCATCCAAGTCACTGATGAATAAGTGAACAATACTGGACCCAGTATCAACCCTTGGTGGACACCACTAGCGACAAGCCCCAAACCAGACCCTGTGCCACTGACAATGACCCTCTGGGATCTGCCATTCAGCTAGTTCTCAATCCACCTCACTGTCCACTCACCCAGTCCACGCTTCCCAAGTTTGCCTACGAGGTTGTTGTGAGAGACAGTGTCGAAAGCCTTGCTGAAGGCAAGCTCTACCTCCAGGTAGACAATATTCACTCTTCTCCTCTCATCCATTCAGGTAGCTTTGTGATTGTAGAAGACAACTGGGTTGGTCAAGCATGAATTTAGTGAACCCACGTGACTACTTTAGTGAATCCATGCCAACTACTTCTGATCACCTTCTTGTCTTGCATGTGCTTAAGGATGGACTCCAGAATGAGGCATTCCATTACCTTTCCAGAGATTAAGGTGAGTCTGACTAGTCAGCTGATCCTTGGGTACTCATTTTTTGCCCTTTTTGAAGACCAGGGTGACATTTCCTTTCCTCTAGTCCTCAAACACCTCTCCCGACTGCCATGACCTTACAAAGCTGATCATGAGTGGCCCAGCTATGGTGTCTGCCATCACCCTCAGCACTCCTGTGGGATGCATCCCATCATGGCTCACAGACCTAGAGATATCAAGTTTCCCTAGTTGATCTCTAACCCAATCCTCCCTAACCAAGCAAAAATCTTCTTTCCACCATTCCCTTTCTCTGGTCTCCTGGGTCAGAGATTACTAAGGGCTGGTCTTCTCACGGAAGACTGATGGACAGAAGGTGTTCAGTAACTGCATTCTCTGCATCCTCTCTCACCAGAGTCCCTGCTCCATTCAGTAATAACAGGCCCACATTTTCCTTAGTTTTCCTTTTGTTATTGATGCATTTGAAGAAGATGGCTTTCTTGCTGTACTTGATATCCTTGGCCAGATTTTTAATTCCAGATGGGCTTTGGCCTTTCTTGTTGCATTTCTGCATACTCTGACATCTCTATATTTATTCTAAGTGGTCTGTCCCTGCTTCCTGTGAGTCTCCTGTTTGTCCTTGAGTATTGATAGGAGCTCCTCTTGTTCATCCACGCTGGTCTCTTGCTCAGTTTCTTGCTCATCAGGATGCACTAGTTTTGATCCTGAAGCAAGCAGTGTTTGGCTACTGACTGGCTCTCTTGGATCCTTCTTCCCTGCAGGCACATTCCCATGAGATTCATCCAAGATGGTCCCTGAAGAGCCTGAAGTTAACTTCCCTGAAGTTCAGGATTGCAAACTTAATTGCTGCCCTGCTTCTTTCATGCAAGATACTGAACTCCATAATTTCATGGTCACTGTAGCCAAGGCTGCCCCAACTTCCACATGTTCAAAAAGGTCTCCCTTGACTGTTAGTATAAGGTCCTTTTATTTTTATTACCACCCTTTATATTGCCACATATCCAGTCACACTGTACCCCAATCGTCAACCTACAATAAATTCTATCATAAAACTTGAAATTGTAATAAAATTAAAAAAAAAAAAGTTAAAAAAACCAACAACACACCACGCCACTTCAAAACTAGGAAAACCATATGCTGAATGCTGAAAGCTTAACCACCAGAATTTATAAGAGTTGCCTCTTCCTTTCTTCTCAGGTATTGTAATTTTCTTCCATAATTTCTTTTGCATTAAATATTAATGAATTACTGTTAAAATAGTAAAAAAGTAAGCTTTGTTTTGCAGTAGAGTGTCTTACTCCTCAGTAGTACACAGGAAAGCTGTAATCTTTATTCTAGAAACTCCAGTTCTTTAAAAGAAAACACCTTCATGTGGTGAAAGTTGTTAATCCTCACTTCAATATAGACTTATAGACAATATAGACTTAGTCTTGAATCAAAGTATGTGCTTACAATAGTCACATGAAACCAAAGTGAAGACTTGTCTAGACCCTTTTTCTTGCACATTTATGCTCAGTTTTGAAGATCTTGATGTATAACTACCAAAGATCCTGAGTACAGGTACACA
>JAYRBT010000114.1:33321007-33353867 GCA_036023395.1 Myiotriccus ornatus
GTTTAGACACTGCCCAGTATCGGGCATCTGCTGTGACTGTGCATGTCAGCTAATTGGCAGCAGGGTTTTGCCAACCACCAGACCAGCCTGACTGGTCTTGCTCACCAGAAGTGCAGTTCGAGTAGGAGCTGACATGGTTAAACTTCAAAACATTCGCAAGACCCTTCTGTTCTGGCTGTTCTTTTGATATTCAAAATCTAGTTCTTAGAGATGTTAGCCCATAATCCAAAGGATACTGCATACCTAACCGAGATGCTGCATCTTCCACTAGAATCAAGGATACTCCTCTAATTACACCATGGGAGCAGTATGAGATCAGTCACGTAGCTTTTCAAGGACTTCGGTGTAGCTGCTAATAAAAGACATGGATTTTTTTTCTTCCGAGATCACGAGGTCCTTCAGTGCTGCAGGACTTCTAAGATATGAATTCTAGTGGGCTCAGTGGCCAGGGGCCTTGGCACAAAACAGAAGCCAAACCTGCTACTATGCTCAGATTCATTTAGCTGTCCCAAGACAAATGGCTCAGGCAGGTTATCCTGTCTTCAGAGTATACTAGGGTAGGAGAGTTTTCATCTATTCCTAGTGTTGGAATATCCAAGTAAATAAGTAGCAGAATAGACTAATTTCCTTAACACCAATCAAGGTTCACGGTCTCTAAGAATAGCCAGTGTCCTTCTTGCTACCACAGTCCACAAGAGTATACTTGAAGTAGGTCACTGACACTCTAAACCAGGCTTTAATTATTTAAAACAAAGAAATTAAAGGCATATTCATCAACTCACAGCCACTCTACTTAACATTAAAAGATAAATAGCTCTTATCTACTAATAACAACCGTCACAAGTGTGAAGGTATTTTGTTGTTTCCCAACTTTAGCATGTTGCTTATTGCACGTTTGAACACTACACAACTCAGTGGAACCCCTCGGTATTGCTGAAATACAAAATATTCAAGTACTACTAAAGCTTCCTGTAACACTAGTTAAAAAAATGCATGAGAGAGTTCCAATCTTTAATTTTTTTATGAAATGGATAAGACTAAACAAGATTTTTGCATTAGACAGGCTGATCTGGGAGTTTTTAATTAGACAGTCAAAACTGATACTAACTTAATAAACATGATGAAAACTTCCTACTCCTGAAGTGTACACCAGGCAGACAAGCGTCTAACAGCATCTTCAACAAACAACCAAGGGGGTAAATACTCATAAGGTTACAAGAGCACTACAGAAGGAGAAGAAACATTTGAAGCTGTCATGTGAAAGCAAGCTCTCTTGCTTGATAAAAGCAAACAAGAAATGTGATGTATCAGAATAACTCTGGCAAGAAGAAATGAAACCAGCAACATTTGGCATGAAAAGTAGTGTCTAGACTCAGATGAACCTCATTCAGGCTACTTTATTTTATTTATTTTAAGTCTGATGGTTCCATGCTTAGCCCATAGCTAGCAACACAAAAAACCAGGAATTGCTAACACTGTTGTTTCATGCAAGTGTACAAATTAATACCTTCTTCACTACCTCCTCTCAAAGTCACAATGAAAAGTCAAAAGAAGAAAACCAGCATTTTCTAAAACTATGAGATAGTAAAGAAAATACCCAGGCCAGTTCAAAAGGCATGAAAATAGAACTAAATCCCCCCCGCACACACCCTGCAAGTTATTAAAATTCAGTTGCTGGCTCTGCCTGACCTTTGCCAGCTGTTTCCTTTTTCCACTGCCTCTCTGATATATATTTTTTTAAGATACATGAAAAAGTTTTACTTTCCAGCTGACGATGAACAGATGGGATTTCTTCAAAGCCTTTTTACATTATCATACCTAACATTAATCAAGTATGGCCTATTTCATAAGGTCTTACCAGTCACAGGAGATGAAAGAGAGGAAGTATTCAGCTTTTCTTTCTTCATTGCAAAAATTCTACACAAAATGGATTTTATGTACAAATATGTATTTTTAATGCATACTTAAAAGTGCTTTCCCTGACACACAGTGCAAGCCCTGCAAAACAAGCACTGGAGACCTGCCTACCCTAAAACAGCTAGGGCTGCATTTGTATCTTAATTACAAACTGCCTTGACTTTTTACCTTTGCAATACATTTTTCCCCAGGCAAAATTTTGCAAAGATATGGTTTGGACATGATTCATTTGGTGTTTGGATGTGACTAATTTCTTTTAAAACAATACCTTCAAGTTATTATTTCTTACATTTTTTTAAACGGTTAGAATGTTATTTACAATACAGACAAGATCTTTTTTGATCATTATTAAGTTGATTTGGTTTGTAAATAAGGTAATACCACAAATACAACAAATCCTAACAAAGATATTTAATGTACAACAAGATAAAAAGGGGTAAACAGGAAATCAAAATTGTTTATAAAGGTACACACAGAAAAGTGAGATAAACCTTTGTACACACGTACCAGTTTTTCCCATCTTATATACAACTTCTGTGGTAAAAGCCTTGTCCAAGGCACTTTCAAAGATCTTAAGTGTTCGCTAATAAAGCTAGCCCTGTATTTCCAGACACAACTGAATTGCTCATTGGTCACAATCCTTTTGCCAGCATAAGCTGGTCTAATAGCTGAACAAAAGCTCTGTGACACGACACTGAAAGCTTAGCACAACATTGATATATTCTGTCTTTCACATAACACAGAGACTGAAACAGGCAGATTACGAACATTCTTCCAGGTTTCGAAAGACATACACTGAGTTTTCCAGAATTCCAAGCAATGTTTCATTTCCTAGATGTCAAAAAGCACAAAGAGGTCTTAAGGTAAAGAAATATATCTTCTGGCTGCATATTCAGATACAAAGCAAAAATACAGATGCTCAGCCACACAGCATGAAGGAAGCTACAGTTCTTGCAAGTTATGCAAAAGTAGGCAAGCATTCCTCATATAATAGAGCATTCAGAGATTAAATTTGAAGAATATTAAATTATAAAAGGTAATCCTCTCTGAGGGGAAAGAAAGGAAAGCTTGCCTAGTACATCTTTTCCATAGAACGAATACAGAAAGTTTGTTCCATCCCCACTCCCAAAGTGACATCAAGATAGGAATCGTGCAAATTTCAAAAAAAGTCTTCTTAAGAGTATTAAGTATCCTCAAAGTAAACAAACACTAAAGGCTAGAAAAATCTGATATGAGACAACGATGAACACAAAACAGCCATGAGTCTGTAAGTCTCACAGTAACAGCAATTCACAAACTCCCCTCTTCACCATGAACCAAACGAACAACTAGAAGCTACAAATTATTCATTATTTCCTGCACACTTTCACCAACACTTAACCAGTGATGCTCTTCACAAATCCAGATTAATTAATTTGATATCTGGAGTATTTTATACAGATTCTCAGCCATACATACATCTTCAATTACCAGCAAAGTTCAAGAAGGAAAAAAAAAAACTCCACAACAAAAAAACCTAGGTGCGTCCACAACAAAAAAACCCACAAAAGTCAGGTGCTGCAGCACTGAGTCACAAAAAAATTCACTAGTCAGTAGCAAACTTACTTAACTGAGCAATTAGTCAGTTCAACACATAATCTCCAGTAAATTCACTTACATTATTCCCTTCTCTGTCTTACATTAGTATTATGAAAACAAAAGCGATTTTTCTGTAGAATATTTAATGGCACATTACACTGACACTATGTAAAAAAAAAATTACTCAGATAAAAACTTATTAACTAGTGATATTTTCTAATCTGTCCACCCATGAGAAAGACTTTGGTATTAGAAAAGCATGTTGAAATGACAACTCAAAACAGAAACATAAACTCCCACAATGGATGTTATATGATAAAGGCAAATAAGCACAGCTGCAGCAAAGCAAAACCATGCACCACTAATCTACTCCAATTCTTGAGCATGTTAAACAAAGCAGGAGATAAAGAGTCCAGTAGTTGATATAATTTATTTGAAATTTGAAAAATACTTTGAAGACTTATCTTACAAGAGGCTATTGAGAAATCCTAAACCATAAAACAGTGTTTCAAGCTTCGAATGGGCAAGTATATGGAACAGAACAGATTAAGTTAATTTTCTTGGACATATAATTACAATAAAACTCTTTGAAGCCTACAAACACATACATGATTTGGCAATATGCCACTTCAGTTAATTAAGTATCTTAAAAGTATACGTAATTTTGTTACAATAGTTCAGCAAATCCTTAATTATAATTTTGTCTTTCAGACTAGCAAGTATATATTTACACAAGATAAATTCACTTTGAGAATACACTTATATCCTTGTCTGAATTAAGCAGAAACCTGTCATTTAGAAATACAATACCTAAATAAAAATGCGAGTAAAGAACATAAAACCTTGGTCTATCCTTGATATTCTGACAGTAATTCATGATTATGAAAAACAAATGCAACTAGCAAGTACCTACACCATCAAGTTTTTGCATAGATGCAGACAGACTAGCAAAAGATGTTTCTAGATATAACAAGCTGTAGTGAAAAAAATGTTTTAAAAATATGATCTTGGTGGTATAAACAGAACTGCTCAGAAGGAGTCAGATATAAGGAATACATCATCGGCTTATAACCTGTTTATAAATTAGACTCATACACAAGTAGGAAAAGACAAAAAACTCATGACAATTAATAATGGTTAGACAGGAAGAGAGGAGGACTCCGAGGACCTGGACTGCAGATGAAATCAAGCACTGATGAACATGACCATGTGCACCAGAAGCAACCAGAACTTGTCACACACATAACTGATGTCTATGTTGACTGCAGCCAACCAACCAAGAGACTCTAGCATCAGTCCTATGAAAGTTTCCAGGGTAAAAAATTGGATTAAAAGATAAAATTCAAAGCATTACTGAGTTCAGAGAGCTGAGGGAAAATTATAAGGAAGACTTTTAAAGGCACTGATATTCACAAAGCTAAGTGTCCATGAAGTGCACGCGCAGAGAAAAGCCAGGCTCTGGTCCTAGAGGAAATTCCTTAGGGAATGTATAACAGATAAAAAATAACACTTAATTCAAAATTAACTCCAATTAGTTCTACAATAAAAAAAAAACACTTCTTCCACATACTGCATAATCAGAACTATGACAAGACATGATCAATCATTATTGCTTTCAAGAATGCCAATGTAAAGGGGTAATAAGCACACCTCAAATTCAATTATGAGATCACAGAAAAAAAAAATCTCAGAAATCCTTATGCTTAAGGATATCAGTTTCCCAACATAACAAAAAAATGTTAACAGACCTCACTTTTCTCCTCCAAAGGAAGTGCCAGGTATGCAAGTCAGAGTACTTTATCCCTCTGTAATACATACTGATTTCTTACATAAGCAACTACTAGCAGATGTATTACGATATTGACTTTGCCAAATTGTTACACAAAAAGTGCTGTGTGCTCATATGAGAACTAATGATGCCTTCATGTTTGAATAGGGGGACGGTTACTGCCCATTAAGAATCTTAATTGCATTTACTGAAGGCTTTCTGATTTTACTTGACAAGAAGCATAACACGCATACTACTTTATGAAGAGCGAGCCTTGAAAATTTCAAGATTAAATCCAGACTGCATCTTCATTATGTATATTTATCAGCAGAAGCTCTTATTGGTATATGAAATCAGCAGTAAGAACACTGTACTAGCTACAGGATACACTTTGTGAAATACCCCAGGGACTGCTCTATCTAAGTTGCACCACAAAATTTAGCAACCCTAAAGATGCAGAGTCAGAAATAAATAAAAAAAAAAAGGCACAAACACCAAAGTTTACCCAAATTCTCCACAGCAGTCACCTAAATTAAAGTGATGAAACAATGGCATGCTTCCTGCCACATCTGGGAAGTCTGGAAGTGATGCAAGGCAAGAACAGAAGTACATGTTGTATTGTACCCCTGAGGGTGAAAAGATGAGTGGTGTAAAGTTTTGGATCTAGAAATAATATTTGTATTAGGCCAAAAACACTTTTAACATCTAAGTTTTTAAATGTATAATTACTTTCTTAGCTGAACTAGATAAACAACTCATCTATTTTTTCATATCACAAAATTGAGCAATAAAGATTATCCTTTGTTTTAAGTCATCACCAAAATGGAAGGTTTTCATTTGTGGATAGAACCAGGGAAAGAAGGGTCAACAGCAAGCAGTTACACTTAGCAGGAGTCTAATTTTGGGGGTCAGGAGCTTCCAAAGCCTTGAGACATACATGTACAAATAGTTTGAACACAACATCACAAAAAATAAATCTTCTAATTAAGATAGTAAACTCATGATGGATCAGATGACAGCAATTTCAAAAAATTCTTAATGAATTTTAATTGTTGTCTGAAATTCAGCCATATAACTTTTTGCTCATTAAAAATGCATATATATGATGTATTATAACTATGTAGTCATGATTATGTATTTTCAAAAAAATAACATCCAGGGAAATCGCATGTTTGTGCCTACATGGTCTAATGTCTCAATAAAGATAAATAGAAAATAGCTCTAATCCTTTTTGTGTCAGTACAAGATCCCTGATGTAAAAAATTTACTTCAGTAGATCTAAAGAACAGGCTAAAGCTAACAGAACTAATAATGTATTTATTCACTGTCATGACCTGGGAAATTCCTCCGCAGAGAAAACCTTGGAAAAGAACCTTGACAATAGATTAACAAAAATCAACATGCTTTATTTATACTACTAGAGATAGCACAAAAAATAATTAAACTCCACCACAGCATTATGAGATTGTTTAATAATGGAGACCAGATAAGGTACATTTTACCTACGTGAGTAATCACTTTAAGGCTTAAGAGGAGCACCATTTTAGGAGTACCTATGCTAGTGTCCCTGAATCAGAAGAGGTACAATATGTACCTTTTAATTTCAGATATTAAAGGAAGAAAAAATAAGTTCAGTATATCAACACTAGTAACTCTTGCCATATATAGATCACAAAAAAACATTTACTTGCTGTGTGAAATGTTGTAAAACAGCACGTGAAGAATCTAGGTTTAAAAATAGGCTGTCTTTTCCTCATTTACTTGCTTAATTTAATCCCACTAAAAAAAGATTCTTTGCTTGAAAACTGTGTTAAAATAGTCTTTAAGAAAGCAAACCTAGATAATATAAAGCTAATAATACTTTTTTTTTTCTGAGAAACGTTCATTATTTTCAGCAAAAATTACAGAGCTAAAGGTGAGTGTAGATTTCAACTCAAAAATGACTCACACTTCCACTGCTAATGAGCCCAGTGAATGTTATAATTATAATTACTATCATAATGATGCACTGGTTTTATTTGTAAAATTATTAGGTAGAAGGTAAGTTTTTCTAGTGCACTGAGGTCAAGGATGAAAGCTAAATTTGTATGAGATTGTCAGTTTTACTACTGATCCTGCTCTACCAAGCAATACAGTTTACTCCAGAGACAGAGACGTTAGCATAGAATAGGCACACATTTATTTTTTCTCCACTTATGTATCTGTAAAACAAAGATCTACATCACCATCTAATAAGATAGTGCAAAGTATTTAACAACAAAAGGTTGATACGTATGCCAAAAGAATACCAAACAATAAAACTGGTTTTAACACAATCTGTTTCCCCAGACACTAGCATAAAATCCTGATTCCGCTGAAGTCAAAGGCAGTTTATTTCCTTGCTGGCCACGATTTCATCCCAGGACTTTGCTACTTGTCAAACACAGCTTTGCACCTTTGGACATTAAACCCATAGATGCCTCACTCAGCGGCCTCTACCCTGCCTTGGAATGCCAAAGCAGAGATTGCTCGTGGTTCCTGACTCTAGTTGCTGAAACCCACATTTGTCACCCTGGAAGGGAGTGAAATGCAAACAAACTTAAAGAACACTGTATCCCTGACTTCAGCACATGATCAACACAGGAATAAAGTATGTGAAAGCGATCTAATGCCTTATTATAAGTCCAACTACACTTCAAATTCAGCCTGCAAGAGAGTAGTTATGAAGAATTTCTGACACACGGCTGAACCAACAATGTCTGGAAGAACTTAGGTCTCCTATTCCAAACCACTTTGCCTACTTGAAAAAAAATAAAAATACTGTGACCAAAAGCCCAGACTGCATTCCAGAGGTCTAGGAATAGCTTGTTTTCCTATTTGCAGTTGGTAAATTTGAAGTCTGTGAGGCATTCCTCTGGTTTTTAAGGATGTCTCCGATTTCTCCTCAAAAATTCACTTTGCTTCTTTTTCTACATGTAAAATTTTGCTTTCCCTAGAACTACAGCTTTGTTACATGAAATATTTTTCAGAGTTAATTTTGGGAAAATGTAATTGCTATACACGCCTCCTTTCTGATACTCTCCCAGTCCTTAGTTTTGGTACAATAAACTAGGCGTATATTATAAGTTGCTGAAGCTTGTGACTTACAGCTTCGTGTTATACACAAGCATAACAGTAAACCACATTTCACAATACTTCTTTTTTTTTTTCCTCTCCCTGTTGCATAAGGGGTGTTTTTTAAACATAAACTGAATACCGTCATTCCAACAAGTCTAAACTGTAAAAGGGACAGGTTATAAAGTGTTTGAGATTACATCCTAAGGGCTCAAATTAGAAGCTTCTTCTCACATTCTTTGGATTTGCATGGTTTATTATTGAAATGTCTGCTAGAGTTCTTTTTCTTTCCTCATTAATTACTTCAAAGAAACACATGCTTGAACTTCTAAATATATTAAACTAATTTAAATTACCTTAAAACACTCAGTGACTGCTCAGCAAACCAGAAAAATAATAATAATGAATTACAAAATAAACACACCTAATTAAAGAATATCATCAATACATACACATATAATTTGGAGTTTGTGAAAGCTACAAAGGCATCACAGTAACACAGAAATGTAAAAATAAATTTAAAACCTGAAAATAACTTTTTAAAAATTATTTTTATTTAAAAGATAACAGTTATGTTCTTTATTTTCTAGGGGGAGAAATAAAAGAAAAGAGCAAACACATGTGTACCTTCCACAAAGAAACAATTCAGAATTACAATTAACATCTACAAACTCATTGGTTTATAACAATTTTAAAGAACATCTCCTATATCTAGGTTTATTAATTTAATAAAAAACAAATTTAAGTACAGCATTACCCTCTACGAGGATGAATTCTATTATAGAATTTTCAAAAATTAAAACATGGTTTCAACAGAACTGAAAAACCATCCTCAGAAAAAAAAATTTAGTCTGTTACTAAAAGAAGTATCTTAATTATAAAACAAATCAGAATTTGTATTTTCAATTCAGATATTGACAGAGACAGCCTACTGCCAAAATAAAACAGAGAACTTACTGTTGACAATATTTGCATAGGCTAATGTATATTTAATGACAAAACTGATTAACAACCTCATGCATATACTAAAACATAGAGAACTTGAAAACAAAATCTACTGAGATAATTTGTCATGGTAGGAATCTAAGTAAAATAGTACCATCAGAGAACCACTAATAAAAGCTTATTTTGGAAACATCCTATTCTGTGGTGACAACTGGTTTGCAAATTACACATCCTCAGCAGCCTGGAAGAACTTGTTCCTCTGAACTTCTGGTAACTGGCATTAATGCCAAATAGACCTTTCTGAGAGAGAACCCTTGGTTCTACATGAGGAAAATTCACCTCTACCTTAGTAAAGCAACAAGGATTTCAGAAAACTCTGGGTACTACTATGAAACCAATATTACACATTTCCAGGTCACTTCGCTACCTTGAGTCATGGCGATGCTGAGCACATTCTTCCTGTTTCCAGCACTTAAATGTTCCTGTAATTACCTAGTATTTCTGAACACTTTGAGTTCTTTGGCAGGACTCACTGCTCATTGCTATTTTTAGAAACTCCAGCAATAAATACCATAGGTACCTGCCTCTACACACCATTTAATGCTGAAAAGGCATAACTGTTTGGAATCCCTGGGCTTAACACACTCCTTTTGAACAAAGAATGAAAGATGGAGCAGTCACTACTCATCTCCAGTTCTTTAAACTCTACTTTGGATTTGACTTCTTCCAATGCCTTCATCCTCACATGAGAAATGAGCAAACACTCTAAGCTCCACTACATATTCCCACAGACAATGGGTTTGAGTAATGAAGGCCCTGGTTCTACCCTTTCAGCTGAGTAGAAGACACAAAAGTCTTGCAATCTATCCTTGCTGGCAAGGCAGCCTGACATCTTGAGATCAGGTCCTGTTTTGAAGTGGGAAATGGCTGAATCACGTACCGGTACTTTCCGTATTTGCAGCCTCATTCCAGGGGAGATAGATAAGATTGGATATCTTTAAGCAACAAGGAGATACCATCCTACCCACAGAGATGGCTTGCCCAATTACCCCTGCTCAGGATAATGATAAGTGAATCTACTGGTACTATTAGTAGGCAGATGACAATCCTCTGCTTCACAACTGAACAAACTGGGGCTGCAGTCTGGAAATGAGACACAAGACTGGGGGGGGGGGAACCCAATAAAACAGGTAAAAGCCCCACACAAGAGCCATAGTATGCCTAGGACCATCCAAAGTCAAGTAACAAGCAGAGCTGACTGGCTGATCTTTTATAATCCTTACAGCCTGCCACTTCTTAGCTTATAAGAAGCTTTTTCTCAAACACAGACTTCTACACACATGGAGATGGAAACAGCTATAGGAGAGGCTTGTTTTCCCAATTAAAGCAATCTAGTTACACCAAAATAGTATCTTCTGTGCATGATTTTTCTAGAAGAGAAGCTTTTTTTTTTAGCTCAGCTAAACTCTTGATTCAATACTAATGCACTTAATACTTGGGCCAAGAAACAAATGAAGAACCTTCCTTGACAGAAATGAAGATAAAATCCCACTAGCACCTGAAAAAATACCCAATTTCAAAGTACAGGGCACACAGCAATTTCCTACTAAAATTAATCAGCTGGATGTTGAGAATATTTTGATTTTCAAAGTATCCTTAAATTTTTTTGCATTCTCTGTTCTGCAGCTTATGGCATAAGTTGCTGTAGTTCTTAGAGCTATTCTGTAATGTATGAGGCTCTGTAGTTTCACTGTTCTGAGTGCTTTATTAGTAACTGTAAATTAACACACAATGATAAAAAGAGCAGTGTTTTAAAATAACATACCAAAGGGTAAAATTTGGGCTGTAATCCCAGCCATAACTACTTTTCCTCCCTACTGATAACTTGAGTTCTTGACTACAGTTTCTATGAATGCCAAAACATTCTGTATGAGGCAGACACACTGAGGACTGCATCTGAACTGTAATAATTTCATTTTACTAAATTCAAAAACTAGAAAACCATTACAATAAATATAGTGCACAACAATTACAAATGATTTAAACTATACAGGATCTGTTGGGGACCTCCTTGTTTTGGTTTGGTTTTTCCCCCAGTAACACAGGAGAGATGGGAGGAAGAGAAGCAGGAGGGATCAGAAAAGCCAAGAGCTGACATTTGAGTTTTAGAATAGAGGCATGTATTACTTCTTCAATTCTCTGTAACAAGTTTGACAATTAAAATGATATATTTTCAGAAGACAATCACTGAAATTTGTAGTTTAACTGATTCTAAAACTATTTTCCTGAGTCATATAGCTCCAGTCAAAACCAGCTATGGCTCCTCATTGCATGTGTTTAAGGGTACAGCAAAAATAGTAATTCTGGAAGACTGTGCCAAGCATGCTAAAAGTCTACAAATAAGCCTTTTCTAGCAAGCACTACCATATTAAGAAGATAAAGATTTTAAGAACACATGCATACTGTTTTCTATACAGTTAGAAAAGTTATCAAACTGTTTTCAATTACTATAACTGCATTATACTCTGTGTACCAGAAGGATGTTGAATCAGAATAGCAACTGCATCCAGTGTGAGTCACTGGAATTTTAGAAGTTCAGAAATATAATCAAGAGGTGCAAACTTAACAGAGCCACACCAAGTTCAACATATCAAAGAACTTGACAACTAATATGCATAGAGCTTATGATCAAAAAGAAACTGTGAGTTTGAACTGTACTTGTAGAAAGAAAAACATTTAACAAGCCTTCCACAGAATTTTCTATCTACAACAGTACAGCCACCAGACTTAACAGAAGGAAATCAGTGCCAATCACCAGCTTTTATTCCCTCTTTGGTTTCATTCTTTTAAGCTGTAAGAATCTTCCTCCTCCCCTTTCTCTTTAATGAGAAAATAAAAAACTACTCAAGTATTTTTCTCAATGCCATAATCAAGTTAAATGGTAATATTTAACCATTTGTGTGAGAGATGCATTGTATACAGCATAATCTAACAAACAGGCAATTAGGCCCACTAAACTCTGCACCTCAGTCTAGGTACGCAACTCCTATAGCCTTCAGGACATGTTTTGTAACATACACTGAGACAAATCTTTTGTCTTAAAAGATGAAAGCTGTAACTTGGCACTTCTGGTCTTGTTTCAAGACAACTTCCTTTAACCAGATATTTCCAGTTGGAAAGAGAAAAGAAGATCCTATTTACGATTGCATAACTTAAAAAACAAACACAGAAAGCTAAGCAAACAGCAGTCTTATGTTTTAAAACTCTACCATATCTTAATCAGGACGAATATTTTGCCCATTTAAAGAAAATTAAATTAATTGGAAATGTTATAGAGTGCCCGTGAAGCATGACATTTTCAAGAAGGGAGCACAGCCAATGAAAGCAACAAACACTCGTATTAAATTGAGAATCATCTCGTTTCCATAGCTACTTTTTAAACAATCATAAGCGCTTATCGTTTCTTAGAATGACCTTGTTTACTATGAATAGCTTTAAACTGGCTGCTCTCAGAAAGAGCTACTTGAAAACATTCATAAAGAAGTACAATGATCAAAAGCAGCCACTGCTCTAAACTTTTGAAGAAAACAAATAGGTAAAGAACAAAACAACAGTAAATAGCATGTTTACCTTTTCCATAACATCATTAGTAGTAGAGTGTAAGCCTTAGATACCTCAACCAGGATCCCAATCTTGCCAAGTGAAACATTTCAAAAACACCCAGCAACACAAAAATTGCAGTGCAAGGATCATACAGGGCACATACTCACTACAAGAACTGAGAATGAAAGAGATGCTCCGAGAGTATCAAGCTCCCCAAAGTGAAAATTTGTCACCAGAGCTCCCCTCCCAGGTAATTTTTGTAAGTATTTATTTCATTTTTAACAATGCCAACACAACACAAGTAAATATCAATTAAGCAGATACCAGATATACCATATTATTCTGGTATGAATAAACTATGCATCAGATAGAAAAAGCAGCTGCAGTTCATGTTACGTGACAGTACAGGACAACATGACAACGTGCTGCTACCCTTTACAGAGCAACCCTGATGGTGTGTAACTTAAAGGAACTCAGGGTCTCCATGGGTACTTATCAGGCTTCCCTAAATCTCACCCTTGGATAAGGTTAATGCAGTCACTAGGGAAGCCATAGACTTTACACGGTCACACTGTTTCACTTCATATCCCACCAGGGAATCAGGTAAGCTGAAGATTAACATCCATGACATCTCCAAAAGGAGCTTTGCAATAAAGCATGGAAACATTTCAGGAAAAACTGCACTCATACCAATAAACCCGGTACTTTCCTCTCACTTGGTTAAAGGACTCCACATGCAGCTGGAGTTAAGAGCACTAACAGCACAGCACTCAAGAAGAAATGGCAACATCCACACAAAGCAGCTCTCCAAAGATCTGTTAAGTGCCTGAAAGCAAAATGGCAGAAAGACTACAAAAAATCTGCCCATGTCCTCTTCTACTTCTGACCAGCTGAAGCAGCCAGAAGCAAAACCTGAATCAGCCAAAAAAAAAAATTACATCCCAGCTACAGAACTAGGAAGCTATGAACAGTGTGTGTCTCCCCCTTCTCCAATGGGAATATGAAAAAGGTGTGAAATGCCATCCCTTCAAGCAGACTAGCTGTTATAGAAAGGACTGACAGACTGACTACTCTGGAAGCACCCCAAAATCATCTCCTTTACAAGGAGCACTGCATGTAGAATTGCCAGTTCTCCTCTACTCTTTAAATAATAGTAGAAATTGGCAATGAATGGGAGGAAAGGAAAGGGAGTAAAGGAAAATAAATAAATAACTGAATTTATACACCTCTCTTTCCTTCTACAATCTCATGCTTTTCAGTCTACATCCCTTGAATTCCCATTAGAAATGTTCCAAGTGTATGGCTGAGGGTTACATTTATTTTTAATATCACTTCCAGAAGCACATCAAGAGACAATCCAATTTAGGAATTCACTGGATTTTTCAGTAGACCGTCAAAAAACCCCAAATTTATAGATACAGCCCTCCAGGGTGCAACAGAAGGAAAATATTTCAGGATGCAAAGTGCACTCTGAAGTGAAAAGCTGCTAAAAACCACTGGAATAGTAAAAGGGGTAATGAGGAGGAGTTGGTTTCTTGTTAAGGATCTGCATTTGTGCAACAGCTGGAATACTCAAGCAGGCATTACATAATGACAACAAAACCTGTTCAAAGCAGTAAGGGGGCACAGCTGGGGCTGTGGTGACCACCAGTTGTCCTCTACTTCAGAGCTTCAGGGTTCCAGTGCAGGAAGCAAGACAGACACCAGAGTTTTTGCTCTAGTATAGAAATGTATACATGCATTTCTGCTTCACTATCATTATTAATTTAACAGTGGCATCAGTTCTACAGCCATCCTTGTCCACTATGCAGAAACCAGCACAGAATCCATATCATGGTAGTATTTAAGATCAGAGTATTCATCAACTGAACAGGGTTTATATGTTTGCAACCTTTCCCAAAAGCACATACAGGTTATAAAATACAAAATAGCAGAAAGAACGAACTCTCCCAGTGTAAAACCCTTACAAAGCAAAGACTAACTTCATGCTCCTAAAAACTGTCACATTCTAAAAGTACTTTAAAAAAATACTTCAAGCTAAAGGGATTCCAGACCCAGATATTGCTGTCCAGAGGCGATCACTGAAGATTACCAAAGTATGAACTTTGCTCCAAGGTGATCTGGGAGTGTAGTTCAGAAAGAAGTTGAGTAGCATCCTGGTGGGAATGTGTGCATGGAATCACAGTGAGATTTAAAAAAGAAAAAAAAAAACCTGTAAATGTATTAAGACTGTAAACTTTGTAACTAGAAGGCTGATGTGAAGACAGAAGTACTACCGACAGTCTATGAATTTAAGGTCTTGGTTTACTGTTTCTTGTACCACACCTTTAGACTAAATCTTGAGAACTTAATATTTATAACATTGTTATAAAATATTTTGGAAACTTGTTTATCATATAAAGGCATTTACTTTTTATGGATGCAACAGTTTTAGGCTGAAGAAGGGACATTAAGAAAAACCTTTTATGATGAGTATGGTGAGGCATCACAACAGGTTGCCCAGAAAAGTCACGGATGCCCCATCCCTGAAAGAGTTTGAGGCCCAGTCGGATGGTGCTTTGAGCAACCTCGTCTAGTGGAAAGTTCCTTGTCCATGACAGTAGGGTTGGAACAAAGTGGTCTTTAAAGGTCCCTTCCAAACCAAACCATTCTGTGATTCTGGTAAAATGCCAAATGACAGTACATCTCATGCTCTAGAAGTGTCATGCTCTGAGTCTTGTAGCTAACAGTCCACACAAACAAGATCCAAAAAGGTTGACAGTTGCATGGCTCAAAAAACAGTATAAACATACAGGACTGCAGGGTTATCAGAAACTGGAACCTCTCTGGCAGACACAACTCCATTTAAAGCTTGATGGAGCTCACAAGTATCATAGAAGAACTTTTAAATAAGAAACTGGGAAAGAAAGTATACAGCTCTGAATGATGCAGTCACAACTTCTGGTGAAGTCAGCACACTCAAGTAAAGAGCAAAGCAAGAGTTGGTAACAAACAGGTAACAGTGAGAAACAGAACAAACTGAAAGCTTTTTAAACAGTGTGCTTTTTAACAGAGAAGGCAACCGAATCAAAAGTATCTGTGCTTCTACATGAAAACTTCTAAGTTCAAGAAACACAACTGAGAAAGAATGACCAGACTCACCAGGAAGGAATCGTTCCTATCTTAGGAAAGTAAAAGCAATTGGAAGACTGGTAAAAATGCATATAATATTCTGGATATGAAACAGATGACCTGGTGAAGAAGTAGTGCTACTACTAGACTAGCCTTTCAAATTTGTGATTGATATGGTTAACTTGCTGATCTAACAGAGTATCTGTGACCTGTTATTTCAACACAAAGCAGAGGATACACAGCATTAGGACTATATTACTAGCTACATAAGATGGTGACAGATACCATATCACTGACGCCACAAAGTCAGAAAAAAACCGTAGTATGATATTTCAGCTAACCCCAAAGCAACAGTACAACACTAAACCAAAAGTTTCAGATGTAATTAACATCTTCAGGGATCAAGTCATCAGGAATGCAGAAGAATAAAATCTTGATTTGGCCTAAGCTGTGTACAGGATCCAAATCAAATGTTACGCCTGAAGAGACACCTCAAGAGTGAGCAAAACAGTTACATTCTTGAAGAGGGAACAAAAGCCAAAGATTCTCTACAGCAGTTCATAATTCCAAAGAAGAATAATGAAGATAAAATGGAAGCTAGTTTAAAAATGTTAATGAACTAAAAAAACTGTCCAAAAGTCTTTAGACCCAATTAAGAAATGTATTAAAGGAATGCACACAGAAGAAAAGACCAAAGAAGACAGTTCCAAATAATTCTTTCCATCTAAGCTCATGAAGGAGCTTAGAAAGGTTCCTGTGTCTTTCTCTATGAGGTATTCTGTTTCAAATTGAAGGACAACAGAAGGTCAGGCAACACCAATAGGTCATTAGACCAGATAATTGTCATAAAAAACTTGTAGAAGTTAAGCAAGATTCAAAATCCTACCTCTCTACTACATAGTACTCCAGGCACAACAAAACCCACACCAAAATTAGATAGGTTTTAACATTCCTTACTTTCATGTGGAATGAAGTTTTTTTGAACAGCTTGCTACAATTCAGGCACAGTGCCTGGAGAGGTGAAATACACACAGTAAGCTCTTGGAGGCTGACTGGAATCTTAATGGAGCTGTTTTCTCTCTCACTATAATGAAGGCTGTCTTTCCTAACACAGACGAGTCACGGCTTAATGCCAGCGGAAGGGATGAAGGGTTCTCCTACAAACATTTGATTGATCCTTCTCTCACACTAAAGACACAATTACTAGATGAAATTGTACAACGGCATAGCCAGGCAACAACTTCCCTTATAGTACTCCAACACTGACCACCCTTTTCTTGCACCAAAGCTTTACTCAAGCAAGTGGTGTCACATAGCCACATAAACCCATAAGCCAACTGGCTGTTGCCACCCCACAGATTAGCTTCCTCCTCCTGTCTGGAATAAGTTATGGCTGGCTTGATATCCCCGCTGGCTCCCTAAAATTTAAGTCTCTCTGTCAAGAAGATTCTATTTCTGAGAATTCTTTTCTTATCAAAGGTACTAATGAAAATACTGAACACCCTGTAACACCTATTTGTGAGATCTTCACTTAACTAGATGATAGCTCAAATGTGGATAAAATGAGATGTTCATGCAAAGGTAGGCTACATCATCTCAGGAACAACAATAATTCCAAGCGTAGGACACTGCAGCTGAATCTCTTAAATGCCTTGTACGCTGGTGCAATGGTGATACTTCATATTTGCAAAATTCTTTCCAAGATATCTCTGCTTTTCTGGTGGACACAAGTTCACTGCACATGACAGGGCCAGATGCTACCTGTCCACTGAAAGTAATCTGATTAACTCTCAACAGAAGTGGATCCTTGCAGCTTCAAAGACTTCACCTCAAACAGGTGGAGTAAAAATCACAAGTGTTCACATTCAAAAGGTCTTATAAACAAGTTATTAGAACAGACTTGACTCTGTCCATCTAAACACCAAGGCTTCTCTCAAGGCAGTTTGCCACAGCAATCTGCCCACTTGTCACCATGAGATAACAGGATCTATCAAATGATTAGCCTATTTTGCAACAAAGTCACTTTTTTTTTCTGCCTTTCACACCCCACTTAAGAAAGGCCATGGTCTTCAGACCCAGGTTTTTTATACGTTAAGTAACAGCAAAAATACTCAATCCAACAGAGGTAACTACAAGCTATGTTAGCTTATCAATTAGCACTGAAATGTGCATCAGCAGTGTTCAAAAAGGACACCAGGACTGACATTATTGTCATCAAAAAATCATCTCCATGTTTTCTGCCAACACAAACGACCCCAATCCCAAAGGAGACTAGCCTTTTCAACCAAGCAGTGACTTCAGCTCTTACAGTCCGATGACTACATTCCCCTAGAACGATGAATGGAGGTGTTCCTGAGGGCTGACTCAATGCCTGGCAGCACAAAGAGATGAGTAACTACCTTTGAACCAGTTTTTGTTCTAGCACATATACATCAATAGCACTGCCAAAGACTACAGAAGTGAGAATAACTGCAGTATCAGAATCTCAAAACACTGGTCTCAATGTATCAACAGTTGACGCCAAAGATTCTGTATGTATGCCCAGTGTTCCTGCAGCTATGAAATTAACCATGCCTTCGACTGACAGCTCAGAACCTCATTACCAGCCCCAAAACACTTCTGATCTTCTTTAGGCATTGTGTGAGGACAAAGATTCATGTGAAAATGTAAATTCATATGGAGCCTCTACTTATATAAGGAGACCCCCCCATATAGAATGCCTTGCCATAGTAAAAAAAGGTTTATTACTGTTTTAGAATTTCTAGAATTACATAACTGAATGAATAAGATCATGTTTGTGATCAAGAATATGCAAGGCAGCTGATCTTTCTCAGAACAATATCCTGCACGCAGGGTATAGTGACTGAGAATGAGAAGGGTGTAATTCTCTTAGTCCAGAACAAACTTTTTCATAAACTTTAATAGCAAAGCAAGAAGAACTCTAACTCCATCATTATGAGGAAATTCAAAGAATTAACTTGGCAAATGGGTAAAAACATGTTCTGAAGAATAGATGGACAACAGCTGAGATGAACTACACAGAAGAGGTGCTACACTCCTGGTACCCCTCATAAAGAGAGAGAGCTGACCACTAATTCATCAGCTGTCAGGTGATTTGCTCTAGGCAAGAAATCTGAGCAGAGAAGGAATATTAAGTCATCCCCAACAGAAAGATCCTAAGGACAAACACACAAGCATTGCCCTCTCTACACTCCATTAGTTTTACCTAGACAATTGGCTACTGCTGCTTCACTGTCCCCATGCCTGACCCTACACATCAGCAGAGCAAGTCAATTTTGTGAGGCCAGCTACACCACACTAGCAATTCATGGGGGAATGGAGGGGAGGACAGGACAACACATCATAAGACAGACAAATAAATATTCTGTTATTTTTCCTTTTCAGGTATAGAACAGGGACAGAAGTGTATGTCCCATTATGAGAAAATATTGTATTAAATAAGGGTCTTGTGTCCCCTCACCCCTAGCTGTACTGTGGTCCACAACAGAAGCATCCCAAATAATTTGGGATTGACTGGGACTGCACCTCATTTGTTTAATACGTGTATTAGTAATCTGCTTACAGAAGCCATAAGAGAACAACAGAGCTCACATTTTTTGATTTGTGTCCATCTGTCATTTGAAGAGAGGCTTCACTTCAGTATTCCATAAAAGAATTATCCACGACGAACAAAAAAGAGATGGTTTAAAATAATGTGCTGCCAATAAATTACATAATCCAGTGAATTTAAACCACCCTTATAAAAATTCTGGCATTTGACAACATGAAAATAAAACCTAAGTAGAAGGAAAAGCAAAGCTTGCCACCTACTGCCCAATGACATAATAGTTTGCACTGGTATTGTCTATCTCCTTTTAACAGACTGTCTTTCCCTGACACAGAATATGCAGAATTGCATCTTCAGTTGTCTTTTTAATGAAACAGAAAACACAAAACCAGTACATGGAATATCTAAAAGCAGTCTTTTCCTTTATACTGCTTATAAAATCCCTGACAAGCCTGAAACATGACTTATAGCAGCATACAAGCTGACAAAGAACTCCTTTTAATATCCTCCAGTGGTGCTAGAGCTTTTCATAAAGTCTGTCCTCAGCTGCATACTGAGTTTTAAAGAGAGTACTTTAAACTTAAAAAAAAATATTACAATAGATAAGGTCTATCAGAAGAGATTTCTTTTCCTGTACACATGTCTGGAGTAGATATTTTTTAAGCTAGAGATTACATTAGTAACAAAACATGGCTGCAATGAACACTGCTTTATGGCAGATACTTTGTCCCAGAAATTTCATGTCTCAGCAACAAAAACAATGCTTCTTTATGTTACCAAGCACAGAGAAATTCTCTTCAATATTTAGCATACTTCAGTAAGCTATTAGTCAAGAGGTATTTATTTTCCTAACATATCGCATATAAAATCACTTCTGAATAACAGTAGGTTCCTTGCTTAGCTTAGTTGCTTAACTCCAAGTCAAGTAGCCACGATTCAACTCCCTGTGTAACTTCTACGCACACCGACAGACTTATCTCCAGAAACAACACGATGCTGCACACTGCAAATTAGCCAACAGTACACCTTCTGGTCCTCCAACACTGTTCTCCAAGGCAATACGAGATATGTCAGGAAAAATTTGATAGAGGGAAATAAACAAGGACTTACTGCAGAGTCCCTCTAATAGACCACTGGCTGGTTACAAAATCTCACTCAGTACTTGAATAATAATATCAGGAGAAGATCCTGCTCTCTCTGTCTGCCTTGCTTCTCTACCAGTTACACTCATCGACAAAGAAGTCTCTGTCTCTCACCAGATACTGATGAACAATAACACCTAAACTTTCAATACAAGACAACATGAGCAATAAACCTTCTTGGTTGTGATTAGATTAATAACTGATTGTAAAACAAAAGTTTTGAATTTCTGAGCAGAATTTATCGAAGTGCAAGAATACATGGCATATGTAGCCTTTATGGAGCTTAGGTAAAGTGGAAACTGCTTCTCAGTATTAAAGTCCGCTTCTCAGTAAAGTACTCAGACTGCAGCACTGAAGAAAATCAGTTTAATGGAGATGAAGTATGTGTGTCGTTCCTAAATCATGAGCAGAACAGGCTATTCATAACATGAGAAATCAATGACGCATTTGTAATTAATCAGACAGCCCCAATCCTGAAAATACATCTGCCTTTGTCTAAGCCCCGTTCACACTATGTTAATGAAGATTCTTAAGCCATCTAGTTATCTGCTACACTAGCAAAATGCTAAGACTAAGTAAATCCCCCGAAGAGGGGTTCTTTGTGTCTTTGTTATCTATTTAATAAGATTATTAAGAATGAATAGTGACTGGAAGGATTAAGACAATACCAACACTTATATTAATATACAAGACATACAAATCAGATAATAGGTATGACTAATATTATTTTAAAGGGCTGAAGATCAAATATTAAGCAAGATTTCTGATACAAAGACCAAAGGCAGATACATCTACAAACATGAAGCTTTTTCTCCAAGTTTAATACATCCGAAAAAGAGGAAAATGTCCCCAGTTCAGTGATCATTTGATCATTACAACACTAAACAGAAACACCTAGATTTTTCTAAAGACAGAATTTTCCTGAATCATATTTCTATAGCTGACATCAGTAAAAATATTCTTACCTCGCTTTTCTTTGAAAAGTTAAAGATACAGACACGTTTTGACAGCAGCCATTACTTTTCCACTGACATCTATTTCACCGGCTCTAAAGCAGGAGGACAAGAGCTCTTGCAACGTTGTTTTTATTTCAGCCACATCTTATAATCACTACTGCTGCACAGCAGCTTGCTTAGGGAAACAAACTGTAACCTGAGTGGGTTACTTTGGCTAAAAAGTTTGAGCAAAGTACAAAACTGTGGCATAACTGTTCTGGTATCAGAAGCATTTGATAACAGAGAAACCTTTTTAAAAGCGAATGTTCTGAACGCCTAGAATGACATCTTGCTATTGTGGTGTCAAAATGTCTAATGAAACTTCAACAATACAGACACACCTTTCTGAAACTGAAAATTCACTATCATGTTTTCCACGAAAAGCTGTGCTCCTTCAGCCCCAGCAAGCCACCGGAAAGAAGTTCTTCTGATTGTTTCTGAACATCTCCTGAAATAATTCCTTGATGATAAATGGTAAAAGTTTTATATAGTTATACAATTTTTTAAAAAGACAACAAAAAGAACTGGAAAAGCTACTTCGGAAGAGAACTTACCATTTTGCAACACAGCAACAAAGAACACTAGAAGCTCCTTAATAAAGTCCCTATACCTCCCCATGCAAACACTGAACGGCCAGGGATGTGCATTTTTAAGTTAGCAAAAATAAAAATAAAAATTTCTATGGTTTGGAATGGTGGCTTACAGTCCTCTAAGCTCAAAACACCAGTATAGTTTGAGAGGTCATTTTCTTTCCTGAAAAGCAGCACCTTGAAAACAAGACAATGGTTTCCACAGACACGGAATATGCCAAAATTATGATGTCCCTATTTTGCTATACTGACATACAGTAGTACGAACATACTGCAGTACCACTCAAAGAAAATAACTTAATGACAAATTAATTAAAAAGTTGACTTTATCTCATGGTGTGCTCAAGTTGCTGAGATTGTGTGAGGGAAGGGTACGTTGACATTCTGAAAAGACATGTGCCACACATGACAGTACGGATAACTGATCTGCATAAACTCAAGTCTATTAGGAAGAAATTAATAACCTGACAGATGATAGGGTGCACTATGGCACCTTGCAGCAGGTCTCTTGTTATAAGCACCATGCAGAGGCATCTTGGAATCCACCCCAAATAGCTCACAATGAAAAAGTAAATTCCCTTATTTTCCCTGGAGCCACCTCACATTATTGAACCTAAAACAAGTACACTGTGAGTTCATTACATGTCAGAAGTTTTTACTGAAGGGCTGCAGTACATAACCTGCAAACAGACCACTAATTTTCCATCTCTCTGACACAAACCAGTGGGTTCAAGAACTGCTGGAAAAACCTCACCTCTGACTCCTGAAGTTAAATTTTTAAGTCTGCGAAGCAGTAACACCTTAGTGTTGCAAAGTGCATGGTGCTAATACAAGCTCTCAGGATTTAGATGCTCTTTTCTTAGAGAAACTCAAACAGCCATGTCCCAGGGCTCTAGAAGTGCAGAACCCAGTAGCCCGTGACTTATTGAAACTCTGAAACACCAGGTAACAATCCACGGTTGCATCTTAACAGTGTGGTCATGGCTCACTCAACATGCTCAAGTACGTGCTTAGGTGTATCAGGCCTGAGCACATATATATGCATGTGCCTAAGAACACAGATCCAGTTCTGAGAACAGGAAAAATCGTATTTTAAAATATTAATACAGAATATTTTGCCTAGAATCATAAATAATAATTTCCAAGATATCATCACTTCAGTTGCTTCCAGCTGCCCTGTGTAGACCATAAACAAACTTTTCTATAGCCTCTTTTCAGACCATCACCTGGTCAGTCATTACAAGCTAATCTCAGAACCAAAAGTTCTAAACAATACATTATATACAGTCAAAGATACAAAAAAGAACTAGTATGCAAGACAGGAAATAGCCAGAAGAGCAGTCACTTATACTTTGCAGTAATCCGCAGCCAAGAGTTTGTATAACACAAAGTCAGCAATCTTTATAGATTTTAAATATATGTAAATATATAATTTACAAACATATATAAAGAATATATTCAATTTTCAGTTACAGCTGTCCTACATTGCTGATTTCAGTAGGGGCACAACAGCATGCCCAGTTCTTCTCTCAGGCATTTTTTTTTTCAATCTAAACTCACACTAACCTCACACCAATTAGTTAAAATCGGTAAAATACTGGAAAAAATGCTATATCCTCAAACAGAAGGAAAAAAATCAGTTTTAAGACACAGATTGATAGGTTCAATAAATTAGCAGGTAATACACCATAACATGGAACTAGACCCAGTGACCCAGGAACACAGGTTTGGAGGGGACCTCTTAGGAAAGATTTCTGGGTGCATCAGGCATACCAGTAAATCCATAGTCTGTCACCTGAAGTCTGTGCATCTGTCACTCCTTCGATGAGCTTTGCTTTGCCCAACATTAAAGCAGACTTTCACACGTCATCAACAACTGCCTTCAAAAGAGACTGAAAGAGCAATGTTGTGACACTGCTAGGTATAATTGAGCTCCAGCTGGTTGATACTGTACACCTTCTGGTGACCATTTCCAAAACTGTACAAAAAAGGTCCCTTTAAAAAAAAATGTTCTGCTTACACAGATGGTAAATGCAGAAAAATCAAGCTGCTGGAGCTATAATGTTGCCAACAAGTGAGAACACAAGATGTGAAAGGAACACCCAGAGTTACTGGAGAGCTATCACAGAAATCAGGCCCGCAAAGCATGCCTGTTACTGAGATCAGAATTCCCAACAGGTTCCAATAAGAAGCAGATTTTTAATTGAGGCACCACTTGTTTTCAATTACAGCCATCTACACCTTCTGCTAACATTCTTACGAGATGAGACCTTGTAAGTGACACTATCCATCTTCAGACCAGAGCTATGACAGACTTACTGAATCCAGGATATTCCAGGAAATTAATCTCTCTCCAGGTTTCCAGATTCTGTTCAGCACCTTATTCTTCAAAAAAAAAAAAAAGATATCTGGAAAAAAATTAATGAATTCCCTGCTTCCCTAAATATCATTGCCACCATGTTTCTAAGAAAACATGCAAGAACACATCTTGATAAAACAGAAAAAAGTTGACAGAGGATGGCAAAACAGAAACACTGTAGAGGCAAGCCTCTTCTAGGAGCTGATTTAGGTGTTCCAGGTTGGGTTCTGCCCTGGCTCTCACCAGTCCTTGACAGCTCTGCATGGCAGTAGTGTCCAGATCAGTGTATCAACCACACTTGACAATGGATGACTCCACTTTCTAGGAGTGGAAACAGAAAAAGCCATTCCAAAAATATCTGTGCAGCCTCACGTAACATAAAAGATCACAAGACACTCAAAGAGGAATTGAAACAGGAACCAGCCCGTTTACTCTGTGCCAGTGGTAGAGACCTGACCTCCAAAGGATCTCTCAGCCCTGTAAATTGTCCTAATAGCCATACATAAAAACTACTGCTGCCACTCATTTCAACAGCTGCATCTAAATATCCACCTTCTGCTGCCTTTGATATGACTGCTTTGGTTTGTGAAACAGCCCATTTCCTCTCCATCTGCTGCTCCTATGCCTGCCTCCTGCTGAGGTTGTAGGCTGGCTTTCTCATGACTCCAGAAACTCAGGCTTCCATTTTCCCCCCTCTATTTTTAAGCCAGTTGAAAAAGATTTACCTTTATGTGATCTCAAAGACCAACGGATCTAGCTACCTGAAGAGGTCTCTTCACAGTTAGAAGAAAAACCTTAGGCTGAGAAGGGTCGCATGAACAACAAAGCCCACCTGGGTTCACACTGCATACGGAAGCATGCAGAGGCACTTTGGATAACAGATGACTGTTTTTTTCAGCCTGAAGTTGCTTCCTCTACATCTGGGATGATGTCTCATGCAAACAGGTAGTGAGATTTTGGTGAAGCATGACATGCTGTAGGTACCCTCCAGAAACACTTCAAGCATCGTAGCCTGGCAAGTATCATAGTAGCACAGAAGAATATCAACTTAGCATCACCTCTTTTTTTACAAGAGAAACTCTTTATCCCCGGACATTATTCCAGGAATAATGAGAAAGAGGCTGTCACAAGCCTTCTGAGCATAGTTTTACAGTGCTTGAAAGAAGATGGGTTTTTGGGTTTGGGTTTTTGGTTTGTTTGTTGGTTTTTTTCCAAGCAAGAAAAAATTACACTCTTCTCGGTTGCTTTTTCTTTCTTTTTTTTTTTTTTTTTTTTTTTTTTAATTTTTTTTTTTTCTGCTGCTTTCTTTCTTTGAAGTATATTTTACTACCCATTTTGGAAAACTGGCCCTTATCACAGCAGAAAGAGGAATTCCTTGAGAATGGCTGTGGGCACAGGGAGGAAGAGACATGCAATATCCTCTACAGGAATCAATACTGATAAGACAGGAATTGTCTGGCCTCTTTGTACTCATGTGCTGTGCACTACATTTTGTGGGGCTAAGCCGAGACACCAGGTGATGAGGATTAGCAGTCTTCCTGGTCTGGATGGAAAGGAGCAGCAAAAAGCCTGATGATTTTACTGGTAACTTCCCCTTTATATTAGTCACTTCAATAACCCATGCTTCACGTACAGGAATGAAACTGGACTCCAAGTACTATGAAATACTAAATTGCCACCCTCTAAAATTGGGTGGCAATTGCTCTGTCTTTCAAGACCATGGATGCATTTGTTCCTAAAAGCCACCCTTATCTACCTTCTAGCTTTCTTAAAGAACATCCTAGCTTAGGGTTTAGAACTGCAAGGAAGTTCAGGTAAATTGTGTTCCTACAACGAATCTAGTTTAGCTTGTGGATCCAGAGTTAGATGAACCAAGACAACAGTAAAAAGAGTTGGAATGGTTTAGGAGGAAAAAAAAACTGATAAAGAGGTTACAAGACATCAAACAACACTGGCAATGCCCAGTGATCTCTACTCTCAAATGCAGCTTTGCAAAGGAGCGGCAGGAGGTATTTTGTTGTCACAAGCGTATGACTACTCAGGTGCAGAACTCCTTTCAGAGTAGCTTCAGTCACAGCTACTGAAGAGGTAGAGAAAAAAATTCTCCAATAAGATGGTTGTTTCCTTGATATCTATGACAGTCAGATACAATCCTGAACCTCAAACACAAGTAAGCAGAAGCATCCACTGTAGTACAGCCATATACATTTATTTTTGAAAAAAAGCATATTGCAAATAGAATAAACCAGAACACAACACAGGAACTAAATTTTACTCTCCTCAGTCATACAAGGTGTTGAAATTCCATGCCAGACTCTGTTCTAGGCTAAACTCAAAAAGTCACTAGGGAAAATTAAAAATAATTCCTCTGAAATTAGTACAGCATTGTCAGTCTAAGGAAAATAAAAGTTGACTGATATTATGGGACATTCTGTTCAGGTGAAGAAATTTGGCTCATAAGTAACAGAAGCTTAGAAATCCACTAAAATCTGACACCTAAAACAAGAAGCTCTTAAAAAAAACCCCAAGTCTGTGAAAGTTTCCAAGTACAATTTTTTGAAAACATTTGCAAGTAACAACTTTTTACAAATGTAACACACTGGACTTCTTGGAAAGCAAAGAAAACACTTACTGTGGTTGCATTTGCTGAGGTAACCCAACAGGAGGCTTCTGCTTGATGGTGAATGCCATCTGAGTCATAGGGCCAACCTTTGGTGGGACCTGCACCTTCTGAGAGAAGGTCTGCTGGGCAGCCTGCTGGGGTATGGGCCATGGGGGAACAACAGGGCTCCGGCCTCCAGTGGAAGATGTGTCTTGCACGACTGTATCCTCACAGGAATTACCTTTTGTTCCTGGTTTACACACACAAAGCTGAGGTCGCAGGCACATCCCTCCATTTTGGCATGGTGGTGCACAGTTAGCTAAGAAAAGACATTTTAAAAAGCACCTGTGAAACAAAGCACGAAGGACAGTGCAAACCCTCCCCATCATAAAAAAAGGTATTAATTGTTAATGTAATTGGAGTACAAGAGAGCAGCACTGCTCAGCTCCACAAAAGATAGTATACAAGCTGGTACAGCTTTTGCTGCTTTCCTACATAAGATATGCACAACATTTGAACAGCTTTGAAAAGTAAAATGCTGGCGATCTAAAAAAATAGGAAATGTACAAGTTAAATCAAGAGATATAGCACTATTTCAAATCTTCCTGTTAGTGGCCTTTTACACTCTCTTCCCAGCATTCTTCCTCCTCATACTCTAACAACCTACTGATCCTGGCCTGGATTCATTCCATTACTATTTTTAAATCGAATACTGCATAGGTACCTAAACTAAATCCCTACAGTTACATTATAGACCACGAAAACGATGCAGAGAAGCATGAAGTGATTCAACCTTTTCCTCACTAAAACCCAAATGACATTCCCTCCACTACCGCCACCAAAACAACATAAAAAAAAGAGATGCATGAACTGCTGCTACAAAGACATCGCTACACCTGGGGATTACATTCTTTGAAGAAACAGACAGGTGCTTGTGATTATCCCAAGCAGCTTCTATGCTTTCTTTGTACCATCAGTGAAAAGGGGTCAGATTCTTCAAAAGACAATTCGCCTTCAGAAAGGATTAATTACACTGCTTTGTGCTGCTGTATCTAGTGACTATTGAGGGAGCCTGAATAGTCAGCCTACACTCAACACCCAGGTCAGAGACCTAGCAGGATCAACTCCACCCTGAATAAGAACCCTGGAGAAGCAGTAAATCCCACAGAAAAAAAGGGGAAAAATAAAAAAGCGAACGCAATTGCTGATCATATGTATACATAATACTGCAAAAGCATACCTAATTTGAGGATTTATTTTGGATATTTAAATTTACAATGCTATTGCATTTTGAGAATGCTAAAATAACACAAAGATGGCAAAACAAAATTAATTCTCAGAGAATGGAATTTAACATTAAAATATAATCCTAATTAATATAAACAAAATAATTTCATTTGTCCCATTAAAGATGGCATACAATGAAGCATTTATTAAAAAAAAAATCACTGCTGAGCTACTTTGCTTCTACAAACTAAGTATATTTTTAATATTGTTAAAGATCTTTTCACATAGACAAAATGATATGCAAGATCAGTTTTTACTAAAATAGCTAAGATCATACCTTAAACCATAACATGGGATTCTACACCATATCTAGATACATCCAATTGCACAAGTATATTATTTAAAAAAAAAAAAAAAAAAAAAGCCAGTCCACAGCCCTGGTGCAAATAAATTAAAGTACTTGGCACTTCAATCAATTTTTAATATGCCCATTTATATATAAAAATAAGTGCACACGCATACATATGAAAAAACTTAGTTGGATGGGACTGTGTCAATTTGGAGGACTAGTCTGTCAAGTGACAACACCCTCTGATACAGACCTATCATGGTATAGCAACTGTACGTGGTACCAGAATTGCCATACAACTTTAACCCTAGTTTTGCATGGGGTTATTCTCACATACATCTTCCCCTCCATGTGTTGTTCAGAAACTTATCTTTCCAACACTACTTAGCTGGGCTACCTTAATTGCATATTACACATCTCCCTGGTAACACTAAAGTAATCATTGCTTACTTATATTTGTTTATTTTTGAGACTGTATCTTGTCTTTGATTGTTGGAAGACTGGAGACCATTTTCACTGTAAGCTTGAGAAGGGATTTGTAACAAGCATATGCTGTAATATACCAGCCAAGTCTTCCTTGTGCCATGCTTCTAAGACTTAGATTATGCTACAAACAGTAAAAAGTTGCTTATGTGCACATGAATGAAATTAATTGTATCTTGGAAAATAGATTCAGAAGCCTTAAATTTTAATTAAAAATCTCTCCAAAGCCGGTGAAACCTAAGACCAGAACAGTGGCCCCCATCATCTGGGTCATCTGTAGAAAATGAGTAAAGATGACAGTGAAAGAGTGTGGGCACAGTTGGGAGTGCTTTTAAAAAACATCAGATAAAAAAAGCTTAAGAAAAAAAAAAAAAAGGTAGGACTTTCAAAGGTCCAATTTTTACAACATTAGAAAAAAACATTCATACTGAACATATATTTCTGGAGATTTATGGACACGCACCTATATAAGCCTCTGAGCTTCTCAACAAGTTACTTAAAAACCAAAAACTGAACAGAGAAGTAATCTAACAAGACCACCCCAAAAGCCAATATGACAACATACACACTCTTCTAGGAGACTGATCATGGCATATCGCCTCTCAAAAGGGAAATAACAACATCTACATACACAAGAGACAACACTGAAAAAAACTGCAACTCTTTTTTCTGTAGTTAAGAACCAAAGCTGTGCTTCAGAAGCCTAAGAAAACTTAAGTTCACTTTTATAAGTAGAAGCTTAACATTGCAGTGAATTTAAAACTATGAAGCTAAAAACAGAACCTGTTTTTAAATTACCTTATCTATTTTACCCCAACAGACTTGAAGATTCTTACTTCTTCACTGACAGCAACATAACCCCCAAAAGTTTATATACATATTACATATACATAAAGCATATGCTCTGCAGGACAAACTGCATTACTCTAACTGGCCTCTAACAAAACAAGCATGGTCATGAGATACAGCAACTATTGTCTTAGATCATATGAACAGTGACAACAGGTTAAAAAAAATGATCTATTAGATCTTTACAGCAATGAACCCTTTGACTGAAATCCTTCATTAATGTTGTGTAGTAGAATATTACAAAAGTGGATAAAAGATCATATTTTTTACGAAAGAATTAAACTGAACATTTTAATTTACATAATACAGCAGTCTAGCTTCAAAACTGTCCAAGACAGCTGCAGTGTGCCAAATGAATGACCTAATTATTTTGTTGGAAGGCAACAATAATGGCACACAACTGAAAAGACCAATATTTTCCAAAAAGCTAAGCTTTCAAAAACTGAAGTAGAAGTACTAAGTTCAAGACTGAAAAGCAGGTCAATATACTCCTGTTTAAGACAACTGACTTGGTCCTGTTCAATTCAAGGAGGTCATGACTGGAAATTCAAAATAGAGCTTGGCAAAGATGCAGATAATGAGATCAGGCTTAGTGGGTCAGATTAAAGATCCAGTTAGTCCAGTCCTCTCCCTCCATTACCGAGATGGATGCCTAAGGACAGGGTGAGGCGCAGTAAAAGTCTGCACCACTACAGCTTTCAAGAATTAGAGGCTCAGCAACTTCCTGAGCAAGACTGCTGGTGTTGATGTTTAATAACCCACAGCAGCCTTTTCTGTCAGAGGTTCACTGACCTGCTTTTTGAACCTCCTAGCTTCAGTATCAAAAGCTTTCTGTGCCAAGGAAGTTGGCCACACTAGAAGTCCAGACATAGACAATATAACCAATCTTCCCTCGCTTTCCTGAAGCGTGGTGAAGGAATAGGCATTCTTCAGGTTAGTTTTTGTGTTTTAAAGAAGATGCCACCTCTATCTACTAAGAATAAAGCCACAGTGACACTTTTGTTTTGGAAGTACCTACATCACAAAAAGCTGAAACCTGTATTCCAAGATGCTCATACTTTTTATGCATCTTTCCCTAATCAACTGCTGCTCAACACTCTAACAGACTATTACAGGGTTTGACACAACCATATTGGGACTGGTATGGCTGTATTTGCGACATGTTTTCAGAAAAGAAAGTTTAAAATACCATTACCTTTAGGCTTATAATAGTTTCAAAATATGTAAATATTTTAAAACCACTACATATACAAAATGTATTTGTTTTAATACATGATAAATAAGCATAACTTACTATATGAAATCAGTAATTATAAAATACTGTCATGCATGGAAGAAGTTTAGATAATGTCTCTTTTGTCCTTTCAAATGACTCAAAATACAGGTATAACTGACTCCACTTGTCACAAAACAATATTTATATTAAATTAATTCTAATTCTTGAATTAAGAACATTACAATCTCATTCCTATGCTAATCATTTATCTTGATTCACAATTAATTCCTTCAAAAGTAACACCAGACTTATTTCCTTGTGTCTCTAGATCATGTCGAGAATTGAAATTCTCAAAAATGTATCTTCAGTGAGGAAATCACAATAAACAAATTTACATATATGTCCCAAAAGTTTCCTGCACTCAAGTTTCTAGCCTTTCAGCCTCAGCTCCACTTTTAACTATTTCCTTTATCAAGCAACTGCTGATGATTTGTACTTAAACGTCCACAAAAATTTTCTATATAAATTTCTATATTTTTTTAATTTCTACAGATTTCTAATACTGTGACAACAAGTAGACTACAACAGTGTTGTGAGTTTTGTGCTATTTCTAGTGCACCTATCTACTGGGGGTTTTCTTTCTGTTTCCACATGAAATTTATCTTTTTCTCCTCTTCTTTTGCACACATAGCCAAGCACCAGTTTAAACAGGATGCACTGACTTTCAACAGATTTCATCACAGTGCACATATCAACTTCTCCCACAGGAGTGCATAAATCCTGTCAGGCAAAAATCATGGTAGAGAGCAAATAATAGAAAATACAGTAATTGGGAAGCGGATTATAAGTACAGGGCTGTTTCAGATTCCAACATAAAATGACTGAGAAATGATGCATGCATCAAGTTTACAGAAAGGGGGAAAAGCAACACTCTGGCATGGATATAGCTGTGCTTAGAGCAGAAATTTCAAGTTGCTTTACATGACATGCAGGAATACTGTTAAGGGCATAATAAATACCGTCTTTCTTATTTTATTAATCCAAGATTTCAGTTCCTCAAGCACATAAGGAAACCAAACCAAAGCTCATCTTGGTTGAGTGCACATCCTAAATAAAAAGTTGTGACACAAAGGCACCTTTAACTCCTGCTGTGTTGAAAGACAGAGTGATGATCCCCCACTGATTCCAGAAGAAAAGCAGGGAAGCACTTTCTTTGGAAAGCAATAAGCTGTGGGTTCTGAAAGGAAAGAGACATATTCCAGTTTCCCTCAGAAAAATCTGAATACAGTGCTGACATCCTGGAGGAGAGCAATGTTTCTAAAAATTTCCTGTTCTGCAAATTACCCTACCGATTAGCTCACCATTTAACTTTATGATTTTATTCTGGATCCCCGGGCAGATGGAGCTCGTTAGCCCTATAAGGCAATCCATTTACGTCCTGAGGACCTCACTGCCACCGTCCAAG
>JAYRBT010000114.1:33353967-33377100 GCA_036023395.1 Myiotriccus ornatus
GCAGGCTGGAAGGTGTAAAGACCTTCCCCGGTTCTTCGTTCGCGAAGTCTGGCCATTACATTACATTTTAAGTCTTTAATCATTGTCAGGACTGAGGATGCAATACTGGAATCTAGAAACCCAAAAACTAACTGAAGGAACACCTGGTGTTCACCATCTATGCTTTTCAGGGGATCTAGTTCTCTGAGTATCTCGCTCCAAACAATTTTCAAAAGTTGAACTTTACCAGAAATATATCCAATAACTCTAAAGATTCATTGAGAATGGAGGAGACAAATTTGTAACCAAGGGTGATATAATCATGTTGCAAGACCATTCTATAAAAAAAAGTTTAAATTACTTAAATAATCCTAAGAAATTACATTAACTCCAGAAAATCTGTATGACCTTTACACTACTAATGGAGGAGGTATTACAGCCATCTGTGTCTTTCTACACAGGAACTTTGTAGCCTAACTATAAGATCTTAAGGAATTCTTTCCCTAAATATACTTCAAATGAAAGCATGTGTTGTAAGTCTTTGCTTGTCCACTTCAAAACATCAAATTCATTCCCATACTGGCATGTAAACATGACCTCCATGAAGGAAGGGAAACAAAAAACAATGCTTTTGGCATACATATATCTTTTAGAACAAACACACACAAAAAACCCAGTTTCTCTTCTAACCCAGTGACAACATAACATACTTTATTTTCTATTTATCTTCATAGTACAATCTCTAAATGCCAAGATCCATCAGAATTCAATAGCAACTATACTCAAATACTTCAAAAACCCAACTTCAGCAAAAGGATGCATTATTTTATCAGTCATAAGGATATAACATGCTTTTTGATACTTGGCATTTTCATTCATGTTGTGTTTACTAGAGTTTATATAGTATAAATACTTAAGACTGCACAATCTGAGAGACACTTTAAAGTATTTAATTATATGAGATCATAATTAAACATATTCTGACAATATAAACATTTTGCATGCTATAGATCTTTCTATCATTTCAGTGTCAAAAAAAGAAATCATTCACTACACAATGGACTATGCCAAGGAAACCAGCAGATTCTCATGTTCCACTCTGGTTTTGCTGCTGGAGTGGTTAACACTCCAGTCTACAATCCTTTTAATTGTCTTAACCTTTCTCATTACAGTGTCTACTCATTTTGCTACAAAATACTTCATAATAAATATGCAGGAAACTGAACAAACTAAGACAAACTGAGTGAAGAGACAACTGGAATTATTTAACTGGATGCAGAATTCAGACAACTGAAGAGCTACAAAAAAAAAAAAGACTGGAGAAAAGACTATTAATCATAATAGAGTAAGTAAAATGCTAAGCACAATAAAGTTTTTCCTAAATTCAACCAACTCTCAATAAGAATTCACCATTGAGTTGAGCTTCTCTGAAAATCCAGGCCTAAACTGCCATCTAGAGATAATAAAAAAAAATCTTGATCTGATTTATGAAAAAAGGCAGTCTTGCCATAAGACAAAACAATTTGCCTCCATCAGGAACCAGCTCGCCAAAATCCTAGGTTTATGCAGAGATTCACAAAAAAAGTACATGGCCAAGCAGAGCTATTTTTAGCTCTGTATTTAAATTAACATCTTGCCTTGCTAACATGTAAAATGGTTTCCTTTCTCTGTACAGTCATAAATGCTAAGATGCTGAAGGTTTGCTTTCTTCTTATCCTCAATGGGGAGGATCTATTTTCTAGGAATAAATTAGGCTTTGCAAATCAAGTACTTGTGCTTTTAAAGGCAGAACAAACAAACAAACAAAAAAACTAAACAAAAAATACCACTAGAGCAAAAAAACTCAAACCCAACCCAGCATCAGCCCGTGCTGGTTACAGAATATGGACTGACTTGACAACCTGAACCAAGGATAATCTACTAATACCCCGTGCTGCAGAAACCAAAGAGAGTTTAGGGAGGTGTATCCCTCCTCATCCACCCTCCACAAATCCTGTATGTCCCAGGCAATGCAAGCTTCCTTTAAGGCAGGATCAGTTGGAACAAGCAGCCCTTCATGGTGAATGCTGCAAAGAAGGGTATCATTACAGGTGCTGCACTCAACTTCTTCTCAAGGCCCCACAGAGAGCAGAACCCCACCACTCACTTCAGCCCTGCTCTCCTGAAGGTTGGGAGGTTTGCTGATCCCATGCACACAGCCACTTTGCCCAGCGATCTCACCTTGCAGGAGAGGAAAGAGAGGGGCACATGTCCCGCTTCCAGCTCTTCCCTTCTGCATGCTCAGGAAGAGAAGCTGTACAGAAGAGAGGTGTAAGACTGGTACTGTGAGTATCAAAGTATCACTTCACTGTCCATACATAACTTGTTCCTGCGCACGTGCAGAACAAGAACAGTGCACAATCGATGGCTGAACCACAGCTTCCCCTGGCACACATACAGCTTTCTGTGTGTAACTTTCAGGTTACACGCTGGGAAAAAAAAAACAACCGAGAAACCTGAGAGGGAGAAAAAAAACCCCAAACTCAGTTTTCTGGGTTTCTTCTGGTTATGTATTAAGAAAGGAAGCGTTCAGGACTTTTTAATAACTTTACTACATCCCCTGATTCTTTTGTTAACACCAACTGCTGCAATGAGCTGAGCAAGTTCACTATCAGTCTGTGATCCACCTCAGTGAAGAAGCACAACATCTTAAGAAGTTTCTTCTAAGGTTCTCTTTTTTTTGTTCTGTTTTGTCTTAATTCTGTACACAGTAGTATTTGTAGGAAATGGAGACTATGTATCATTTTAAGCTTGCTTCCACTCAAGTCCCAAGTGTCTCAAATGAAAAGGCTGGGTAGGTTTCGCCTTATACTAATCGTGGACTTTATTTTCCTCACTGAAATAAGGGAATGGCACATAGTATGGTCACATGTGTACAACAGGCAGCAGCTAACAGCTCCCCCATCTTCTCACAGCTCTTTTACTGTCTCCTCTCACAGGAGGAAGGTTGGCTACAATCAATGCCCAGGAGACAGACACTGCGGTCTAAGTCTGCATTACTGCTGATTCATGTCCATTTTCTCTTGAAACACATCTTACCAATTGCCCTTATTGAGTTGTGGGGCCATTCTTAGTTATGTGCACTATTGCTTTTAGATGCAAAGAAAAAAATATGTTTAAATAATAAAAAGCTAAATCCAAAACACGAATGCTAAGAAAGCACCTAATGTATTTCAGCCTCATTCCACAGGACCAGAGTACACCTTGACCAAAATAAAACACTAAGGCCTGTGTTTCACCAAAACCAAAGGCTTTTGTTTATAGATCAGCTCCTGTTAGTCCATGCTGCTTGCTCATGTGGACTAAGACTACAAAAATTTGGACGCTGTCATACTATTCCCTCTTCCCAAGGGCAGTAAGCAAAAAATAAGGCAGAGTAGAAATACCACTGAGTGCTAACAAGAGCCTTCCCACTGCAAAAGCCCATCTATTACATGAAATATAATATAGTATATGAAATTCAAAAGTTTTATTTACATATTACAGTAACAAGCACAGCAGAGGCAAAACCCAGCTCCTCAAGTAATGGCTTTCAGTTTTTCAATTTTGAATTGTATAAAAACCTCACCAAACAACAGATTAAAAAGGATTAATGTACAGGTCAGTTACATGAGGTCAACGTCTAAAACTGAGGCATTTAACTTTGATTTAGACATAATCTGAAGGATATTGATACTGCTTTTACTGAGATGATGGTCTTAGAATGAGAAGAAACAACATTTGGGGACAGTATGCTATAGTTTGGCTTTGTATACACAATGTTAATAAACAGACCTTGGTAAAACTCAAAGCCACAAAATTGATTAAGCACAAGCCTCAGGAACTGTTTATGACCAAAAACCTCCAAAAAGTACAGCTGCAAACATTTGAAGTACATAGTTCCCATGATTGGAAGTACAGCTCTCTTGCATACCACCATTTCAAAGCACTGAACTGAAGACAGAGAAACAGTAGATTCTGAGAGTAGTAGGTTCTGAGCAACCAATATTAAAATAGTTGTGATACAGAGTTTTATGTCTAAAGTGCAGGACCCATGTATGCTTCCAAGCTTCCAGGTCTGGATCCTTAACCTATATCAGAACAAGACCTAAGCATGCAACCTTTTCCTCACCTTCCCCAAGAAATTCAGGAATACAAGATAGAAGCAACCTAGGACATAATCCATCCAGGTCTTGGACAATTGGGGATCTAGACCTACTGGTCACATTGTGAAGTGCCCATGTCCTGGAGGAGACACAAAGCTGTAGCATGCTAACTCATCCACATCAAGAAGTACAGCTCTGGAAGTTTAGGGATCAGATGGCTCAAATTAAACAGGAGTACACAAGCAGAGGCCATGCAGATTCAGGAACCGAACCAAGTGGACCCTTCCTCTTGGGAAGTTCCTCACACAACTTTCCAGTCTTCTGCTTTTACATCCACAAGAATCTACTGTAGTATATTTTCTTATTCTGAAAAATAAATTAAACCTCTACAGTATGTTTATTTTAATGTTGAGTCAGGAAGTCTTTTAAAAGAGAAGAGAATTAGCAAAATAATCTTTTAATACAAAAGAAAGACAACAGACTGTTTTTCTTATTTTCTTTCCAAGATGCCCAAACACACGACAGACAAGTTCATAATCAAACTCATATAATTCCATCCAGTTCCAACACCAAAATCCTCTCCTTATGCCCATGCATCAAATGCATGCATGCACACATGCAACACCCTCAGCTAAGCAAGACAGAAGATCCTCTTTATCTTAATTGACAATGACAGTGTACATGGGTTCTACGTTTACACAAACAGCAGTTCATCTCTCTGTAGGAAATTTCCTCTAAACATGATCCTGCAAAATCCAGTTCCTCACCTGTTTGCCCTAAGAGCCTTTCTTACACCTCTGCAATAAGGAGATCATGTTTCACTACTCCATTAACAACAGCCAGCTCTCCCCTTCCCACTTTTTTAACCATCCAGTTTACACTGAGAACACTCTCAAACAACTGATATTAATACTCCAGACAAAACATAGTACACATTTTATAAGGGGTCCACTATTACAATAAGTTAGTTCTTTTCATTTATCTTTTTAAGATATCAGATCCTACATACAATAAGTAATTTTTTTTCTTAACTTCCCAACATAAAAAACAGCTTCTTGTAACCATTAAGAAAACAAAACCAGAACAAATAGAAGGAAGTAGCTTTAACTAATAGCAATTTAGTAGCAAGTAATAAAGTAGGAGACAACAGATTTCAATAGGGTAAACACACAGTTGGGCAGCAAGAATTAATTTCCAGCATAGGCCTTCCTGACACTTGTTAAAACTTGTCCAAGGACACATTTAACCTATGGTTCAATTTCCATAAATGAAATAAATAACAAAAACCCCACACTCCAAGCTCTACTTGCCTTACAGCCATATTATAGAGCTAATTAATGTTTCTATAATGCTCTCCTATGCAACAAGTACTAACAAAACATGGTGTCTCCAGCCTTGGTGGTATCTTATTACTGCACTTACACAGATTATAACCTATGATAACTATGACTGGAAAACAGTCTTTGTCATAACCCCTTTCATGCACTTCTAACTTTCCAAGGTGTTTACTGCTGTGGTTCAATTTTTCCCACCTTTGTCTTTATCCAAAGGTGGATGTTCTGAAAGCTTCAAAAAGGTTGCTTTGGATTGTTAGGCATTATTCTCCCAGCATAAAGCAACTCTGAATACTTTCAACACTGAGTACTATGAGTTCATCTTTTTAACTACAATGATGTAGTTCTTCATAATTGAAGTCATACCAAGTTTGAAAAAGAAGTTTGTAAGATAAAATTTAACAATGTAAAACTGAAATATTAGGCACAGAAGGGGGAAACCCCTATATGCCTAAACTGGATATAGTAGGCACTCTGACAATTTAGAGGAAGACAGAAGCTCACCTTCTAAGGACTGTCAGGCTTCCAAAAGAACATGAATAACTGTAAACACAGCAGGCAGTTCAGCTTCAGACTAAAATTTAGAAAAAGGACTTGAGAAGGCCACTTGCCTCCTCCATACAGATGCTGCCCTCTGACCTGCACAGAAACATTTCAAATACCCCCTGTTGCTGCTACTGAGGGAAAAGCAATGTGGCTGCCACTGCTCCCAGCCAGATCACCACCTGCCTGGGACAGAAGTCACCCAAGGGAATGGCAGCCTCAACCTCATGCGTGAGAAAGTAGGGCCAGCAAACACCACCATGCAACAGAAAGGGAGTGGGAAACAGCCTGGGCTTCAAGACCGTATCTCTTCCCTTTGCCCCTCCTTCTGGGGGTTACAGGCAGGCTTATTCACACAGGTGCAGCAGAGCAGAAACACATGCTGCTTGTTCCAGCCTGGGATTACACCTGAGCTAATAAACCTTGCTGATCAGAGCTGGCTCTCAGCACTCTGGTTCTGGAAGCACGATGCAGACAAATGGAAGTTGGCTCTGGAAAAAGCCAGTGTAGGTCTGGGGTTTATTAGCTCAGGCTTTGCACCATGCAAAAAAATAAAATCTGGCCCTAGAGACCAAATAGCTTATTAAAGTGATACTGAGACTGAGCTAATAAACCCTGACAGATCCAAACTGCCTTTGCATCAAGTCAGCTCAGGTGTGCTGGCATCTGTGGCACAATTAATGCACTACTGCAATAATCCTCTCAAAAAAAAACAGAGCGCAGTATCTGAATTTTGAAAACAAAAGGGTTAACTGTTGTTCAGTTATAGGGTTTCTGGTCTTCTGAAAGGAACATCAGCAGCTTCCAGAACAGGTGATATCTGGCTTTTATGACTGTGAGACTAATCTTCCACAGCTAAATCAAGTCAATGCTATCTCACGGTTTGCCTAAGTTACAAAACAGACAACTTCAGTACATTTAGTGCTTCCCTTGGCCTGCCAAGAGAGGGGTGAAACTGAGAAGATCCAAGCCAAGTGTATTATACCAGTGCTAGGAGGTACTAGAGGAGGCAGCAAAAATATTTAATGCTAAGGAGACCCTAATATCAGAGGCACAAAAAGAGAAAGAAAGGTCAAGGAGTAAATCCCCCCCAACCTTTCTTTTAACCCTTTCTCTGCTGCTCCATTTCTCCAGTAACTATATGAATGAACCAAGTAATTAATGGATTTAAATTAAGTTCTATGTAGTTATCCCGTAAAAATCCAATTGGTTGACTTGGTCTTTATTGAAGACTTTAAAAATAAAAACCAAAAAAGACAAAAAAGAGAGAAGAGTTGAATAATAATCAGAAAAAATAAAACGACAAAACTTAAAGGACTGAAAGTAAAGAAAACTATTTAATTTATAAACAAAAGTTAAAAAGGATGAAGTTACCTGAAAACAAAGTTACTAGAAGACAGAAGAGCCACAAAAAGCGACGTTGTTTGGGTTTTGTTCAAAATAGTGAAAATAAAATTGTTTCACAATAACACAGCAGTTGAAATAAGTTTTTCACTTTATCTCCTGAAATTACTAAGAAAATTTTTCACTTTGATTAGTATTTCAGCTAAGGTAGGTGTTTATTAAGCTCTCCAATTAACCTTAAAATACCACTGTAAGCTGAAGGAAATCATTTCAGTACTAGTAAGCTGTTAAACAAAAAAGGTGATGAACCTAACACAGCAGCATGTATTTTAAGCTGAAAATGCTAATTTAGAAGAGTATCTTAAATACATGTCTAAATTGGTCAGGGAAATTGTGAAGCTTTGTCTCTAACTACTGTAATAAAGTCGTAGCTTCTTAGCAACATGTCCATGCAGGTCAAAGGTACTTGACCTTACTCAGGATTACAAAAGTGATTGCTCTCTATTGTGAAAAATCCCACACAAGGACAAAAGCTGCGTGCCCCTCCGGAAAAAAAAAAAAAAAAAAAAAAAAAAAAAAAAAAAAAAAAGACAGTAAAGCAGCATTTGCATCCTGGAAGCATTTACTCCAACTCTCTCAAGGACATAAGTCTGTCCTGCTGAACTAAAGTGCCAAGATCTGCCCAATCTCATTGATACCCAAAAGAGTTTCCTGAAGAAGTATGCTATTTCAGAGTTTCCTGACCTCATGGCAACACTACTCCACTTTAGCCATTTGCAGTCATTCTGAATCTTGCCTAAATTGCTAGAAGTTCTTCCACTTTCATATTAGAAAGCACAACCTGAGTATAACAGTATTGACTCTATCAGTGTTATTTTATGCACGTATTTTGCTCATCTAGTTATCAAAGCAGAGGTACATCCCCCATCGAGACCTTCTCCAAACCTACTTCTTTTGCGTTGTTCACTGCTTCAAGAATTCCATGCCCTAAGCACGGGATCATCACATGGGCTGCTGGTTGAAGGGACAGTGTGGGTAGATGGCAAATTTTTGCTCCCCACCTGTGCTCCTCTGGTAGATTCTTCAACCTGTTAAGGCCCCCATTCCAAAAACTCCTAAAAAAACAAGCACTAATGGAGGGGAGAAGGCGTTCACAAAACAAATAGCCTCCACAAAGCTCTCTCCAAAAATGTCACTCTTTGCCCTGAGAATAACTGTAACAGGCATCCTCTTATGTATCCTTTAGCAATTCTGAAGGTTAGGAAGAAGGGATGTAGGGATGAAGTGTTACAACTGCTGTTGTAGGTTTTGTAGCTCAGCCAGCACCTCTTTACCTACAGGCGATGCCAGCATCCACCACCTCGCCAGATGCCAGCATGGTTCCCTCGGGTCCCCACGACGCTACTGACCGCAGGGCCGCCCCCTCACACACCCACCTCCCCGACCGCACGGCTACTCACGTTTGATGCACCTCTGGGAGCCCGTGGCCTTGCTCCAGCCATGGCAGCACTGCCCCCCGCACACATTGACCCTGCGGGAACAGCAAAGAGGGACGAGTGTCCGGCGGTGCACGCACGGTCAGTCCCGTTCCCCCCATCCCAAGCCGGGCGGCGGGGCGGGCACTGGCCTGGCGTGAGAAAAGGCGGGAAGAATTAAACCTTCCGATTAAACTCGAAGCCTCAGCCCGGGCCCGGGCCCCCCCCCCACCCCGACTCCTGGGACTGGGGTGAGCTGGTCCCGAGCCCGACCTCGGTTGCCGCGGGAAGGCGGCAAAGAAACGGGGGTGTGTTCCGCGCCCGCGGCGGGTTCGCGGCCAGCCGGGCACCGGCGGCGGGCAGGTAACGCCGCGGTGCCCCCCCAGGAGCCCCGCACGGGCTCCCCCCGCCCCCCTACCCAAGGGGGCGACAGCGGCCTTGGCGAAGATGCTGGAGGCGGTCGGGAGGCTGCGGTCGCGGAGCGGGGGACGCGCGGGGCGGGAGGGCGCCTTACCCCGGCAGCGGCGGCAGCTGGTGCTTCTGGCGGAGGGGCAGGGCGGCGCTGCTGTTGCCGTGGGGGCCCGGCGGCGCCTTGGGCCGCGGGCCGAAGCGGGCCGGCTTGGCGAAGGAGGAGGCGTGAGCGGCGGAGTTGGGGTGGACCTGCCCGGCGGGGCCCACGCGGAGCTGGACGGCCGCGCCGCCCGGTTTGCTCATCCGCCGGGTCCGCTCCAGGGAACCCCTGGCGCCGTAGCGCGCGTTGAGCTGCACGTTGAAGGTGCGCTGCTGCTGCTCCCCCCCGAGGAGCGTCGGGCGCTGCTGCCGGCTGCCAGAGGAGCCCCCCCGGCCGGGCTGCAGGACGTACGTGATCCTCCTTAGCCTGCCCTTTTCGGAGGCTGCGAGCGCTGGTGACAAAAGTGCACAGGCAGCCGGGAGCAGGAGAAGGAACCCCCATCTGATCCGAGCCATTTCCACAGCGGGAGCCCCTGCAGCCGGCGAGCTTCGCGGACTCGCCGTGCAAAGGTTTCCTCTCCGTGTGTGTGCGCGACCTGCGCCCGGGGCGCGGATCCCTCCTCCACTCGCTGCCCCCTAACCTGCTCCGGGCGGGGAGAAAAAGGAAAAAAGCCTCAGGATCCTCCCGCCCGCCCCCCAAACTGTTTGGAAAGTTCAGCAAACACTTCGCCCCGTGGAGCAGGAAAACATCGTTGGAAGAAAGGAAGCGACGGGTGCGAGCCGAGCTGCGAGCCGGAGCGGGAAGGGAGGAGGAGCAGCAGGGGAAGGGTGTTTGCTGGAGGGGGGTGGTCGCAATGGAGAGCAGATGTCTCGGTTGCCGGAGCTGCCAGGGGTCTGCGCGCCTGTGGGAGAAACGGCCTCTAAGCCGGTGCGGGCTGCACCAAAGCCCCGTCTTTAAGAGTTTCTCGGCGACTGAGCGTGTGCGGAGGGGAGGGGGCTGGGGGTGGGTGCCCCTGCCCCGGTGCCGGCCCCGCGCAGCCAATCTGGGCCGCCGTGACGTCAGGCGGCGCTCCCGGGGCTGGGGAGGGGGCCGGGGCCGGGCCAGGTGACCGCGGGGCGCGGGGGAGCGGCCGCGGGGGTCCCGGCTGCGAGCCTGCGCCGCTAAGCCAGCCTCAGAAATACCTGCTTTAACTTACAGGCGCCGAGTTGCCGTCTGCCGGCTACACAGACGGCACAGCTGTCCCGTGCGGTTGGGTAGCGTACCTGTACTTCTGCAATAGCTGAGCCTTTCTGTTCTAGTTTAATGGAGGCTCTAAACCCCCAAAAGCGTTTAGATACATACTTCACTGTATAGGTAGGAACTCGATTAAAGCCCCCGGACACTAAAGGTAAGCACATTCCTCAGTCTCAGCTTGATGAGAGCCAGAGGTTGCTCTTAGCAGAAATCCTAGTAGGATTACGAGAGACTAGATGCTTTCTTGGTTTTCTTTATGTTTGTAAAGCAGTATTTATTACTAAAGAACAAAATTGTACATACAAACCACAATTGCACACTTGTAATTAATATATAATCAAAACTGCCCACGTTTTTCTCCAGTGTGTTGTAACCGATCTCACCCTTTAGCACTGTAAACAAAAAAAAAACAAAGTTCACAAAATAACCCGAAGGTTACATCTTTTAAAATACTCAGAAGTTGATGTGTCCTAGTTCTTCCCAAGAAACTTTGTGGTGAATCAGTTTGCAAATCCAATAGCTTGGAATTTCAGGTCCTCCTCCCTGAGTTCTCCTCTGCTCTTTTCCAAAGCTTTAAGGACACTGACCCTAGCTCCAAACTGATGAGATTTTGCTCTTACATGCTCTTGGCACAGCTGCACAGCCAGCAAAGGGAGCAGGAGGGTTTTACATTGACAAGATTCCAGGCAAGAGCCAGTGTTAGGGAGCACAATAGTCCCTTCCTCCTTAGTTCTCATCTATTTAAAACTCCTCAAAAATAAATAGATGTTTTAAATAGATGAGAGTTGGGAGCTTGCTATAGTCATAGTGTAAGGGAGTCGTATCTATGTTAAAGGCTTCTGCTCCTGTGCCTCCAGCGATCTGAATTGAAACCCAGTGTTCGAAAAGAAAATACCACAAGCACTTGGGGCTTCTAAATCCACGGTGGGTTAAATGAGAATGAAAATCTGTAGTGCTTCAGAGGAAAACTGAGATAAAGCCTGAAAGTTTCAGAGCCCAAATTTGAAGATAACTATGAAGTTAACTGTGAGACCATTGCCTCCTCTCTTAGCAAACATACATCTGTTGTTTTTTTAACTTGGAAGACATTCTCAGCAAGTGAACTGTTCAGCCTTCCGAAGGCTAATTATTGTGAATCCCAAGCATGCTAAATGTTTTTACAGTATTTAGGGAACAAAAAAGTACCTTGAAACCAGAGGAGGGTGGTGAGGACTAAGTAGAGAGAAATCGATGTGGTACTAGGGATTGTTGCTCTACACAAGGCCGCTGTCCCTCAGAAGTTTTCCAGAATGAGATCACAACTACGTGTGTGGCTTGATTTGTTGAACAGAGGGCAAAAGCTGCATCATTCCACAGCAGAAGTCAGTTGCTTTTAAGAAATGTGGGGTTTAAGTCATGTCAAGCAGGGGGCAAATGCAGTGTATTACTGGCTACTGTACAGCAAATGGTAAGGAACCTCAAGGGAAATATATCCACAAAGGTAGATGCCTTGCATAGAATCACTAAGGTATAAAAACATTCCTGAAAAAACATTTAGCGTTATCTGAAATTAATTGGTTGAGGTCAAGCACTCCTCACAAATTTACATGCCAGATCTGATTTTCAGTGTTCTCTTTTTTTCCTCTAGCAAGGAAATCCACTCTTCTCCATTTGTCTACTGTCTGATTTTGCTCCCTCCCTCCCTCCTGCTCCTCCTCCTCCACAAATCTGGAGGGTCTTGGATATTAAGGACCAGGCCTGGTTGCAGTAATATGTTGGGTCAGCCACAGAAGTTTTACCAGCTAAAAAAGAACTTCAGTGAACCACTGCTGCAATCTAAAGCTCAGCTCAAAATTTCTTCACATGTAGAAGTTTCTGCTTCCAAAGGACAAAAAGTGCATTCAGCACCAAACAGCCAGATGCTGGCCTTTCAAAATTAAGCCAGGTGGCTACTAAAATTACTGACAATTCTTTAGTAAGTGGTATGACTGCCTGTGGGAAACTTGCTCTGGCTGCCTCCCCACTCCCTGTGGAAAAGGCACTAACTTGAGTTAGCAGTGACAAACAGGAATTAGTATCTCACATCACCTTTCAGGCACGCCTGTCTCTTGAAGAAGAGTTGGAAAAGCAGTTTGCACTGTTTCTGTTCTTTTCCCCTGTGGTTTGTGACTCAAGAATGAACTTAAGGAAACATAAAAGAAGTTCCTTAGTCTATACACCGTCCACCAAAGGGGCAGATCTCCAGGTGCTCTGCTCTAAGGGTGTAGCTGAGGCTGAGAAGGGCAGAACTGGATGGAAGGACTGGAATCACACATGAAGGAGGCAGAACTGCTGCCCGATGAGATGGCAGAAGTGTTTCAAGGTTAAAAGGCTTAATGGATAGGGGAGAAGCGAGTCTGAGAGTGTGAGTATCTACAACAAGAACCAAAATAGCATTATTCAAACCAAAGCAAAAGAAAGAACTAAACTGCCCTGTACGTTTTTGTTGAAGTCTCATGACTTTAAGGCCAGTCCCATGAGTCGAATGAGGAAGGACAATTGTTCTGAACTGTCGAATCTGTCAGCACTCAGACCTCCATCGTTCTTGTCATCAAAGGAGACAGGACTATGGCTCTATCTCATGGAGGATGTGTGTGGTGCACAGGCTTGCAGGGCAACGAGGGACCTTTGCTGGATGCTTGAGTGAAGACGTATGATATGTTGAGAGTGAAGTCTTCTCAGCACGGGCGATCAGTGAGCCAGCCTTATGCACCATAGTGCCACACTACCCCCCTGTGACTCCATGTCCATGTTAGCCAGGCAGTAAGTTGAATGATCAGCAATGTGTTGAGCTGCAGGGCCAGGCCCTGGTGGTCTTGTAGATCCACCAGGCAGCAAGCCTTAGCTTGTAAGGAAAGCTGGGTTGGGAGTTCACAGTTAATATTAGAATTTGACAAGGCTGAACACTGTGTTTAGCCTCAATTTAGGCTTTAGAAGAGAAATTTTACAGTACTGTAGTTCCACTAGCTTAAATAATAGTACTTGAAACTTCTTTCGACCTAAAGGAGGGAAAGCAGTCTCTTAACTTGTAACAAGATAAGAATCAGCTGGAGACCTGTATTTGCTCTTCTCCTTTCCAGTGCTATACAATTATCTGCAAAAAAGTCCTGTATTTTGCTGGCTAAATTATACCTTTAGCCATAGCTCTGTACAGGTAACATGACTCTAATTTAGAGGGTATTTCTTTTGAACAAAAGGGAACAGCTTAGTCTCATTGTCATTAGAGTAGGGAAAGGAAGTAATTGATATTTATTATGTCACTAAAGTATATAGCACGCATGATTCTGAATACATACATGGTTTGCAGAGTAAGACCATGTAGATATTCATATAATTTCTACATGGTATTTTTGAAATAGGACTGTACCTTCCACCTTGGATGAACAACCATCTGCCTCCCCCTCCCTGGATTTACTGAATTCAAGATGCATGAATGCATCTTTGTAGTGCCTTTCCCAGCACCTCCTCTGAAAAAAGTTATCATTTGCCAAAGCGTTGCTCTTGCAACTGCAGTCAGGTCTTTGCCATTTTAGGCACTGAACACACACAAGCCAATAAATCATACCAGCTTTTCCGACTGGGAGTCACACGGTCCTGAAGCAGGCTAGATTTTCAGGGACAAAGGAACTTTTATGATGAGCTTGGTCTGTGATATGATTTTCTATCCTGGAGAATCCTGTGTGGCAGTGAGTTTCTGAAGCACACAGATTAGCATGCAGATAGTCCAGAGCCACAAGTCTGGATTGGAAAACAGGCTAATGATAGTGGGGGTAGGGGTCATCAGTCCCCCTTAGACTACTACCAAAAGAGATTGTAATCAATACTTTTTTTTTTTTTTTCATTAAGTCACACTGAAAGTTGGATCCATTTGGAAAAAGTCTGATGCTGGTCTGTCACTAGTGACCACCACTATGTCCAGCAATATATATGCTCAAGGCAAGTAGGAGTCGGCTTCTTTGTAAGTTTCTGACGTAACAGTCATAGTAAAATAAGTTGTATGGATTTGCATAGTCTTGAATTCCATTTTCCTGAACTGGCAGAAATCCCTTCTAGAATATTTGGCAGTTTCACAGTCATCCTCATATACGCAAAATAACTGATTCAGAAATACAAGATTTTTTCCAAGATATGAAAATCTCCACATTGTGCTGTTGCAATTATTCTTCCCCTCAAGGAAATAAATATATCTGGCCTAGAAAACTATTAAAATACCCACTGAACTTTTTTACTGTATCATTCCTTGCAATTGTTTGTTTCTTTGTACAATCACATGTACACTGAAAATAAATAAACTGCAGAGGAAATTAGGTGGAAAGGCCCACAAAAATAAGAAAATACATTTAATTGTTTCTCTTCACCTTAGAAGAAGACATGTTTAAATTAACATATTCTTCACAAAAGCAAAGTAAATATTATAACTAATATTTGAAAACTCTCACAGTGTGTCTATGTTGTATGCCAAGAATACTAACCTCTACAAAAACAAACTTCAGCACTGATTCCTGATTTTTCACTCTTCTGCTGCATGCTGCTCAAATTTATGAAAGCAGAGGGAAAAAGAGTCTGTGTAAAATAAAGCTGATCCTGACTTGAATTAGCACTGAAGAACATCTTAAAGTTTTCCTAATTACACATAATCTAGACCAGCAAATCGGCATAAGTGGAAGTGACGCAGACAGAAGTGGTATGAGACCATGGAAAGAGGAGCCATGGCTCATGGGAACACCAGCCATGATTACCCCTGCAGCAGCTGCTTAGTAACTTGAAAGGTTTTCACACCCTTGTCTGTGCTTGGTCTTCCCCTTTGACAGCCTAGGATGATGTTTGATGGGTGGCTTTGGTATCTATTCTCCACTTTAAACTTGCTCTCCATGTCACAGAGACAGAAACCCAGCCCTGCTTAGACTGCTGTGCTAGAGACTAGTACCTGAGCTTGACTGTCAGGGTAAACAATTGTTTAAAGACCAGCTAGGCACACAGAGCAGCACATCTTGACTGTCTGAATTAAAAAAAGGGCAGAATACTACTTCTAATGATGCACTTGGAGCAGCTCCCAGCACACCAATGCTGGAGTTTGAGAGTATGTGTATAGGTTCTCTGTCTGCTGCTCTTTCAAGGTTTGTGGTGGAAGGTGATGGAATGAAAATTACAAGCTTTTTTTTTTTTTTTTAAGTAGGTAGAGAGAAAAATGCTGGGCTTTCATTTCCATCACTTTTTCTCCAATAGCAAAATGTGTTTGCAGAGGTGTTTAATGTCAGTCTGCAGTGTGTCTGTGTTTTGCATCATGATGCTTGAACACTGACCCTGGTCTGAGCAGGAAGACATCTGAGGGTCCCCTCCACCCTTAGTTACCATATGCATCTGTGATGAGGTGTGGCATCATGCCTAACAAGCAGCCTCAGGTGCAAACAGGCACAGCTGCTGCCCCCTTTGAGTGGGTCAGAAACCGTTTTCAAGAAAGCAAGTCTGCAGGGTGACATTGTAGACGCCTTCCTGGTGTGTGCTACAGCTGGGAAGGAGGTTGAGGACTGGAAGAGCTAGGATACGGGAGAAGGGATGAAGCAGATCCTAGGAAAAGGCTGAAAACCTGGGCTAACAGATGAAGCACAGTCTGAATTGATCTTGCCACTGGGCAGGTTGTAATGTAAGAGTACCACAGAGAGACACACCTCTATTCAGAAAACAGAAATTCAGTCCGGCCTTATAGTAAAAAGGCTTAGCCAAGGAGGAGCTGGTAGGGGCTGACTGCACCAGATAATCAAAACTTGGTCTGTAACCAGCCAAATCAAAGTGATGTGAGTGACTACTTGACTAGAACCTTTTTCAGGTTAAAGTCAATTTTGCAATGTTTGCCTGTTAGGATCAGAACACTGAGCCAAAAAAAAAAGAAAGAAAGAAAGAAAAAACTATGAATATGAAAATCATAAATTTCTATCCTCCTTTAACAGCTGGATTTAAAATAAGTCTATAATTCTCAGATTGATTTAAGCTTGCCAACATAATTTACCATGCTTCCCTAAAGCAGTAGCAGATGAATCTAAACAGTACATGGCTTGTGGTCTGTCCACAGCATGCCCAGGACACCGTCCTGCTCTCAGACATTCCCGTGACGGCCAGCCGGTGAGTCACGCAACCGCAGCTCCTCGTTGCTGGCAAACGGAGCCCACCTGAGGGGCAGCCTTTCACTCCTTCATTCATTCAGGCACTCACTTCTCCCAGTGGGGCTCCAGTCTCCAGCACAGGCGGTGTCTCGGCAGAGGCGTGCTGATGTCTCTTCAGAAGCCTTTAGCACACAAAAGCAGGCGCTCCTGCTACACATCTGTAGGCTGATTTATTAGAATACACAGATTTGCAGGGGGAATGTAATATCACATGCAGCAGATAGGAACAGCATGCAGAAAGCCTTTCAGCTATACACATCTGTATTCTTATCTGAAGAAAAAGTCTGAAGATGTGCCTCAGTGCTAAATTGTCTGTGAGTGAGATTCTTGTTTGGATCACATGTAGTTGGGCTGTAAAGAGTAGAACTGTCCAGACCAGGGTCATCCAAGAAAGCAAGCATTTGTACCATAAAGTTTCAGCTCATGTAGCCTTTTTTTTTTTTTCTCATTTTGTGTTGACTTTTAGCCAGCAGCACACAGAAAATTCAGGCAGTTATCTTAGATTCAGGATCCATGTGTAGATGAATTTGCTAGCTTTGTTCATATTAAAGTTTAAAATTTTCAGGGAAAAAAAAGCAGATTTCTGTCCTTTTTTTTTTCCTGTTCTTGTTTTCCAAAACAAGCTTAGCGTTTTCAAGAACCAGAGTTTTGACCTATCAGAGTATGTACCATCTTGAACAGAAAATATATAATCTGAAGTAAAAAAGAATTATCTACCTCTGCACAGAAGATTCTCATCTGTTCCTATTCAGAGCACATTGATGGCCCTCTCTGACCTCAAACTAAGTAATACCTATACTCCTAAACTGAACTCATCTGTTTTGCCCCTCATTTTCTGTAGGGTTGTAGCCACAGATCAGGATTCTACTCCAGGACAGTAAGTTTGATGATTTCCAGAGTTGATTCGAAAGTAATTGCAATTATAAAAATCAGACATTATGACTGCCAGCTATTTAAATTGAGAGAAATCCTCTCCAGTCGAGAAAATCTGAACAAAAACCATACGTAAGTCTTTAACATTGACTGGCAAAAACACCAGTGGTTTTTTTGAGTCTTTGCCAGTTTTGAAAGAGATACATAACATTTTCAGGAGCTGTAGGAATCTCTTTTGATTCTTTACAGTTCAGCTCATCATCTTCATCAACATTTTCAACTTCAGTGCTTCATTATGTACAGCAACTTTTGCAGGCCACAGTCATACATTTCTTCAGCCTTCTCTTGTCATCTATGTTATTATGTATCTTTCAAAGACTAGAATAGGTTCATCCTAACTGATTTAGCTCTGCTCAAAGATAGGGCTGATAAGCTGAACTTTGATTCCTACTACTTTTTCTTATGCTTTATTAGTTTTAAAATGAGGTGGGCTTTTTCCTTCTGAAAGAATTTAACATTAGTTTTTATTGCAGAGAGGATCTTGGTGATTTGACAACACGATGAGGTAGAAGAAAGTCTTTTTACAAATAGTTATGTTGAACAAAAGATTCACAACAGCCATTTAAATATTTCCTCACGATTTGATGAAAAAAAATCCATATTCATAACTCACAATGTTTGTTTAGAATCTGCATCCAAATCTCATCTCACTTCTGTGACCTCCAAGTTTTCAAGCAGGCAGTGCCTGAGGATTAAGTTCTGCCCTGTTCTGGGGAAACTGGGAGTTTTGATTAACTTATGCATATTTTAGACTGCTATTAAGGGTTCTGATCAGCACATTAGGGAAGTGGGGTTTTTTCCTCCTTTCTTTTAAAACTTGTTTGTACAGATGAGCTGAGGCCGAATTTGCATTTAAACTAAACCTCCTTAGCAAGTAATTAAATGTAACTCTTTCCAAATGTTTGCACAGCAAATTTTTTTTAAGGTACCCATAATGTTGCCACCAGACAGGTAGCTTATTATCCACATTACGAATAAAAATACAAAAAAGAGTTCTGACTGAATTCTCTAATGGAGATTTTCGTGAAGGAGAATACGGGTATCATGCTGTTGAAAGAGCTACTAGGGATCCTCAAAGTAGGAAGCGTTTTTCTTAATTTTTTGATAAGTGTGACTGCTGTAAATGACTGTTGAATGCTTTGTCTTGTGTATTGAATGAAACAGAGTTAATGTGAAGATCTAATTAAGTAGGACGTATGTGTTGAATACTCCATTAGCTGGTTTTCAGTTAAAAGAAACATGCTTTAGGGCATCTTTTTCCTCTCTGGCTGTGCAGTAATCTTCAGCGCGCATTAGCCTGTATCATGAAAGCTTATCTTCTCAGCAAAGGAGGCTTTAAGTTCTCTTTCACTGGTAAAGTAGTTTAGCTGTATGCCAAACTGGAAAACTTCACCCTCCCCCAGGGGTAAATAAAATCCCTATAAGCAAGAGTTCAAGTCGAGCAAGTTCTTCACTAGTTACTCTTTCCATGAGTCACACACTTCTCTTCTGCAAAATCTGTCCAGCTCTTTGTCTAGGTAATATAAGATGAGCATAATCCAAATTACCCTTCATAGCTGAAAACAGTACTAGCCTCTAATACTAACACGAATAAAAGCCCTCTGCAGTTACAAACTACACTTTTCTTCTTTCCTTCTTCAGTTTTCTTCATTTTGTTATTCCTCTTACTGTTTTCCTAGGTCTGGCTCTCTAATCAAAACAGCATGCTTACCTTCTCACACTGATGATTTTTAAAGCAGCCACCAATCTTCCTAATGTTTAGCACTCGGGGAGATGCTCTTCTTTTCTTATACTATCTGATCATGTCTCTGTCAGGAAATCTTGTTGTTGGCATGTGATCATTCCTTGCAGCACCACGTTGTACAAAGCTTAGACCCAAATCAGCAGCAGTGTGGTGGTGGACACAGCCTGGTTTCCAGGGCTAGCGCCACTTGTTACAGTCCACTTCTAATTTGAAAAAAGATTTTGTTTTGGGGAAAAGCTAATGCTTTTTGAGCGTACTGTCTGATCCTGCAATCAATTAATCTTGCACAGTGTCTTAACTATTATATACAACCATTGTTTCCACAGGTAATTCCAGCAAGACCTATAAACAAGAAAATGCTTTTACTTTTGTGACTTAATAAACCAGAAACAGTCTCAGAGAATAACTTGTTCTATCCAAAGAGGGACATACAGGACAGTGATTAGCATCTTCCAGGACTGGCTGTTAAGGATTGTACATAGGACACCTTTCTTCAAAAATAAGAAAATAACACATTCAAAACAACAAAGAATGCTTAAATTGAGATTGTGGGTGAGCTGATTCCACATATTACCAGCCCGTCTAATACTGTGCACAGAAAGCAGAGCAGTCCCAAGGGGGACCTTTGGTTTTTATTGGGTATTATGGTGATACATGCACAAAGGTTTGTGTATTGTGCAAGAGGATCTTGTCATAGACAATAATCCCAATAAACCACTTGGAATGTTTTCACAGTTTCATTTTCCAGGATATCTCCAGAAGCGTAGCTGGTGATGTCTAGGCATTGTGGAAGATGAATGATATTCTCCTGACCTTTGGTAGTAGGTTAAGCCACTAGGTAGCCTGTTGAATCCAAAAGGAGTTACACTAATATTTTGGCTGCCTAAACCTGTAATTTAAAGATTTTTAGAGTCACAGGTTTATGAGTATACTGAAGTAACAGAAAGTACAGGACAGAATGCTTTCAACTGCAGGCAATTAATTATTCTCTGTTTACCTCTGTTTGTTTTACTAGGTCTCTTTTTTTCTATCTACATGTTTTACAGTGTACAAGAATAAACTTCATTAGGATTTTTATATAACAAATGCCAGTGTACTTAGAGGAAAAATCCAAGCCCCGTAATACGTTTTGCTTTGTTTTAAAAATACAGTGGTGTGAAAGCTGAGTGCGTGGTTCAGGTTCCCTCTTATCACTTTAGAGTGTTGACTGGCTTTTCCAAGCCGTACACATAAATATGACTATATAACCTGGAGACGGGAAAACACTTGTTTAAACACGTCATGTCCACAGTAGCACAATTTACAGAGACTCAGAGCTGGCACTGTGTTCTGACATAGAAATTTAGGGTTGCACCACACGTACTGAACAATTGCTCTAATGTTTGAAATACAATGGCTACACTGTTTTGTTTCCAAGTTCTTTGGTAAAAATCAGTACAGATTTTTTGGTATGATATTACCTCTCTAGATACTGTAGAAAAGTATTCAGTGGGTTATTTCTGAATTAGCTGTAACTTATAATACTCTAAGAAAAAAATCTTCAAATTAAAGCTTAGGCACAATTTACTGGCACACAGGACAAAAATATTTAAAATCAGTGGAAATGCTGTAGTAGCCTGCAGATTTAGAAGCAGCAGGTGGAACATAAACAAACAAATAAAAAAGGCTTTCTAAGAAAACCTCTGAGTTACATAGACCAGTTTCATTTTTACAAACCAGCAGGTGAACCAAGCACTATGTTTTACGAGACGTTAGAGAGTCAGGGGGAAAGGGGCTGAGGGACTGTATCAAAAAATAACAATGCAAGGTAATGGAGAAAAAAAACCCCCACATTTGTCCCCATTAGAAGAAAATACCCTGTGCTGGGTGCAGTTGTGATATATGCTGTATAACTGCACACAGCCTGGTGCTCCTCAGTTCAGGGAAGTGCACTTGGAAGCCCCCAAAGGTTTTCCTAGCTTAGCCTCACAGGCTTTAACCTCCATAACACTGCATGGATCACAGTCCAGCCATTTCTGCATACAGAACATTTCTCAGTGAGTGGCTGTAAGACAGAAAGATTCTGGTGACATGTTCGTTCTAAGCCTTTTTCTTGATGGCAAGTCATACTTCTGCTTTCCTGGTGTTTAAAACTGGGCTTGTCATCTCGACTCAAGTCTGTGTGGGACAAATGCACTGAGCAAACAGCTGCCAGCAGTATGATAGGATGCCTGTCATAATACCAGTAGTACTATTTGCCTGTCAGCACATCTTTCTGTGAGGTTCTAAAGGAACGAGAAGGTGCTTAGCTGTTAAAAATGACATTTTTTTGAAGGAGATATTGAAAAATGTGAGCCAGAAAGTGATCTTTGCAACCTTGCAGCTATCCATGGTCTCTGCTGTGTTTGACCCAGCTAGACAGAATCTTTTGATTGAATTACAGGAATGCTACAGCAGGTTTTTTTTTCCCTTGTACTTCAGTAGTTCTCAGCAAAAATGTCAACTTACCTGGGCTTAAGCTGACACTGCTATGGCTCACTGTCATTTCTAACACTGTCTAGTTCTATTAAGCAGCTAATAATACTCACACCTATGCAACACTTTTAATTTACAGACTTCAACACACTGGCACAGCTGTACCCCCATTTTACACAGGAAAAAAGTCAAGGAAAGGGAGGCCGACGCTGGACTGCTTAAGGCACGCTGCAGTTTGGGTGGCAAGAGCCTGACGGATATTGTTTTTTTCCTCTGGTGTGCTGGAAAAGGGTTTAATTAGCCACAGCGGGCTTCAAGTGTGCAGCCATTTATGGAGCTGAGGGCCCCACAGGGTTCCCATATGTCTCGCAGGCGCAGCTGGTTGTGCTGCGGGTGTGGGGACTCAGCCCAAAGTGTGGCAGCACCCTCCTGCCACAGCCCCAGGGCACAGCACATCTGCTACACCCAAACACAGCCTGCTCCCCTGTTACTGGGAGAAACGGAAATAAAGAAGAGGGAGACACGCAGCCTTGGAAAGGTCGGTGCATGGAGTCAGAGGGGAAGGTGTAGGGGAGACTGTGTAAGGAGAAGGGGACACATAGCAGAAAGTTCCACAGTGAAAGAAAATGCATTCAGGGAAGAAGAGGGCAGGGGGGACACTCCACCTCTACACTTAAGTTTCAATTGACCAAAAAAACATAAGCATCATCTAAGTGTCCTTTAAATTTGAGAAGCGGGAATACAAAGATGCCTGAGCTTTGCAGTCTTTCCATTTTTCCATTCAGACATCTCTCCATGTTCCTGACCTGTACTGGAAACATTCACAGAATTATAGTCCAGTTCTCCTGAGTACCATGCCCAGGTAAATGTAAGCTTAACAGAACAGGAAGCCAAGCCACTATCATTATGCAAGAATAAGACAGACCATAAAGCAAGATTCCAGGGTGAGACTGGCCAACAGTGCAGTCCCTGTTGTTTAGAGCAACCCAATCATCCATGGTGCACAGGCAGATCAATCTCATTTTCACAGCCTCAATTTCATTGCCCGACCACTTCTTTGTAAGGCTGACACCCTGTTTTAATTTTCAGACTCCATTTGTGCATCACCACTTTGTTCTGACTCCCTGCTTTCTGCATGAGAATTTTCTTTCCACCTTAGCAAAGTTCAGGGCTTTTCCTGAGTGGATAACAGGTATGTCAAATTGACTGCAAGTCTATTAGCACATCACTTATGGATTAATAACAATGTCTATGTTTATTCAGGACTTTATATAATCCAGTGTACTTCCTAATACCTTGGAAGTGTTAATATAAAATATTAATTTCCTTTACAGAGGTGT
>JAYRBT010000114.1:33377200-33398498 GCA_036023395.1 Myiotriccus ornatus
ACAGAGGTGTGGTTTATAAGAATTATTAAGTAGACTGATTTATCAGTTTAAATTACTACAGATTTATCAGTTAAATAACTAAGCTTTAGCCATAAAAATCATCTAAATAACAGCCTTAACAAAATATTTAAACAGTGTGGAATTAAGGCTTAAATAATTAGAGACATTAGAGAAAACACACTTCAACAACACTTCAGAAAACACCAAATATTAGAAGGTTTAGTCTAACAGTGAAGCTTATCAGTTAAAAAAACCAGGAAATACTGGCATACCGTTACTTGACAATTAATCACACTCGTGTTGAACAAGAAATACACACTGGACCCCTCTGTTGAGTGCAAAATAGTTTTTATATGGTTTAAGCTTTAAGGCATTTGTACGTTTACCAGTTAGACTCCTAGGTAAAAAAAAAAATCAACAATGAACAGAAGTATACTCTAAGAATAGGTATTAAATGTTTATAGCATATGCATCCAAATACTCAGAAAAATCATAGTCTGAGTTTTCCTAAAACAGTTTATAGAAAGTCACCAGCAGCTGCTAGGTTCTGATTTCTTTTCAAAATTAGATTATTAATTTAGATGTAACTAGAAGGTAAATTTGGCTATCCCAGTTTAAATATCAGTATTCATATAATGATATTGTTCCCTATTTTGTAACAATTCCCTAATTACAAAGAAATTCCGAGTTGCTGGAAAGCTGTGCCATCAGACAGCTGGCTCAGCCAATCAAAAATAGGATTTTCTTTTTAAAGTTAATATTGCCATTCATGGCCATGGGTTGTGTGCAGCTCTAACCCAGCTGTTCAGGATAACAAGGGACCAGACAAAGGCATGTTTCATCCTCTCAAACCTTGCTGCGCTGCTTCTGCTTAGCTTTTCCTTTGGGAAATGATGGGATGATACCGGCTTCTGGTCGGGGCATACCCCTGGGAGCTGGTGGACAGATACTCGTTTTTTAAAGCTCTTGCCTCCTCATCCACATGGCTACAGAGTCGGACAGAAACATGGTGTGGGGTGAGGAAGACGGGCAGCTGCAGCCCAGGTCCACTGCCCCTCTGCCAGCTGCATGAGCAAACACACCCAAGGGCTCCTCTCCTTGCCAGGGCTGCTGCCCCAGTCCTGCTGCTCCCTCACGAAGACTGGACACTCAGCTTAACCCATGTCAAGCAGAGAGCAAATTTCTGCCTAGTGGTTGGGAAGGGGAAAACCAAAACCAGACACCTCCACCAATTTGAATCTTTGGTCACATTTCAGCGAATGATCATAGAAAAGTGTGCTGTGATACCTCTGTGTGCATGGGAAAGCAGGCAGGAACATCCACATGGGAGGTATGCACAAAACCCTAAAAATAAGAGGCTATAAATGTACTGCAGAGTCAAAAGTAAGTAAAATGTTTTCAGAAAATCCTAAAGGGAAGAGTGGAAAAAAAGCAGACCAGCCCTCTGGGAACTCTGCTTTCCTAAGTCATAAAACCCTCTGTTTTCCCTGTCTGGAAAAGTTGTCTACAATGCTCAGAACAATATGTTTTTATTTTTAGTCTTTTACACCAAATAACCATGAAAAAAAAAAATATCCAGTGTCAACTGCTGTGAGTGGGCAAAAGTACCATTTTGTAGCTAAGAGAGATATGTTTTCAAAAGCTGGAATTTGAGACAGGAAAGTGAAATTGTTCAACACAGTTAACAATGATATTTCAGAAACTTGTTTATGTCCTTAACTAAAATGTGTTTTCAAACTGCTTTAGTTTTTTATGCCATGTGTAAAAAATATTTCATGTTCTTCACTTTGAAATTCACAGAAATTTAGATCTTAAAAAGTTCTGAAAAATTGACATGCCAAATGTGTTGTTAATAAACCAAAAAAATTTATTTTATTGAATGAAATGGCTTGAAAACAAGCCAAACTTCCAAAATGGAAAGGAAGATACATTTTTTTTTTTCTTTTTCTGATGGCATCCAACGGTGCAGGAATGCTTTGTTGAAAATCTAAAGATGGACAAATAATCAAAAACTTGGTGGAGCATGGAGCAGCAGACTGTATTAATTAAAGCACAGTTATCTTTGTGGCACTATTTGGTTTTGCATGGTCGCACAGTATATTCATGCATATTGTATTTAATCCTGCTATCACTAGATAGACAAAACTCCAGACACCAGGAATTTGGTTTGGCTAAGTCAACCACAGTGACTTATTTCAGATGCTGATATCTGTTTCTTAAAAAGCAGCATTGTTACTCTTTCCTCTGTATTCTACAGCTGAGCTGGTCCTCAGATCCGGTGGGTGTGCTCAAGGCAAACCTTCTGAAACATTCAGATATTGCAGAAATTTAGAAAGGTGCTAATGAGGCTTTGCCTGGGTGTGTTTCTGCATCTGCTGCTGAGCTGGGTCAGTGACTGAAACTCCTGGGCACCCTCCCAGCTGCTCACTGTTGCTTTTTCTTTTTTTCAGTGCCAGAGGTTACCTTCCCCTGAGATCTGTCTCTGTCACTGAAAGCTTAGACTGGCATTGTGAAATTACATAGTTGTCACTGTCATGATTGCTTTATCACTGATTCTTCTTTATAGGTACTCCAAGTACAGATACAATCCCACCCGTATCTCCCTTGGGTCAGGCATAGTCATTAGCTTTTTAGTTTTTCATGGGTGGCAACCAAAGCAGAGTGAGCCTGGTCACTGGGCTTGCTAATGCCTGCACCCAACAGTGTGGCTAAGGCTGCTGTAGGAGTTTGGAGTTTACAGCAGCAGAAAGTCATTGGAGGCATTTCTTGCCTCGAGGGTCTGGCAAACCCCCCTGGGTACATGAGCCTCTCTTGTGCACCCCTCCTGAGAAATGAAAACCTCTACTTCGGTGTGCTGGGCTAGCCCTTATTCTCAGACTCTGCTGTACCATACATCTGACTCTCAGATGTCAATCAAAGGCAACCTTTTAGTTTGGCACACCACAGGTGTTAAGGAACAGATACAGGTAGGGTTTCACTGCATTAACACCTCTGGCAGGGTTCCCCAGCAGCATAACAAACTGTAAGCAGGAGACAAGGTGATAAGAGGCAGGATAGTTTTGGCAGCTGGCCACCACAAAACAATGTATGCTGAATGTATGTCACAGGCAGATCCTGTGCAAAGGTCACAGCAAGCTAAACATTAGAAATCCTAAAACGTCCTTGCACAATTAACATTTTAAAAATAATGTATATTATATCAACTGCTGCATTTTAAAGAGGCCAGGAACAAGGGAAGGTAGCCTGCAGCCAGGATTGTGCTAATTGAAGTATACAATAGAATTATTAACCAAGTGACCTTAGGGGTGAGAAGCAGGCAGAAGGAACAGCGAAGACATGACATAATCCCCTTAGTACCATGTGATATTCCAGTGCCCTGAAAAAGGGGACAGACAGACAGGACATGAACAGTCCTGCCATCCGGGCTGGGAAAAGCTGTCTCCACCAAGGCAGTGGCTCTGCCTGGGCCTAAAAGTCATGTATAATGTCTCTGAATGCCCACCAGCACACACCACAGCTGGGATACACAGTGGCCTGAAGCTTCACAAGCCTGTGAAAGCCTTACAGATTATGCTTACCAAGTGTTGTTTTAAGAATGGGTTTTGTTTTACTTTTCCTTACCTTGGTACTACAGATCGATGGTTTGAAGTAAGCCTTGTCTTTAAGGAAAATCTGACTCTAAGTAACCTCACGCACTAAAGCACTCGGCTCCTGTGAGTATGGCAATGTTTAAGGCTTTCCCTGTAATCAGTTGTCCCTATCTGTATTTTTCAGGATACCTGAATGATAGTATAGTCAGCCTCCTCTTAGTCACACAGGCTGTTTGGGAGATGGTATCTCTGGGTCTGAGGTGGGGGAGCATCTGCCAGCAGACTGCTTTAGCCAGGAAAATCCTCTGGCACACAGGGTGAGTCAGGAGCCTGCCAAGTACAGAGCACTGTGAGGGAGTCTGTAATGAAGCAATGAAGCCTGCACATGATTCTTTGTCTTCGTTTGCTTGCTGCTATGGGGGAATATCCTTATGTGGCTTGTTTTGTTTAGGTCTACCCACTCATCTTCCTTTCAGTTCCTCAGCTGATTTTTCCAGTAAACTAGGCACTTCTATTGAAAAATCCTATTTGTCTCTATTCCCTCCTCTTTCTCTGGAGCACCCTTGTGTGTGGCTGTGACATTCCTCACTTAATTCCTTTTGTCCCTTTATCTTGACCTGACATTTTTATCAGCCTCTGATGTTCACGTTTCTGGGCATGCAGCACACAGCAGTGTGGGGCTGGATTTTCCTGGCAGGAGGGAGGAATAAGGATGGAGAATCTTAGCTGGATTCTGTCACATCAATATACTATCTTACAGCAATTAGGAACCTCATAGCAGCTTGGATATACATGTTCTTTCTGCCTGCCCAAAAGCTCACTTGCATACTGTATTTTTCTTAGAAATTTTTTCACCAATCTTTTGCATGGTATTTTGGAGTAGCTCTCAGTATCAGCAGCAGGATAAATAGGGTAGTCCCGTTCAACTTTAATTTGTAGTTTGCAGCAAGGATAGTATTCAAATATCAGCTCTTACTATCATAATTATATAAACTTTCTTGTATGCAGGCACCCAGTCAAAGGAATGCATATGCCCATACCAAAAGTTCTTTCAATAGCTTAGCTGGCATCTGTTATATATTGCCTGAACAAAGAAAGAGAATGGGTCTTTTCAGCCATCTAGTAATTCATACCTAAGGTCTTTGTTTCTGGGGCACAGGAATGAAGCTGGTCCCCAGGAAAAAAAATGGTTGAAAAGACCTCAATGTAATCTTGTTTCCCTTCATGATTAACTGCAGCTAGGAAAAAAAAGTAAAAAAAAGGATCTCTTTCAAGAGCTTTAGGTCACTGGAAACATATTGGAGTCATGCTGCTTTGTCAGCTGAACAGGAGCTCCCAGTGTGACACACTGCTAAAAGAGACAATGCTGCTCTTGGATACACGAGCATATACCCAAGGGTCTATCCAGGAGGACAACTATCGTGTGTCTGCAGGCAGTCCTGAGCAAATTCGGCTAGAATACTGTCCTGGATTAGTGTCTGCAGTTCAGAAGGGATGCTCATAAATTATAGTAAATTCAGAGAAAAGACACAACAATGTTTGACAGAGAGATGACCAATCTTCCTTGTCCTGTAAGCCTTGGGCCAAAATCTTTGTTTGATTAAAAGCCAGGAAATGGGAACTCCAGGAATGATCAGTAGAAGACAAAATTGTTCCCCCAGGACTCCCACACACTACATGAAAGATGAGACAAGGCCATTATAGAAGATGGACTGGTGGCTCCTCATCTTCCATGGTCCTGGCATGAGACTGCACCTTTAACTGCTTGCATTTCATGTAGCTCAAGCACTACTAATTAGCCACCTGGGAATTAAACATCATATATGAGAAAGCCCATGAACTCAGACTATTTAGCTCACCAAAAGGAAGGTTAAGGACACAGTTCAGAGTCTCATACGTGAGTAACAAATCTTTGATAACAACTGTTTCAATTCAGCAAAGGAGAAGGACTGTGAAGGTTGAATTTCAATGAGTTTTCAGTTTCAGTGAGGTTGGGCCCCATTTCTTAAGGTGAAGACACTTTTTGAATGTAATCCAGCATTTGAAATTTAAAAAAAGAAAGCTCAAGGCAGCCATAAACTCATTTTCCCTCTTAAAGCCATTCTCCTCTGCACAACCCTATGAGAAAGTATTGCTTATTCACATGGTTAATGGCTGTAGTTGTATAACCAAGAGAAATCTCATTAAAAATGTTTTTTCTCTACATTGAAAAGATCAAATAAAATTCTCATACCCGTTTCTAACTTTTTACTTTGGAAATATCTATTTATGACATAAGAATTCATAAACTTGCATAAATAAACCACACCCTAAACTCTAAGTAGTCCAGCTACTCTGGTAGCTCACCTCTCTACTGGTGGTAGCACATACCTGCCACCACAGTACACACTTACCAGCAAAATGGGCAGGACCTTCAGACTTAGTAAAGAAAAAAAATAAAAACTTCAGAAGCCCCCCCCCAGGATGACCCCTGCTAGCAGTTTTAAAACTTCACAGTGAATTAAGGCACAGAGTAATTTTTTTGCAGTCCGTGGGTATGCCAAAGAGCTATTAGGAGATGAGGAAAAGTAGGGGATTTGGGGAAACCAACCCTTGCAATTATAAAGACTTAAATAACATGAAATATATTTTTGTGAAACAGTACAATCTCTCTCTCTTGGTTTCCTTAAGAATAGGTTAATAGGAATCATGTGACAATGAAAAGTGATTCAGCAGCCATTATTGTGGCTAGTGGGGTTTTAAAACAACAACAGAATTATTGTATGTTACTATTAAATCCTCTTTGTCACCGTTGATAGAATTGATCGAGTGCTCTTCAGTGAATAAACACATTGGTGAATTACTCTTTTCCTTGGTCAGCTGTTGTGTTGACAGGACTCTTCTATCCTTTGAGTGGCGGATGGTATGTGTGGCTGCTGGGAGGCAGCAGACAGAAAGTCAAGTCAAGGGCTTAGAGAACAGACTAAGAAATGCCAGTGGAAGTTTGTGCAATGTGTAAGAATCAGCCAGATTCAGGAGGGAAGGAGAAGCCCTGTCTAGTGACTGTTAAGACTGATTTGGTCAGCTATTGGGATTACCTTCCTGATGACACAGCTGAGGGTCGCTTTTAAAGATGCTGTAGTAATTTCAAATGTTGTTTGGTTTTCCCGGCAGTTTCAGAAACCACCTCAACCTCCAGGAAATCAGGCTCTGCTGAAATAACTTGCCAGAGAGGACAACACCAACACAACTGTAAAAGGTAATGCCAGTTTCTCACATGTAAACATAGCAGAGGAAAAGGAAAAGTGATTAGGAGAGTCTTCCTTTAAATGTACATGTTTCGTAACAATCTTCTGCGTAGGTCCAAAATTGTTTGTTATTTTTAGCGCAATTCTACCAGTTAAAGGGAGCCACAGAAAGTAGCAAATCAACCTATGCCTGCTTTCTATACCTCAACACACCACATCCAGTATCCCTGTGGTTTTCAGTGACCAGAGAAAGAGTAGCCTGTGGCATTAGGCAGGTATTTTTTCTCAGCAGTAGGAGTTTGTTTTCAATTTCTCTCTGATGCTGAGTTCTGTCTCCAGCAGCAGACCCTGCCCTGACATCCCGAGCGCCATCCCCACTCCCACGCGCCAGCTCAGCAGGGAGAATCGGTGCAATGAATTTTGCAGCTACTCTCTGTGTCCACCCATCAGTGTCACCAACTACATTCCTGGGACCTGACACACACTGGAACACCTCTCCTATGCATTTTTCTCCTCCAGTTTTGGCTCATTCAAGTGGTTTTCTTAGAAAAATGAACTAACTATGGTCATATTACTTTAAAATGTAAAGCAGACATTTTGGCCCCTCAGCAAAACATCTCAAGTGAAGTACTGTAGAAATGTACAGAAGATGTTTTGACCACCAGAGGGGGCATGCATTGTCCCAGATTTAAAGTAAAACCAGAATATCATGTTTTAGGAGAGAAAGAAAACAGCAAGTATGTATTTGTACTAGAGTGGCACCTACAGGTGTGGTGATCAGCTGATTGCAACACATAACAAGGTGAAGGGAAAACAAGTTTATGTGGGATGAGCAGAGAGTGCTGCCTGGTACTCACCCCACCATCTGTACCGAGAAGCTATCTTACAGAGGAAGTTCTTGAGGAATAATATGAGGTTTTCTGTGAATCTGTATGTGAAATACAACGAGGTTATTTTGGGTGTTGTATTAACTGCTGCCTCCCCCATGTTCATTTCAGCGAAAGAAATACTATCAAGTAACACAAGTCAAGTTTTCAAAGCTGTTATCATATGTCACGGTACTAGTGTTCCTGTCTTAATTTTAAATAGGACATTTTTCAATCATCAATATTTTATCAATATTTTACAGAGATCTAAGAGAGGGTTAGGCATCTCAGCTACAGTACAAAGAATGGACCTCAGAAATACGGTTTCCAGTTAATGCTTTCAATTACAGTGAGAAATTCTAGCACAGAATTTAACATGTAAGAATGGAAAAGCCTAAAAAAAAGGGTTTTTCCCCCTAAGAAAATGAACTGATACGCAACTGAGAGATACCACTTTTCTTCAATATCTACTTAGCTATCGTACGGTAAATCTCAAATGCACTTGTTTTCCCTTTGTCTGCCCTTTGCTTTTTTTATCTGTGTAGAATGAATGCAAACCATGTGTAATACCATACCCCATGCTTGCGGTCTAAAGCAACTTTGAAAAGCATCCATATATAACCATATTAATAACAAGGCAGCAGAAATTCTAATCCAGCATTTAATGTAAGAAATCCTGTTTATGTTCTGTGACTTTTACAGTAGGCCATCTATACAAAACAATGGCATTAACATTACCGCATAGAATTTGAAAAGATGGGAAAGTTACTGCTGCTTGAATAGCAATTTACAATCTTGCATGTTCTTGCTTGGAAACATTGTTCAAAGGAAACAAATCTTCCAGCTGAAAGCCTCATTCCTAGAGTCATCCAATAATACATAAATAGGACCACTTAGACACAGCATTTGTCCCCCACCCTGACTTATTCATCTATTTGTAGTGGATGTGAGAGCTTGTGGGTGGCCTGACATGGTCCTCATTCAATTTTATTTAATTACTCACTTGATTTCACTTGAAAGAACTATTAAAATGGCATCTTAATTGCTCAGTGTTATCCCGAATCTCTTTCAAAGCCCATAAACTGTCAAGGATTAAAAATGATGTCACTTTTCTGAATTCCCTATTCAGATGGGGAAAGAATAAAAATCTCCATCCAAGCCAAAATAAATACATAAACACAAAAATACACAGCCCTTGAGGAGGGGGCCAACTTTTCCCCTCCCCCTATACTGCACTTCTGCTGTGAGCAGGATTTGAGGAAAGCAGATGAAGCACCACAGCCACAAAGGTTTAAGCAGGAGTAGAAAGTCATGTTTGGGATCCTCAGATCCTGGATGATGGAGTTTCACAGCCACAGCCCACTCCACCCCCCAAACACAGGGAAACTGCCATCCCGGGTCAGATGAAAAGTCCATCCAGCCCAATATCCTGCCTGTCACAGCAGACACAGGCAGATGCTTAGGAAAAGGATATAAGAACAGGGTACATGCAGAGTGATTCCCTCTCCACCATCCCCCCCCCCCTTAATATCCTCCCTGCTTCCGACAATCAGCAGTTTAGGGATTTCCTGAGCCAGATGTTGCATCTGCACCACTGTTTTTAATAGCCAAATAGAAAGAGAGACTCTTTTCTACAGGGGCTTAGCTGTAATTGCAGCCAGCCTAACACAGTAGCAGCCACAGAAAGTGGCTGTTTCGCTTCTCTGAATTCTCAGAAGGTTTCTCCTGTTTCTGACCATATATAAAAATTCCATAACCTCAGGATCAGCCCTAAAGAAAATTAATAGCCATTGGACTTTATAAAGCTAGATTATGCCATCAGTAGTTTTATTAAACAATCGGTTAGTTGAGTGTAAAATTCTGGTTTTACATGCACAAATGCCCAGCCTACATCTGCAAGCAGATGTGAACTGCAAGACATATGGAACCTACCCCTTAAATATCTTATGTATCAGAAAAGTTTGTTTGGATATTTGTTTCAAATGTACTTCAATCTTTTTTTAAAAATTAAAAAAAAATAGATAAATGTTATGAAAATAGGGGGCATTAGTGCATTGGGCCATAACTTCCCTTGAAGTGCCGCAGATTCCTTCTACAGCAGACATCCCATAATGGCTATAAGGACAAGCTCTCATGGATTTAGAAATTAGATTAATTTTTACCTTCAGAGAAGGGAGGAAGAGAGAATACCTTCCTCAGGAAATCAGATTTTTCTGTGCTTGATCTCCATGCATAGCTTCACCTTTTCTTTGTTTTATTAACTGATTTGAAAAAAAAGCATCTTTTATTTCTGCTTTAAATAAAAGCATCTCCCCATCTTCTCCTGATCAAATATCATCCCCTTTCATTTTTTTTTTTTTTTTTTTAGTTTTTGTATTTATGGAGTTAACTCAAAAATAACTGAACTCTGAAACCTGGCATGCAAATAGTTCTAATCTTAGTGTACACACATGTTCAAGCTTGAAAACAAACTGAGTAAGATAAAAATAAAGGTGTTGGCAATTCTGAATATGGCTGCTTGGCATCTGCTAAGACTTTTAGAATGTTCTGATTAAACTCTCCCACATTTTGTGACTTGACATAGATATACATGCTCAAAAGGATCCGCAGAGGCAACAGACAATGGAGAGCAGTGCCTCACAGTTATCAGTTATCTTGTGGAGGTTGAGGGGAAAGAAAGAAGACATTGCCTATGCACAGACAATCTGGAGAGTGTTTTCTTCCACTAACTGCAGCTCCCAAATACTTTTTCTGCATTTTGATACTTTAAGCTCTCCAGTTGACTTTAAGCACTTGACTCTAAACAGTTCCAGTCCATTGGTCCTGGCATATCACAATAATACATTAAACTGGTCATACCACATTCCATTCCAGTGAAGCAAGATCATCACTGGCTAATTTTATGATAATTTAGCTTCTGATTCATCAGTGTTTAGGTTCATGTTCACCTCCAAGGAAGAAGGATACCATTTACATACCCAAGTGGCTTCTTTAGTTGAAGCTGACCTACTCCAAAACCCAAAAACCATAAACCCTAATGCCCTTGAACTGGAGTTCCCAGCATTTTTAAGCCACCCAAGAGAGACTTAAAACTGAGACATTCCCTAAGATCAAGGTCAGACCTTCCATTGGGTAGGGATGTGCAGGTCTTCTCTGTTTCTCCCTTTCTTTCTTAGCAGCCTATAGAGAAGTCAAACACCTTCAAGGAGCCTGGATCATTTCAAAATGCTTCCTGTTTCACAGAGGATTGCAGGCAGTGGAAGTAATGTTTACTCTCTTCCAGTCCTCACTCCTTCTTCTTTTGCACTTCTGTCCAAACCTCCCTGCACTCCATCACACAGTCACCAGTTCTACCATTCCTGTGCAGCAAGAAGAATAGAAGAGAATCTGTCTGCAAAGACAATGCAGGTGGAGAACCCAAAATCTTCCCCTTCCATGGACCCTCTTCAAGGACAGATGCAAGAAATAATTTTGCCCATAGCTTTTAGCAATTATATTACATCTAAAATGGTATTAATTGATCTTCATGGTGTCAGTAAATTGATCTTCATGGTGTCAGTAAAGTCTTTTAAAATCATGAGAAGGTAATGTAAAGAAAAACTGTCAGAATCTTAAAAAATTGATGTAGTGAGTTAGGATTGCCAGAAATACCTGCATGTCACAGCCAGTGACTCCTGTTAGAAAGAGCATCACCACTGCAGTGAATTACCTCACATATGGGGGTGTGTGTCACTCAAAACACTGTCCAGCCTGAGCCCTGCTGTACTCATGCTGGGCTAAAGTTAAACATTAATTCACTGAAAAGGATGGAATGGATAGTTCTGGGTACCAGGGAGGCACACACATGTAAGTAAAGTAGGTACTGACAATCTTCAGGGCTCCTAAGATGCAACAGATCATCCACCTGAAAAGTCTTTTCTAACATATGAGAAAGCACACTCAAATAATATCTGAGCGTGAGGCAAGGACATCTCTTAAAATGATACCAATATTGAAAAATTTCAAAGTATGTTTTAACTCTAAGTTGTATTTCTCATAAAGAAATTAAGTACTAAGAGCTGTTGTTAACAGACCAAAGCAAAATACACATCGTTGCATGTGTGTTGATTTTATAAATCAGAATTGGGCTTTTTCTTAGGCATGATTTAAAAACAGAAGAAACGGTGTGCCTCTGTGTCTAGGTATGTGTTTACAAGGACTCACCTACATACGAGAACAGCAGTCATAACATGTTTTATAATTTAAAAAAAATCCTCCTATGGGAAAATAATGCTGGAAGTTACTTTTCCCATTTCATGGATTAGAACTCAAATGGTTTCCAATTTTAACATAGCTCTCAAGAAATGAGTGTTATTCCATGCCATCTGAAATTCAAGGGGTCATTCATCTTTGCATCTACTATCGGCATGTGCTGACTGCAGATGTAGTCACACACAGTCCTGCAAGCTTGCACCACTCCTATCAGTCTCAAGAGCTGTTTTCCAAAATGCAGCAATGACAAATAATTTCAAACAACACAATGCAGTAGTTGTAGTTACACTGTAACCAGAACTGTCAGTGGAAGCAGCTTATTTTTTGACTAAAAAATTGCTGATCACTTCAGGCTTATACAAAATAAGGGGAAAAACCAACCCCAGCTAATTCAAAACTTGCTTTGCAATATTACTCCACAGATGTGTTTCCCCCCCTTTGCTGCTTGCCAGATGTTAACAGGATTGTAGTGCATTTGCACAGCTCATTGAGATCTTTGAGCACAAAGTTTACAAGAGACATATAAAATGCATCTCATATTCTCTGATACAATTTATTATTTTTAACCAGCTCAAATGAAAGCAATAAAATTCCCTGCTCAGCACTTGAGGAATGAGTATCTGACAAGGAATGCAGAAGAATTGCCCCCAAATAGCTTTGCCCTGACCCACCAAACACAGTGATAAAACAAATGAGATGGTTCTTCACTCCCCTCCTCCTTTTCTGAGAAGTCAGCATTCTCCACTGAAAATAAACCAGTGTCAGTAAGTGACAATTCTGGAATTCTCCCTGGGAGTTAAGTCCCAGCTGAGACACTAAATCACTTCATGAGAATGTATCCTATTGCAAAACATTTGTATCGGGGTCCCATTGCGCTGTCCTTGGGTGCATTCTTTTTTCAATAAAATTGACATTTTACTCCACTTGGGAACATCATAAAATTGCCACCAAATAATACTTCATGTGGTAGTCCTGTAATAATCAAAGAGACATGCCGGGTACATTATTCTAAATGTTAGTCCTAATCCTCCAGGCAAATACTAACGGGTAGTAGCAATCTGTGTAGTCACTGGAGCATAAAAATGAACTTTTTAAAATATCTAAAGCTTAAAAAGCAAACAAACAAACAAACACAATAGTTTGCTTGTCAGAGCGCAAACAGCTTCCCCACAAAACATCTGAGAAAGAATTAAAAGGCAAAAGTTTGGACAAATCCAGTTTAGTCATTGTGTGTGGGTCTCTGCCTGCACTAGGGAATTTTGATGCTTTCCTATTTTATACTGACATGAATGCTGCTGCACTAAAGGATCAACAAATGAAGCAGTAATATGCACAAGAGGAGACAGATTTAGGAAAATGACAAACATTACCTGCTTCCCTGTTCCAGGACAGTGGATATCATAGCTTTCAATAGACATGTTAAACCAAAACTAACGGAAAGCAACTGTAGAGAAAAACACCCGATATGTGACATGGCAGATACGCACACCAAGCCGAGTTCCCCAAGTGAACAGGCCCATTTCCACGAGAGAATTAGTGACACTATGCTATGTGTGCTAACTTACCCTGTAGGAGGCAAAACCCTCTGACATCAGTCCACATGGCTATGATTCAAACTTTACTTGTCACCTGAACTTCTCCAAACTTCCACTGAAAACAGAAGAACACACTGTCTCGGAATCATTAAACAATTTTTATGTGTCCTTTTTTAATCAAGTGGTTGAAAACAAACAAGCAGATTGACCCACACATGCAACAAGACTATAACTTCCCCATTTTTCTTTACACTCCCCTTCTTTCCCACTTTTAAATGTTGAAACGGCAAAATTTGATCTTTCCTTTTTGGAAGCTAGGAGCTTCCATGCTTGAGAGCAGTAGGAAAAGCTGCTGCCCACCTCCTCACATTTAGGCCCTGGACAGCAAGATACCTCCAGCTAACATGTTTTGGGAGCCTGCCACCAACATGCATGGAGGGATTCAGAGATTCCCTATGGGACCAGCATGCTAGGAGAGCAATGGAGCCCAGCATGACTTGACCTGGTCTCTTCAGAGCCAAATGTCCTATGGCATCCTCCAGCCATCCTGGCTTCCAGAGAGGCTTTTACCATGAACCTGGAGGAACAGGAACAGCAGGACATCAGATGCCCATGCAGTGCTACACTGATATGTTTCTGCTGGGAATGTCGGGCCAAGTTGGTCACACACAAGCTCAGTCTTTTCCTCAGACTGGTGAAAGCCAAGTGATATCCAGTAAGCCCAGGACAGAGCTTACCTGTGTCTTAGCAGTCAGGGCATCCATTTGGGAGGAAAGAGTTCTGATCTTGGTATCTGTGCCAGATATAATTTGTAGCTTCTTTTTAATAAACAATGGACATATGCATATATACATACACAGGCAGATAGAAATATTTAACTAATTGAGCTTTTGCTGAGGGTGGGTACCTCCAGCTTATTGTGAGAAGTGGTACACAGTACTAAGGAGCACTATTTAAATTTCGAGGGAGTTGCACCTAGGTTTGTGCAGGCCTGATCCAGCTGGCTTTGTTTTAAACAGGATCTCAGCTTGCTGACTGCACTGGGTCCCTTCTGAGGGCTGCAGGACCACGCCAAGCATAGTCAGTAAAGTAACTGCTCCTGAGGCTCCAAACAGAGTGGAGAATAGAAATCCAGACATCTCAAGACAGGGTGGACTTGACGACTGTAGGACTGTGAGGCAGCAAAGTGAGAGCTTTCTGGCATTTTATTTTGGTATTTCCAGCTTGAGCACCTATACCCTTTGTGAGATGGAGCTCCAAGTTCACAGCAATATCATGCACCATACAGATGGTTGGCTTTGATGAATAAGAACCTATCTTTATTGTTACAAATACTTGTAACTGAATTATGCTGTAAATATATTTTTCCAAATTGTTTTCAAGAAGCAAATACTATAAAGCACTATATCTATGAAAAATTTCAAACAAACAGCAATTATTTTGTAAAGACTGGCTGCTTTTAATGAGAATATTTGAAACAAAGGAGAAGGGATACATGTACTTGGAGGTTGATGGAAGGATGAGCGGAGGGTGAAGGATGCATATAATTTGAATATTCTCTCTTTTGAAAACTGCCACTTCTCCTATTATTTATGATGGGATTCAGTTCATGGAATGAACTAGCCTGAACACACAAAACAGTAGTATGCAGGGAACACTGTTAATTAGTAAACACTCACATTCAGAGAAGCTTAGCAACAACTCTGAATGTTTGGTGGAAATCTGTGAAACCATGCTTTCAGAGTACAGATTCTGCTTTTTGATCTGAAAAGTACCTTACATTCCTGTTTCTAACACAGATAGTACAAATTACAAAATCACAGAGTATTCTGAGTTGAAGAGACCCGCGATAATCACTGAGTCCAATCCCTGGCCCTGCACAGGACAGACCAAGAATCTCACCATGTGAATTAAAAAGGTAAAGTACTAGAGACTGATGAAATGGAGGCTTCACAAAGAAAATATTAATGAATTCTGTGTGCCCAAAACTTTTAATTGTAGTGTCTGAAGGTCATGGACTTGCCCTGATATCCTAAGAGGGAATTAAGTTGTATTGGGTAGGTTTAGGTTGGATATTAGAAAAAGGTTCCTCACCCAGAGGGTGGTTGGGCACTGGAACAGGCTCCCCAGGGAAGTGGTCACAGCACCAAGCCTGACAGAGTTCAACAAGCATTTGGACAATACTCTCAGGCACTCTGTGTGATTCTTGGGGATGGTCCTGTGCAGGGTTAAGAGTTGGACTCAATGATCCTTTGGGTCTCTTCCAATTCAGCATATTCTGTGATTCTATGGTTCTGTGAAAATCAGAATCTCACTATAGCAATTTCTTGAATAATTTCCTGCCTTTTCTCTCTCTCAAGATGGAGAGTTTTTATCAAAATTTGTTGCTTACCTAATAGTTCACATTTATGCTGAGTTTGTATGCTAGAAAGGAGACTAGAAATACCAAGCATATTTTTCAAAACATATTGTCAGACATGGAAGATACAGAATCATATTAGTTACCTTGGTGACCCCAGAAAAATGACAGAGCGTGTTTCTGGTCATAGAACTGACCAGACTGATGCTCGGTTTGTGTCAGGCAACATACTCTCAGCTCTGGACAGAGGACACAAACAACTGAGCCAGTGTTTTCTCTCTCTTAGATGTAGCTCTTCCCTGTCAGTGTGGTGGCTATGTTAAATCACAGTCTCATAGGATACTATCATTAAGGAGAACCACATGGGAAACTAGTAATTGGTACTAAAACTGCTTGATCTTTCACCTCTGTTGCTGGTAACTCAACAGATTTCCCATTCTCCTCCTTCATGTGATACTTTAACTTTTGGAAAAACGTTCATGTACTCAGATCTTGTGACAAACATTTCAGTGTTAACCTCGTTTTGCTGAGCTGATATCTCTGCCTCAGTGCAGGCACTGGTGTTCACATTATAAAAACAGATGCTTAAATGCTGTGCATAATGACATAACAAGATTCCATGGCTAGAAAATGAATTTACAGAAGCTGAAATGGTAAAGCACACAAATTTCTACTGTTAGGAAATTAAACATTTACTTCAAGTTTGTGTCAATTTTTTCACAGCTGAAATGTTCTAGGCACAAACCAAGAACCACAGCGTGAAAGTCTATGGTTTGTCCTGTAAGAAAAGCTGAAAGAGATGAATATTAATAGCCCTTCATGGCTTTGAAATCTACCAGTTCTTTGACCTGTGATCAGAGTTCCACCAAGATATTTGGAAGAATTTTCCAAGCTATTGTTTTCAGACTATTAAAATTTTATCATTTTGGAAATATGCTCCTGTTTTTTAGTGTTTGCTCCACTTTTTTTTTTCATAGGTTTTTGAGGGTTTTTTGGTTTTTTTTTTATTTGGGGGGGGGGTGGAAGGGAGGGACATGAAATGAAAAAAATCTTTCCCCAAAAGATCTGCCTAAACTACTAAATAGTTTTGTCTACTTCAGATGCAACCTCGGTTTTATGCATTCATTAGAAGATAGTACAAAGAATTTTTTAATTGCTTAACCTTGCCAATTGCCTGAAATGCCAATTAAACAGCTTTTTCCAAAAATATTCAGGTGCCTTATTTCAGCAATTAACAGATACTTCAAGTGGGGCATATGCTAAACATCTCTGCAGGCATCACTTACTGTGTTAAGTATTTACTAAATGTTTGAAAAAGTAGAATCCTAAAGTTAATTTTATAAATAGTGGATCATCTCCCTCTGACATGGCTGACCAGCTTAGACTTATTCTGTTATATAATATTCAAAGTAGATAAACCATCTGAACTCATTTCCCCTTTGACTTCCTACAATCTGAATAAGTTAATGCATATCCTTTTTCATCACCCGTCTTTCATATGAGGAAGAGCAGAAGATAGAGATCTATCCTACTAAGGAATCTGCAGACAATTTACTTCCCAGCGAACCCCTATAATGCATAATTCATTTTCCAAATGAGATCCTGCCAAACCTGGAGAGTTCATGTGCAAAAACATCCTGATGTGATTCAGTATTTTATCCAACAAACTCATATCATTATTATTCTTGGCCTCATTTCCTTAGACACTGAAAAAAGTGTAATTGTGATATGTGTCTTCCCCCAATAATTTCTAAGTATAGGGTCAATTTCAATCGCCTTTTAAGAGGAATAGGGATGTCAGATACATTCAGTTCTGCAAGATTTTTAAACTGAAACGAGAGAAGCCTCTATTACTGCTCCACTGAAAAATGACAACCATTTTAGAGATTAGTGACTGCAAAACACTGTAGGAATACCAGCTCTGGGACAGGTTTGGTTGGCAATTGCACTGTAGATTGGAGAAGACATGCCCATAAGACAGAAAGCTCTATACTAGATCTCAGTAGCTCTACTGCCCACAAAACTATTTTCTGTACCGCAATTGATATACGTTTTTTCTTTTTAAGACAGAAGTGTTTGTGTAGTCCCAATCTGCTGCACACGAAGCTGCTGCCTGCATGTGCCATTGCCATCCAGGCTCCTGTTAATTCCACACAAAAGATTGCCTTTGCCTCCTGAGAACTGCTACTGCCATTCTGTCACCCACTGATTAAGGAGAAGACTGGGAGTTCTGCTACTGCCAGGCACTTCAACCCAGGAGACTTTATCCCTATGCCATGTCCTGTGGGCAGGTCCCACAACTACTCTCCAGCCCTCCCTCCTAAAAGGGGCTGGACAGCTAATCACACAGGCCATAAATCACAATTATATTTGCATTGTTTCATTATATTGATATGGCTTTGGTTTGCTGTTGGAATTCTGTGTCTCTACCTTCTTGTTTGTAAGTGAAGTTCTCATATGCGAGCTAAACAATACAGAATTATGCTCTATCTATAAGAAGAAAAAAGCCACTAAAAAACACACTGAAATGAAAAGTGACCCAGTCTCTCTGTCAAGATTTTTCCTGGAACTGATAAATACTACATAGACTGCAAGAAAAATTGAAAATAAACTTTAAAATATGGCTCTAATAGCAAACCAATTTGGACAGTCTTATGGAAATTTAGAAAATCAAATTCAAGCCACAGAGTTTTAAAATAAAAAGGCAGAAAGAGCAGATCTTTAGATCCTGTAAACACATAGAACAGAATATTTGTTTTGACTGAAAGGTTATTCAATATGTTTTTTTAAATATATTTACTTACATAATACAAAAGTGTATGCATAAAGAATAACATACTCTTTATAGCCTGACATCATGCATCCCATCTCTCTGATGAAAAACAATTGCAATATATGCCTTTAATATTTTGTCATTGGAAGTTTAGCTAGAAAAACAAATGCTTAACAATTTTATTGTTCAGTTCCTGAAAGAATTCTGGTTTTCATTACAGCAAAGAATAGTTATAAAAGCTGCTTTTCAAAGACTGTGTATGGTAACCACAGACTGACATTAGGTACCTAAATGAAGCCCACGGTGAGAGGAAATCGTGGCATATTTGCATTGTCAGTCACTGGATATTTGCGATCAGTTGCTATGGAATTAAGGTCTCCGATAGCATCTACAGAGAGGACAGTCAAAACATTAATCCTTCTATCAGTTTCCATATGTTTTTAATTAGTTAAGATGACACAGGAAAGACTATCTTTGGCATTGTGAAGCACCGTATATGTAGCCAAGCCACAGCTTTTATGATTCTGAGGAGGACTGAGGCTTATTGCTAAGAAATTCTAAATGTAAATAAAGATGTGATCGTTTGAAGGTAAAGATTTCTTTTTTTTTTTCTTTTTACCTTATAATGGCCTGGTCCTGTGACCAACTAGTTTGTAACTTCAGGAGCTTTGTCCTTGCTTTAATTGGACACAGAGTCAGGATGTGACAAATCACTCGATGTACAATAGTTGAGTGTAGGTCTATGCTGGGTAAAAATGTGATACGACTGTTTCTTTAGCCTTCTCTTTCATATGCTCTAAGCAGTATACCTTCCTTTTACTCTCCCTGGGCAGGGGAACAACTCTGACAAGATAACACTGATCTCCTGCAATGCTGAATATTAATCATATTGAATCATTTCCTTATGTGTCTTTATCTTATTTTTGGAAAGTATCACCTATCAAGAGTAGCACTAGTCAGGGTTGAGAACCCCAACATTTTCTCTCTCTGCTGTCTGAAAATTCTCTTTAAATTTTTCACGCTTACTCTCATATGAAAGGTAGATTTTATTTAAAAGTTTGCATGTAAATATATCCAACTGTTTCTTAAGTTATGCAAGGTTGGAAAAAAATACACTTTTCCTTCTGTAAGAAGGATGAAAAAAACCCCTTGCCTTTCTCTGCATAGCTAGGAATGCCTCCCCTCTTAGATTTGGCTTGTATGTTATTCTTATTCTGCAAGATACATGTGGTTGTGCTAGGTGATAAAAAACTCCACCATCAGTAACAGAGAAAAACCACTTCTGACTGTATTCACTCTCACCAAACCCACATCCAAGTGTAATTAAACTCTCTCCCTGTTCAGATTAAGCTCATAGTTTCTTCTGCTCTCTGGGTCAGTTTCGTACAAGTGGTTTTAATACAAACAGGCAACCAGGCCAGCCATTTACTGATTTCAGTTGGTTCCTGTCCTACTGGGTGGTAAGAGCCTCCTATGGAATGCTTAGAGACTAACTTCTTTTGACCTCCGGGCAGCAGAGTGCTCTCAGCATCTTGAAAAGACTGAGCCCCTGCATTCACAGCTTCAGATGTGATCACAGCATAACTATGAGGTGCTTTGAAAGTAGTTTTCAAGGCTGCCTGTTCCCTTCTTCTCCCAGGGATATCAGTGAAGTAAAGCATTGACTTTTCATTAAATATCACAGAATCAATTTGGCTGGAAAAGACCTCTGAGATCATCAGGTCTAACCTATGACTGAACACCACCATGTCAAATAGACCATGTGCCTCATTCAGGCCTTCCTTAAACACCTCTAAGGACAGTGACTCCACCACTTGCCTGGGCAGCCCATTCCAATATCTAATCACCCTTTCTGTGGAGAAGTTCCACCTTATGTTCAACCTGAATCTCCCCTGGAGCAACTTCAGAGTATGTCCTCTTCTTCTGTCACTAGTTGCCTGGAAGATGCTGACTCCCACCTTCTACAATCCGCCTTCAGGTAGTTCTAGAGAGTGATGAGGTCTCCCCTGAGCCTCCTCTTCTCCAGACTAAACAATCCCAGCCCCCTTAGCATCTCCTCATAGGACTTGTGCTCCAGACCCTTCACCAGCTCCATTGCCTTTCTCTGGACCTGCTCCAGCACCACAATATACTTCCTGAATTGAGGGGCCCAGAACTGGACACAGTACTTGAGGTATGGCCTCTCCAATGCCAAGTACAGGGAAAGAATCACTTCCCTAGTCCTGCTGGCCACACTGTTCCTGATGCAGGCCAGGATGCCATTGGCCTTCTTGGCCACCTGGGCACACTGCTGGCTCTTATCAAGCCGGTTGTCAACCAGCACCACCAGGTCCTTTTCCTCTGGGCTGCTCTCCAGCCACTCTGCCCCCAGCCTGTAGCACTGCAGGGGGTTACTGTGGCCAAAGTGCAGGACCCGGCACTTGGCCTTGTTGAACCCCATGCCATTGGCCTCGGCCCATCTCTCCAGCTTGTCCAGGTCCCTCAGCAGAGCCCTCCTGCTTTCCAGCAGATCAACTCTCCCCCCTAACTTGGTGTCATCTGCAAATTTGCTGATGGTAGACTCGATCCCCTCATCCAGATCATCAATAAAGATATTAAAGGGAACTGGACCCAGCACTGATCCCTGGGGGACACCACTGGTGACCGGCCGCCAGCTGGATCAGCCCCGTTCACCAGCACTCTCTGGGCCCGGCCCTC
>JAYRBT010000114.1:33398598-33540574 GCA_036023395.1 Myiotriccus ornatus
ACCGGCCGCCAGCTGGATCAGCCCCGTTCACCAGCACTCTCTGGGCCCGGCCCTCCAGCCAGTTCCTGACCCAGCACGGAGTGCCCCTGTCCACTCTTCAGTGTGTAAGGCTGCAAACAGAAAAGGAACAAACTGTTATCCAGGTCCAGTGTGGACAGGATGAGAAGTAACAATCTTGATTTGCAGAGTGAGAGATTTGGGGGAAATGAGTCCTCTAACAAAGATGAAAATAAAACACTGGCAAGTTTGTCTGGAGAGCTCATTATGGGTGATATTTAAGAACAGATCAGAAAATCTCTATGACAAGTGATGGTGGTTTAACTGATCCTTCCTTGAGACAGAGAGTGGACTTCATAACTTTTCTGAGAGCATAGTTTGAGAAAAGTCTAAATGAGGTAAACTATGTGTCATGGTCACACTACAGACCCTGAGACACCACATGTGAATAAAGGTCACCAAGGACTGCGCCATACTAAAAGGCCAAACGGATTCCTTGGCACTTTAGAGGAGGATTGTGGGTACTTCTTTCAGGGCATGTTGTGTGCGAAACACTACCTACTGACACTCACTCCCCTTTGCCATATCCAAGTAATTTCTGCTTATTTGGGAACTGATTCAGAAGACAGTCTTTCAGTCATTGTTAGGGTCTCATGTGGCCTCCTCTCACATAAGGGAGAAAGGGGTCTGGGTAAAGAAGTTGTATCCTCACAACAGTTGTTAGAAATCACAGCTTTTTTTTTTGGGGTCAACAGAAATCTCTTAATTCTGCTTCCAATTTTGGATTAACAAGGACCCGGAGCATCTCTACAGTAAGCAGAGCCCTGGGTTGGAAAACTGCCTGTTTCTTAGATAAGTTAAGAAAAAAGAGAACTAATGAGAGCCACATACACTTACCCCATGTATGTGCAAAGAGGCCAAGAGCCTTCTGGCCACCACCAGCTCAGGTGAATCCCCTATTCCAATCAGCCCAACGACAGCAGGAATCCTTCCAGGAAGGGATGCCATCCTTTATTTTGTGCTGGCCAGACAATGTCCTCACCCTTATTCAGCTCTGCAGGAAGCACATTCTGGTGAGTGCTGCAGTTTAAGGAATGCAGGCATGTTAATTATTAGAGCTTCAAAAGATACAAGTTCCACTGGGCTGGATTCCAGAGCTCTGAATGAAATGAAAACCTCATCTTGATCTCCCTTGGCCTGCAGCTTGGGTTGTTAGTGGAAAAAAAAATTGACTACACACAGAAGATGGTTTACCAGTACAAAACAATAGTACGCAGCTTTGGGAATATGGGGACATTTTAAAGCAGGGGCTGTTGTTGGGCAAGCTTCCTTATACAGGCTTACTCTTCACTGTTAAGAAAATTTCACAGGAAGATTTCAGTATAATTTTTCTCCTTTAAAACAAATTTAAGCACCCCCTTCTCTACTGTTTGTTTGGAGTTCACATTTCAGGTCCTGTGCTGTGACCACGTTATATAATGGGTGCCACTGAGATTCTGAATGCCATAAGCAAAAAAGAATCTCTTAAAAATATATCAGAAATGAGTTTCTCTGTCTGTAGTTTCTCATCATTCCCCACTGTAGTTTCTTGCTGTTTCTCCCCTTCTGCAGAAGAGAATGTAAAGCTGTTACTCTGCTGCTTGCCTCCCTCTCTGTCTAAGGAAGCCTGTGAGAGAAGCAAATAAACTATGAGATATGATCATCCTCTGTCTGCTGAAAAGGCACTGCCTGTCTGTGATTCTAGGCACTGGAGGTAAGAGGAGTAGCACAAATATTTCTCCACCTCTGGCAACTCAGGTAGGATGGCACAATCCAGGACAGCAGTTCAAACTTTGGCCTGTCCTGCCCAGGATCCTACCGTAATACACGTGGACAAAATAAGCTTGTTTAGGTTATGATTAAGCATCAGATGGCTTACCTAGTAAAACAGGGGATCAGAGAGCATCTAAAAGAAATATGAGCTGTCTGCACAGAAGGAAAGGAAGAACTCCACTTCTTACCTCACTGATTATGACTAATTCGCAAGAGATCACTAGCACCCAAACAAGGCAGGATTTTCTGTGAGTGGGCAAAAGAAAAGTTAGTGAGAGGTCCCTCTGGGATCTATAAAAAACATGCACATTATGCTATCAATACGTTCCAAAAACATCAGGGATGAAAAATTGCATTTCAGTATAGCTAAGAGTTCAAATACCATAAAAGCACCATTAAAACGTACATTTGTATTGCATCACTGAGGCAGAGCATCAAAGGATACATGCTAGAGTTTGACTTCACTGACTTTAATATAGGCATTGCCATATTCTGGCTGCTCTAGGACTACCTCTTTATGACTTTGCCTTTACTATCCAAATATATAGATGAAGTGCTCAAAGTTGTTTTAGTGGACTGCACTGAAGAACATCTTTCTTAAAAAAATAATAGTGCATACTTGGTATTTTACCTACACACTTGGATAATTACCTACACAATTATAAACGAGTGTGCAATTGTGAAAACTAAAAAATTGGATTTAACATTTACCAGTGCAGGCTTTTACAGTAGGGCTGAAATGGAAATCTTCCATTCTGAAGTGCAAAACTATGAAATCTGGATTAAACAGCATAGTTAATCAACAGGTAAAGGTGTAGTTGTGTGGACTCACCAAAAGAAAAGGACAAAACCACAATTTTGGAAGCATATTACACATCTGCTGTTGTGCATACAACATGGAAAACCTGGAAATAAATTATCAAATCTGCCTTCTCTCATGGGAAAACGTCTGAACCAGGGTTTTCAAGCACAAAAAATATTTCTGATACTCATTGCAGTACTGCATCCTGAAATGCCCAAGTTATTTGCAGTAAATAATTTCCTACAAAATTGGAGCCTATATGATCACTCATTTTGTGTTCACCTGTGTATTCATTCCACCATTTTCTTAATGGTATGTCCAACCAGCTTCTAACACTGGTAGACTTGTGCAAGATAGCTGAATTCCTCCTCCTTTTTTCCCTGAAAATAGACAGATGGGTAGAGATGCTATCAGAGTCCTGGCTCTGAGAAAACTTGCAGTTGTGAGTTCAAGATATGAGAGAAGCCTCATGGGAGAAAGCCCTTATATAAACACCCCACTGATGGGAAAAGCTTCGCCTGGGGCTCACATCCTCTTAGATAGTGAAAGTCAATCACCCATGAGACAAAAAACTATAGGAAACCAGGCTTCATTAGCTCTGCTGCCACAAAATTACTTGTTTAACAAAATGGCTATTCCAGGATTTCTGAAAAAAGCACTATACTGTAGGCATGTACAAGCCTGGATGGTTTTTTTCCTTTTTCACTCAGTACTTCTCTTTATTAAGCTATAAATTATGTACCTAACGTACCAAAACACACAGTCTCACTGCTGTAAATAGGAAGACAAACTAGTGACCTATGAAGCACACGAGAGTTGAGCAAATGTTTGCACAACCAAACCATGACACGAATCTACTGAGAACAACGAGGAATGAACAATTTAAATTGCCCGCTTGCTTTGCCAACACATTAGGTCTGATTTTTAATGAGTAAATCTTTAGAAGAACATGGAGAGAGGAAACAAAAAAAAAGGCAAAATCAAGCTATTCAGAATTTTCAGCAGAACATTCTGTCCTAAATTTTCAGCAGTGTTTTTGCATGCCAAAACATCTGAAACAAGATTAATTATCGGAGAGCAAATTTTGAAAATACAGATTAAAAAAACCCAAATCTATTTTGACATCTCATAGGTAGTCAACTCAGAAATGAGGCATACAAAATCTTGGGTGATTTTAATTTTAATCAAGTGTTGTAAGGATTCTTTTTTGCTTCTCGGAATTCTCACTTTGTTTGGGAGAGAAGGAATTTTGGTCACAAAAGTCCCTGTGTATTCTTGATAGCAAGTACTTGTAAAACACTAAAGTAAGTTACAGAACTGTAATAATCTCTCTTTCAAATTCTGGATTTCACATGTACACACACAAAAAGTACCCTCAACATCGTGGAAATCTTTTGCAATTGTGATTGCAGCAGCATTCACAAGAACAACTTGGAGACTTTGGCCAGGGTCAGCGAATTGAATCTTTTGTGCTTTCTAGTATCATCAGCCTGAAAAAGAAAGGCTGAGCAGCTTTCTTCCCTGGTGGTCTCTTAGGATGGATATATACTGGTTTATATTTTTCAGGTCTGCTTCAGGAAGCAGGCTACAGACTTCAAAGAAAAACAACAACCCAAACTCACCTCAAATCTAGTAGACAACAACCATAAACCTCACGGGGCTCTGGCTCAAAAGCCTCAGAAAATGGGGAGGGTGAATGTGGCTGCAGTCCCAAACATGAAATATGCACAAGAGATCCATCCACTGGCTTTGGAGAACAACTGATTCAAGGATTTAGTAATTCTCTCACACCCTATGATTGCGCTTACTTTTTTTTACTTCTTCATCCCTTTCTTATTTTTTTTCAATTTTCTTTGCAAAGAAAGTAGAGTTTATGAAGGGCTGCAGTCATGCAAATATGGATCAAAATAAGTTCCTCAGTTTAGTCCCTTGTCTGTACTGTTCCAAGTTAGTAGGCTGACAGAAAAACACTTCTCGGCTGTAGCCAGATCAAAACTTCTATAGATTAATATTTTCCTTACCCTTCTGAAGCCTCACTTAAGTCTTTCTCTTTACCGTTTTAAATACTCTTTGTTTCCTCCATCCCTTTTTAAGTAACATCCCCATAATCTTTCTCTTTGCACCTCAAAAGTTGATTCAGTTCCCTGTCTCACCATTTCCAGCTTATTCCCCTACTATGGTACCTGTTCTGTCACAACTTCTTCAAATCTAATTTTCAGTTCTCTCCACCCAGGTTTTAAGTGACTGGAGCAACAACAGAATGCAGGAGGTAACAGAGCATCAGACGAGCTAGAAGAAACATGAAATTGAGAAGATAACGAGCATCCTCTAATGAAAGAAATACCTGCTTATTTTTTCTAGATTGGCATGCTATAACTCTTCTCCGCCCCACAGAATGCTCTGCCCCAGGAGAAAGTTTCCACGTCCTATGCAGAGCTTACTCACATCACTTTAATTAAATGCAACTTTGCATTTAGTGGTGATGTTTAGATAGAGGATTTTATCATGGGTCTCTTGAATTCCAGACAATTACTGATTTTTAGATGATATATACATACGTCTCTCCAGTGTTTACAGATCATTCATCAAGCCACTTCATCAAGCCACTTTGTAATTAGTTTATTTTTTTTTCTTCTTGTAGTATCTTTGGTGAATTTCACTGATATGTTCCCTAGTCAATCTTGTTAGAGTCACCATCCCTGGAGATATTTAATAGATGTGCAGACAGGGCACTTAAGGACATGATTTAGTGATGGACTTCGCAGTGCTGGATTCATGGGTGAAGTTGATGACCTTAAGGGTCTTTTCCAACCTAAATGATAAACACCAGAATCCTCACCAGCAAAACCCTGTGACACCCAACATTCATTACTCTAAGTCCCTTCACAAATTCTTAAACCATGCTGATACATACCTTTAAGCTGATTACAAAATTTGTACACTGCATATTCCATGGTCCTCCACTGATTTAGTCATTATGTAAAAATAACACTGCCAAATGTGACGAAGTCTGTCAGTGACATAAAAAAGGGCTACGACTGGAATGGAAATAGTTATATGTAGGCACATGTTCATTGAAAAGAGAAGTGATCTGTAAGAGTCAGGCATCCTGTGAAACACAAAATAAGGGGGTAAGTGTTCCAAAGCAGATATCTGATCCTGCACATTCCAGGCTATCTGGGACCTTGATCCTCTGTTCCCCTCCCTCCCTCCCATCTCTGTAAATAACATTTCTGAATATGAACCATACTGCATCTGGCACAGGACTGCTCATGCCAAGCTGACTACACCCTTCTCCTGGGGCGTAAGGTCAGGAATCCTGATAAACACAGCAGTATAGGAATTTCACACCTTATAAAATGATTGTTTATAAGTAATAGCAGCGATTACTCAAAAAACATCTCAGAAAAGAAAGTTAATTAGATATGCAGACACAGTAATTAGGCTCTAGCCACTACCAGTCACCTCTTTACCCAGCAGCCTGTGCCTTTCTTTTTCATCTTGCTTCTTTTTCTCCAAGGAAGCTTAAGCCCCTGCAGTCTAACGGAGAGGAGAATCGTCATTTAAATACCCTGCCCCGGCAACACAAAGCCCTGATTCAGATCCTTTCCTTACTCCCAAGGAAGAAACAAGCCAAGAGGGTGCCTTGTGGGGTATATTTATTTTGCTTACTAGCTTGAGACTAGTCAGATTTGGAGACTATCCAAACTATTCAGTCTCGTAGCCCTCCCTTATGCAATTGCTCCAAGCTTAATCCCACTGGGAGCGGGCTGTCGGAAGACATTCAGCACTCGTGAGCCTCTGTGTCTGTTCAATGTACAGTCTGGATGGCCAGCCACACAGAGACACTATCTGAGAAGAGGTGAAGAGCGGCTTCCCCAGCCAGTCTGTTCCAGTCAAGTAGAGATCAAGGGCAGGTGATCTGCAGCACACACAGCCATGGCTGCTCGGTCACACTCCCAGCCTGGAGCTGCCACTTTTCATCTGAGATGCAGAGATACTGATGTCACAAAAAATCTGCAGCAGCATCCCTGGGCCACAGAGTGTTTCTTTCCACAGCACTTAAAGTGGGAATTCAACTGTTTTCTATCTTCCCGTACAGCTGCTCGTCCCCAGTGCGTGGTCACAAACAACACGTGCTAACTCCTTGTATGTCTGCAAGCATGTGTGCACCACACGCTGAAGTACAGTGACTCTCACTGGGTGCCACCGGCTGTGCAATGTGGGACAGGGTAGGTTTGACACGCCATGAACTAATCTCTTTCCCTCAATCTTTTGGCAACTTAAGGGCTCAGGCTTTCTACATTTAGAAAATTCTCTCTAAAGCTGAAAACTCCACACAGGGACTTTCCAGACCCTTCAGAGTTATTGGAAACAGCAACACCATGTGTCCTCCTCCACTCTCACCAGTGAGATATTTAGGAGTTCCTCTGGGCTCATCTTAAAAATACCCAGAGCACAAAAATAAGTCATGCCTGAAGGTCAGTTAAAATGAAATCTTCCAAATGGTGTTGAAAGTGCCCCACTAGATGCAGCTAAGAGTAGGGGCTGGGATTTATTTCCCAACACCTTTCATATAGCTCAGTCAGTACTTGTGCCAATGTCAAGGGGGAGCCAGGGAAATATTCCAGAGGGTCAAATTTTTCAGATCTCTTCCTTTCTGGGTAGGGATGTGGACAGACTGACTGAAATGGTGGCAGCATGCCTAGCACAAGGTTGTGCTCCATGACCAGGGATCCATAAAATAGCGTTACAGAAAACAACAGCTACACCTTCCTTTGCCAGTCAGCCATAGGATGGATCCAGCTGCTGTTAAATTTACAGGTTCTTTACAAAGAAGGCAGCTATGGCCTGGCTGCCCCACCAGTGCTGTCAGCTGTAGCTGGAATATGGTACATGGGGGACTGCAGACAGGCATGAATTTCAGATTTCCATTTCTTTCTATGAATTAAACCCTTTTACAGTTATATTTGAACCATTAATATTTGTTCTGTGCAGCTGCGAGAGGCTTCTTTGACTACATACAGAAGTTACATCTGCTATATTCACCATGTGCCATATTCTCAGGAAAGTGTAATGTATAAAAATAACATTAAGGTGAAGATGGAAGCTGACTAAATGAAAGCAGAAGATTAAAATCCCTGTTCTGGGGCAGAAGAAGGTAATTAATTTTAGTGGTTACTGCTCAATAGCAAGTTTAATTATTTTATGGTTCCCATCTCTTTACACTTTCCTGTTTAATTATTCTCCCTTATCAGTCATTTGAAGACCAAGACCTTCAATACTGGCTTAATTCAATCCTGTCCTCTTTCATGTTTTCTTGTTAAGACTGCTGTTATCTACTGCTTCTTCCATCTGTGGCTTATTTGTCCTGCCAAGGCAACAAGCTTCTCCTTGTCAGCTCCCCAAGGTCACTTCTGGGACATCTTCCATATGTGTAACTAGACCTAAATCCAATGGCTCTAATGTCACCTGCAAAGCCCTTTGCCTTTTACAAGGTCTTACCTCACTTCTGCTCTAGGTGCTCACAGAAGATCACAGTAACTTGTACATAAAATAAATGTGCTAGAAACTGATGTTCTTATTTCTCTACCTATTTGGCAATCCTTGGGCTGTGGTTTTCCTGGAGGAGGAACTGTATTCTTCAGCTATGTCTAGACTGGTCAAACTACTAGTGTCTGAGCACAGGCCCACCACAGTCCCCCATCTTGCTGAACTGGTGGCACAGCCTCTGGCATGGTTTTGGCTGAGCCCAGCTAACTCTCTTCCAAGCATTATGTGGGCACAGTTCAAGTTTAGACGTTAAGATGGGCCATGGACTGTTCCCCAACGGCAGGTGGGTCCAACGTTGTCTGGGAGAGAAAACTGTTTGTCTGCATGGATGTGAGCTCCACCATGGAGCATGCTGACATCCCACCAGACATTACTGTAAATCACAGTTCTTGCAACAGGGACTGCCTGGGATGTGTGCAGTGCCCATACCCTGGGGATCTCAGCCACGACTGAGATCTCAGCTTGCTGCCTCAACCTCAATCACTAAACAGTGACAGTAATTTTCCATTTCTAAGATTTTATGAGTGCACAAGAAAGTACATATGAAAATTTGTGCCTTTTTTTCTTCCTCGTGTTACTTGAGTATCCCTTTCTTAAGGCACAGAGACAACTCACTTTATGCTTCATGGAGAAAACCCAATTCCAATCTCCCTTTTATTTGACAGAAGACAAGGGAAAGGACAGAAGTCTCTGCACTCCCATTCTCCTCGAGCCATCTGCATTACCTTTGCTGACTCAAGGGTTAACAGGGAGTAGCCAAGTCTGCCTGGGCATTTCTATCCATATCCTGTCTAACCTGTGGGTTTCTCATAAGGGACCATGCTGGAGCAGTGGGACCTGGAGGGAGCCTGGCTCTGGAAGAGCAGTGCTGCAGGAGAAAGGAGGGTTCTGGGGAGGTACAAAGTCTCTCAAAGAGCATCCTGAGGACAAGACAGCTGAGTTGCAACAGGGGAAATTAATGCGTGAGGTGATGACTGAAGGCAAGGAATAAGCAACAGAACCAGCAGGTGAAGAACTTGCACTACTCAGAGGGTCTCCCCATGTCTCTGGAGGGAGCAGGGTGTCAGAGATCGCTCCAGAAATATCCCTCTGGACATAAAGCTGTTATTTCTTCCTTTAAGGCCCCTCTTGGAGTCCAGGGAAGGGAAGACAAAATAAGAAATTGGGAGAGGTCATTATTTGTCTCTTATGGGTCCTTAGAAAGGAGAATTTATTGGCAAAAGCCACAGGTAAGAGAGGAGCAAACAAAAGCAAGAATCCTTGTGCATGTCCCCCTGCTGCCAACAACACACACTTACAGCCTGATGCCTTCTTGGGCCAAGCATCAAGGGTTGGAAAGTCCATGGACGTTTTGCCGCTACTTTGTTTTAGAGGCAATAAAACCAAATAGAAAGAGAGCGTGTGCATATTCTTATCTAGATTTTGGTTTTAAATGAAGAAAAAAATCAGAAGAGTAACTCAAATCTTTCTTAACTTGGATTCTTAGTCAAAGCATTGCTACATCTTACTTTCTAACCACTGACACAAAGCTGAGCCCTGAGATCTTCCAACCACCATTTCTTAAACACTCCCATCCCATGGCTGCAATACAGTCAATATTTGGGAGCAAGATTTGAAAAACAATTTTATACCCATGCCCTCATTCTGCCACAATTAAACACCATTTCCAGAGATGTTCTGAGATCACTGATGGTCTTAAGTGATATTAGCATCATTTGCCTTTAAAAGGCACAAAACCACACACATACATGCACAATTTTGCCAAGCATTACAGCCAAAGTTGTTTTTAAGCTTCTGTCAAATAGATGCACGACTGCTGTGAGGATTTTATGTTTAAGATGTCTAGTAATATTTCAGATACCTTCCTCTTAAATATCTATTTTTTATTTTCAATTGTTTTTCCAAAGAGGTTTTGAAATATTCACAAAGGCTAAACACATTTAATCTTGCAGAAAAGCACATTTAAGATCTGATAACACTATGTTTAAGTAAGTTTGAAAAAACACTACTTTATCAGGGATGGTGCTCTTCTACTGTGCTGGGGTTCACCCTGATAAACCTCCACACACAGTGGTAACTTTTCTCTACTGCATCCAACAAGAACATGCAAACAAGTCAGGCTCACATGCAGGAGAAGTTGTGAGAGCTACTGTTTTAAACTGTGAGGCCTCAGTTTAGGAAGTATTCTTTATACCAGAAGTCCTGAATTGAGTAGAAAGCCTGTTTTGCTGAGTTTCTCAGGGGAAGTTCATGGCCTCTGCATTTGACAGATCAGAATAACACTGCTGCTCCATTCCTGAAGTGCTGATGCAATATTTTCACTAGAACTCTCACAGAGAGAGTCTAGAGAAAAAAAAAAAAATACACCCTAGATTAAATTTCAGTGACAGTAAATCAAAGCATGAGTGCTTAAAACAACTCAAATGTAACTGCTTTTGTGCATAGATATTACCTGGCCATCTCATAATACAAACCCCATTTGTTTTCACTGATGTAGAACCTTGTAGAAATGTCATTATAGCAAGAAGCAGCGTCAGGGAGGATTTCAGGTTTTCCTTTGGATTTGTTTCTTGGAAGGTGAACATATCTGCACTATATCTAAAACACATGCAGGCAGTATGTGACAACATATCCTAGTTGTGTTCACTGTTGTCACAGCAAGCTACCTTCACTGTCTTCCCAATACTTTCACAAAGAACTAGATTTGTTAAAAAAAAAATATTTGCAATACGCAAAATAATTTCTAGTACGAATAGACAAGAAAATGTCCAGAAAATATATAAGCACTTTCCAAAGTTCCTTGGCTCAGCTCTTCAAGCCTCCACAGGCAGCAAACTGACCACTCAGCTGAAGGTATTGCCAGCAAAACAACATGAGGTTCAACTGCTTTTAGAAAAGAATCTGCAGAACTTTGCTTTTAGAAGCCAAACCAACAAACAAACCACCCCACCATGGTTAAGAGTGATGCTCACAAAACTGACATCTTTTTCACTCAGTTAAACCTCATGGAAATAATAAAACCTTAAACAGAAACTCTAAATTTTTGCCATGGGCAGAATGCTTGAAAGAGCAGAAATCAAAAGCTGCCATGACATCCACGAGAGACTTGATTATAGTCAGCGATGGCATGCGACACGCACTCAAACACTGCAGTAACAGGTGGGAGCATTCACATGCAGGAACAATAAACCAGAAAATAACCTCCAGAGGCCCAGACATGTCACCTTGTGCAGCAGAACATTCCAGATTGCTTTGCTTTGCCTTGAGGTGGAGGGAGGACCACTACAAGCAAGAGATGTGCGTTTGCCTTACCTGTGTGTTCTTTCGCACACACACGTAAGAGTAGTCCGAAAGTTAGGCAGCTGGTGTAAGCCAATCAAAGCACAAAACTCTTGGTGTTATTCAAGACAGTGAGGCACTTATAAGAGTAAAACACACATAAGATACTAAGGAAACAGGATAAGTAAAATCTTAACTTCAGGAGATTGAATCTTCGTCCAAGATGTTCAGGAAACTTGGAAAAATCCTACTGACCTCAGTGCCAGTTCTCCTGATTAATAGTTTGCCAAAAGTTTGCTACAGTTCTGATTAGAAACATATCAGAATCTAAACTATCTTTGACAACTCATTCTGCAGTAGAACAGCAAGTAGAGCAGTAGTATCTCACTGCCTGTGCCATCTCTGTCTGAACAGTGTCGCAACTCTGTGTGTTCTCGGTCCTATAATTGTTTTATTTCATTTTATGGGCCTCACTTCTTAAATTGCTTCCTAGGCCATTTCCTTTTTTACCCTCTCTCCATTAATTTATACAGGCCTCAGTTTGAAGTTCTATTTGAAACTGTGTAAGTTATTCTACATCAATTCTTTGCAACTTGCTTTGTTCGCCTATCTGCTTTTTTAGAGATTACCACAGCACTAAATGCCCTTGTGAAGTACAGATCAAATGAAAGGCATACTTCAGCTACAAAAAGCCTGCTGAGCTTATAAGTTAAGGATACAAAAATTACCTGGTTTCAGTAGCTTGTCAAGCTTACGAAATTCTTGTCTGTTTTTCAATTGCAAACAGAAAATGCAGACTGTTTGAGGCTGTGTTCACTATGCCTGGCTTTAGGACTGCGTAGAATTTACAGTCAAATTACATACTTCTAAAAATAGGAGGTGATACCGTTGACAAAAGCAAAACCCGAACCTTGCAGAATGGACTGCTACAAATAAAACAAGTCACAAAATTGTAGGTATGGCTGGAGCATTTCCAAACAGACACAATCCCTCAGACCATCCGGGCTGTTAAAAGCCCTACAGTACACTGGTGTTTGTGCCTTTGGTACTTTTAATTTTGGGCTATTGCCAAACTGTGACTTACTTTTGCTCTCCAGCTGCATCTGTTACTTCTGGTTGGTCTGTCATCTCTCTCTGGCAATGTAGTAGTTGGGTCTGGTTATTTATGGCTCCAACTTTTGCTCAAGGAAAGACTTGTGCCTTCCTGCCTGACAAATAGTGCTAATCGTTTTTCCCTTGTTTCAGTGGTTCCACAGGGACCATCATCAGTCTCTGGGCTGCTGTTCTCCCTCCACAGTCTCAGTTTTCTGGCAAACACTCATGGTGCTCTTTACCCTCGCTAGACATAAAGGTCCTTACCCTCTGCCTCATCCCCAAGAGGCTCAGCCAAGAGAGAGGGGAAAAATACCCTTTTCCCACTCCTTCAAGTAGCTCATCTCACTAAAAATTATAATTTTTCATGCTGCTACTAACTACTCTCTACACTAATTGCAACCTTAAGGTCCTTCCTAGCATCTTTCCTATCAAGAACTCACAGAGAAACCTTAAAGAAGCAGGGAAAAGAGATTACAGGGAGGGCAGGATGAAGTAGTACAATTTGAAATGGACAAAATCAAATTGCTGTGAGGCAGAAGCACGCAAAGAACTATAAAAATTAAGGGTGCTTTTCCAGGGACCAAAGGTCACAAAACTGGCAGAGAGCTGAGAGATCACATAAAGATGGGCAAGTTAACTCTGTGTAAGAGGAGCTGGAGAAAAAAACGCAAGGGTAGTTTCCGTGATTGCAGGATCACCATTCCATTGAGCAGAAACTGAAAACTTCTCCTAAGCAGGAAAAGATGCTTGGAAGTGTACAGAATGATTGCACTTAAGATGGAAAGAATATGATGCTCATTTAGAGATGACAGTGGAAAAGAGGTGAATTGTATGGGTTAAATTCTGAATGTGACTCAAAAAATTTAGCTGCTTCACTTCAGTAGTGATGTCATTAACAGCCTAAGTGGCAGTTCTGAAGACTTTCATGCTGTTAATCCCAGTTTTCCATTGCATGACTCTTGGCTGGTATTTCTATGCCTGGTTCGTTACACTGATTTTTGGCCAAGAACTCCTGTAGTTGAATCACAGGTCACTAAGGTTTAAAATAAATAGGGAAAAAAAAAACTGAGAAGGGATATGTGACTTCACTGGTGATGAAAAGATTCTTGGTGTGTTCTGAGAAAACATTCAGGTCAGAGTAAACTGGAAACAGGAAAATGGACATTCATACTAAGGTTAACTTGGAAAACAGTTCTAGACAGAGTTATTTACCACAGATTTTTAATCCGAAACCACTCTGCTTTTGCAGAGACACATTTCAGGCTGAGATCAGTACTAGTGGATTAAATTTGTCATGTACCTTTCATCAGTAGAGAAGGGCAGCGATTACTTGATTTGTCCCTACCTGGCATCCTTGTCTTGCTCAGTGAAGACAACCTGAATCCCCAAGCTTAACTTTTCTTGCCTTAACAATAAAACCAAAAGTGCAAAAGAAGCAAGCAAAAGGACAAACACTACAAAAAGAGTAAAACAAATCAACCCAAGATTTCCGACAAGACAGCTGCTATTCTGTGATGGTTTCGTTCATTTAAAGAGCCAAAACAAATCTACTTTAGACACAATATATAAGCTGCTCCTAAGGGCAAGGTTATCTCCATTTTCAGCGATAAATTCCAACAACATGATATTAAGAGTTATCAATTTTCAATTCATTTGCTGAAAACCAAATGCTGTCACTAATAATGATTAGACCTTGATCTTTGAAGGATGTTAAGTTAAAAAAAGAATCCTGTGTTACTACATTCAGCCCATAAAGGATTACTCTTTTATTAGCGTAGCTGAAGGATTAGTAGAAATGTTTGTCTAATGAATACAGCTACTATATTTGAGCACATGCCTGAATAAGCTACTGCTTGATTGAAACCTATCTATTTATAAATACTCCTGAATGGTGCAAAAACTATCTGCACTGAAGCATTACAATGGCTTTTGCATAACAGTAAATATTTTATTGCCATTCATGTAGTGAAATTCACCTCATTTGCCAGTCTTATCGCTGAAACCTACCATGTAATGTAGACAGGAATGACTTTCCTACATCTGGCCTGATTTCCAGTCTCTGTAATGCATACAGGTTTCATGAAGGTGTACCTTTCTGTAAATGTACCTCTTATATCTTCAGAATTAACAGCTGTTTCTATGACAGACACAAGACTCTACATATGTGTATATGTTCATGTTTATACATCCATACACATATAGACACATACATATGCACAAAATAAACAAAAATAATCAAATAATTTATTGAAATAATTTTTGAAACACAAAGTACTTCGTTTGAATAATCACACTGAAAACAACGCCATATAGTTGATGGCAATTTTTTTTTCTTTAGAGTAAGATTTTTCCTATCAAATTCCAGTTTATTTTTAAGTTCAGAGAACTCAAATTGTGTACCCTATCAGCTGTTGTCTTTTCCCTATTTTGTACGCACTTCTGGTACAGAGCTCTTCATGAATGCAGATGAAGAAAAATTAGGTACTTGTATATTATTTTAACTTGCATTACTCTGGAAATAGCATAGTTTGTTTAGCTTCCTTTTAACCCTGAAATACATCATGTCCATCTGTACTGTCAGTCATGCAGTCACTGATATTAAGATAGAAATACTGAACAGAAGAGCTAAGCCAAATAATTTCAAAGAGATTTCACAGCTTCTTGGGCAATACTGTTTCAAAGCAGCATAAAATTAATAGCTGGGGTTTTTTTTCTGTCTTCTTTATTTTGAAAACAAGAGGTGTAGTTTCAACCAGTGTACCCACACATCCGAAAGCTGAACTTGTAAATGTGTCCTCTGTATTTGATATAAACCATACACCATTTTTAGATTTGTAAAATTATTCAAAGCTGTATTTCTTTCCAAAGCACTTTTGGTACAGAGCACTGCATGAATGATGGGATGAGAGCTGCCTGCCTTTGTGAAGGTACCAGTCAGTGTGGTGAAAGGAACATCAAGGACAATGTGACATGGAACACAACATTTACTGGCACGTATTCAGGATGACCTGCCTGAGTCAGTGTGGCCCCATGGGCCCCAAGAACATTCACTTCTGCTCATGAGTAATGTTCCAACCCAAAAAACCTTTTAGAGCCACACCCGGCTCAACACAGCCCTCTGGGTGAATCAGGAGATCTCCCCTGGGTTCTAACCACCAGGGGCTGAAAATACATCATAGGTTGAACCATACTAGGTCAAAGACATAAAAACAAACCCTATTTGGCCACAGAAATAAATTCTTTCTCATACATCATACTTCCTGGCTTTATACTCATCTTCAGAACTCTGAGACAGTTGCTTTCCCTGTCTGGGTTGGTAGAAGTTGAAAAATTCTACACTTATCTGTTTTACCTCCAAGTCACATCAAATTAGTTCCAATGGCAGACAGATGTCAAAATGGGTAAACTAATACTTCAAAAATCAAAAAGACAAAAAATATTTTGGAAAGTACCTGAAGTTCTGCTGTGAACTGTAAGCCATTCCTGCAAATATTGCTTAATCAAATCCATGCTACACTAAGTAATAACTGCTACCTTGTGCTGTATATAGAGCACTTGAAAACAACATAGATATTACAGAGGGTTTTTGTAGATGTGACAACTATATCAGGAAAAGACTGTTCAGTTTTGCTAAACTCTCGATGATACTGCAGTTGTCACGGGAATGGTCCAAGTAAGATGACAGATACTCCCCATACAATGGAGATCTAAAAAGTCTGCAGTCTTTAGGAAATTTTTCTCCTCTTTCAACACTAACCAGATTTTTTGACAGCCAGAACTTTGTCTTCATGACAATGGTCTCCTAGAGCTATTCTGAACCAAATGCTGCTGCCATGAGCACAGAAAATTAGTACCATACAAAACTGAGGTGGCTTTTGTGTCTGTAAAGATTTAAAAGGCCCCTGTGATGATCTCCAAAGAAGCAGTATGGGCTAGCCTTGTACCTGAGGAATGACACCAATACAAAGAAAGAGGTAGCAAGTACTTACCTGGTAGAGATTTACATCAGGTGTTCAGTCTCACGCATGAAGTGGCTCAGATTTTCTGGCATCATTATCTGTTCTGAAAAGCCAGTCTCTTGAACAGTGAGTGAGCTCCTGCCTCTCTGTCTTCCACACCATGTAATATTGTCTGTACACATTTAAACTGTGTATTTTTAAGTCTCTGCAGATATCTCCCCTCTATTACAATAATTATGACAGGAAAACTGATGTGCTGTCATAACAATAGTCATCCCACTCTTCAGGAACACACTGTTTAGGTTGTACCTCTGTTGGGTGAAAAACAAAGTTGTTTACGTTCCATGCATCTGCTAAGAGAGGGAGGCTCAAAAGAGGAAAACATCTGTGCTCAGAAAACATGCAAACATAAATAATAGCTTTAAAAGATATTTTCTTAGTGAATAAGGTAAGTCAAATAAAAAAGATATAGATAACCATATTTTTGGAGACCAAACCACTCTTATGAAGGGAAGAGCAAGCTAAAACCATGTAAGTGAAGAAATTATTTTGCACAGGTTTCTGGAAAACTCTGAAAAAATACTATTTTAAGCAGAGTGGTAGCAAAGATGCTTAAAAATCAAACCATGCAAAATCATCTAGATGAAAATAACTCACTTGGGTCTAGTCAGATGTAAGTATTTAAGATTAGACTGAAGTTTTATTGCTGCCTCAGTGGGGGAAATCCCCATGCCTATAAAACGCCCAAATGAAGTTCCAGTCTATTGCTCGTGGGACAAAAGTTATGTATATTTGAATAAACTAACACTCCTTTAACTAATATGTTTGTAAAGCCTAATGCAACAGCCTGCTACTTCGACTGTACTACAAGAATAATAAATTCTTGCTCACAGGACCCCACTCCCACCCTGTAATTAATTAACACCAAATTAAACTGGAAAGTGCTGAGATGACCTACCGAGCCACCTCAGGGCCCGGCCTTGCCCACAGCCCCCCACAGCGGGCAGTAAGCTGGGCTCAGCTCCCACCTCTGTTGAGGAGGGATGTTTCTCCATCCTTCCAGTCCAGCGCCTGCCCCCCTCCCTCAGGGCAACCTGGGTGGGGCATCCCGCAGCATCCCGGCGCCCGGGTGAGATGCAGGCAGGCGGAACTAATCCTCCATAATCACCTTACAAATACCAGTAGCTCTCTTCCAGAAAATCTAGGGCTGAGGAACCAAAACATGCAAGTTGGTCAGACAGCACGGCCAGATAAGAAAGAATCTTAAAAGGCAGATTGAACTCTGAAGAAAGCTGACCACAAGAACAGCACTGTACAGAAAAATGTTTATTGAGAGTGTTGTTGCCTGAGAATTACTTTCATTTCATCAGGAAAAGCAGTGGCAAAAGAAACATGTCATTATTGTCTTCCTGTCACAAAATCTGGTCCATATGTTAGCACTGGTCTCTCAGCTGGTTGCTCAGTTCCTGAAGTTCAGCAATCATGTTGTCCATAGCTGTCACCTCATCAGCTATCTCACTGTGAACCTCATTACTTGTCACATCTATGAAAAGTTGCTGCATGACAAAAAGAAATACTATAAGTACTTTATAAATAAATACTTTTAAAATACAGATACAGTTCCTCTATTTCGGCAGAGGACAGAATACAGGAAGCTCATCAACCCTACAGTGTATTTCATATTTTTGCTAATTATGATGGCATCTCTCTCTAATAAAAGTTCATTTTGTGGCTAATTAACAGAAGGTGCACATACACACACAGACACACACACATATAGACACATATAGAGACCTAAAAGCTGTGCCACACATCTGATATTCTGCCAAAGAGGAAGAATCCTCCTGTGGACACTGGGTTTCTGTTCTGACCTGACTGCCTATGCTGACTCCTGATTCCATTGAAAGTAAAGCACTTTCTTCATGAAACGCAAAACATGCTGTCACTGCAGTTTACAAGCCCACCTCTGATAAATTAGTTGTGAACTTTAATGACCATTTTTCCCAGTGTCATATTCTGTAGCAAAATTTTCTCCAAACTCTCAAACAAATACTTTTTGACATTTGATGTCCAGACATGCATGGGCAGAGACATTCACCCGCGTGTAATTAAGTTATAAAAGAGAAAACAAAACACTACAGAATAATAAAAATAGATTGTTCTTGAAGACAAAAAAAAAAGGCAACTAACTTGTGAGCAATCATAATCATCTATTCACAGGGAAAGCAAGGGAGAGAACTGTTACATGGTTGGCCTAAAGCCTCGAGATATGCAAGCTCTGATGGGAGCTTTGTGCATGCTGCACCTGAACATGTTGATATTGCAAGATCAAGACCTGTCATTTGACTCGAATAATATTGAGGCTGCATGAGGTACCACTCCACAAAAACAAGGGGAAGGAGTGACACCCAAACATATGTTTCCCCTTTATTATGTAAAGAGAGAGTGATTCACACGTCACTTGACACAAACACAATGCCTACATTTAGAGACAAAAACAAGCCAAAAAAACAAAAGTTGCTCTGGAGTACATCTGTACATCATTATATCATCAAAGCAAAATGGGACAATAAAGATACGGATATAAACAAAAATGTTCTTAAAAGGTTTGAACCAAGGTTTTCAATGTGCCCCCAAACAGTGCTGTCACCGAAAAAAGGAACATCTTACATAAAACCAGGAACATGTTCGTGTTACAAGTACAGAAACTTCTCTAACTTTCAGCCCCAAAACCTCACACTGGGAATGTGATAGAAAAGTTTGGTTCTTTCTGGCTAAGACAGCTAAATAAATCAGGATAATATAATTATTTGTTCTTCCCCCTCCCCCCGCCCCAGTTAAAGAGAGCTGGGGGAGTTTCACGCACCATCATTCTCTGGGTCTTGTGCCCCATGTTTCCCCAAAACCATACCCACATTTAATGCACTTATGATACATCTCCATAATCTTTCTCTTTTTCACAGACCCCATCTGTCAGATCCAAATGCTGCCTGGGGGCAAGGAGCAGAAGAGAGCCCACTGTGCTCTTTGCCCCAGCATGTGGCTGCCCAGAAGGCTCTATACAGAAAGAAGCCCACGAACAACCCATTTTTGAGCCGCAGACTGTGGGTGCATTCGCGAGTCTGGCACAACACCAGAGCTCAAATGTCAAAGATGGAGATCCCAGGAAAGACAGGAAGTCTGAGAAGCAACACTGTTTCACCTGTTAAAAAAACTACTGACTTGTTCCAATTGCGTGCAATGACTACAACGTTTTGGAATTTTACCTTTTAAAAGTTACTTTCACTGTTCTTTTATTCCTCCAGAAATCTTAACTAGTGAGTCTGCTCTTAGCCCATCTTTAAAGTGCTATTCTCTATTAAAAGAAGAAATGAAAAAAAATCCCACGCTCACATTGACTCACAGGGCAGCAACAGGAGATGCTGCAGTCAAGCTTGGACAGGCGTAAACAATGATAAACTGTTTGTTCATTGGAACTGACAGAAGATGACTAAGTTTTTAAACTACAACACACTTTGAAAATTCAATATGGCTTCAAATTAAAAATAAGATGGCATCTTGGAAAGGATACAAAAACAGTGAGGTCACATAAACAACTTAATCTCTAACATGTCAGTTTTCTCAGAAGTACCATAAAACTTATAGGCAGCATTATCTGCCAATAGTATAGATGTTCTTTTTATTAGTGCCTTGAGAAATTAAGAATACAATTTACTAGACTCATGCATCTTTCAGATATCGCATGATCTTTCATAATATAAACTACTTGTACTTGCATTCTTATAATTTATGTCACACCGTCTTGCTTTCTGTACAGCAATACTCAGTCTACGCAAAAAAAAAAATAAAAAAAAAAGAAAAAACCCCCAAAATACATTTTGTGAGTCACAACAAAACAAATGTTGTGGCTTTTCTCAACACATTCCAAAGTCTTACCTATGCCAGTATCTAAAAGGAGGCTTTTATCCTTAAAAGTAAAGGACTTAAAGAGTGAGCCAGTTTTAGCACACTGATGATTAATCAACACTTTGTAACGCAAGCACATGTTATAAAACTTATGCTCTATAATTCACAATTGCTAACCCCCTCCACAGGGAGGAAGAATCCCTCTTTAAGACATGAAGTGTATTTTGAATGAAAACAGATGATTCGAATATGATGACAATTTCCAAGTAATTAATATCAAAATTGGTAGGGTATCCCTGAAAACCAGATTAAAAATGAGTTCTATCTTTTAGTAAATAAATATTTTTAAAATGCTTCTAGTGACACAAAGTAGTCCTGACACATTTTGATTCTTTCTGCAGGTTTAGATCCCTTCTCTCTGAGACTGCCTTGCCTCTCCCATGACCACTCACATAAAAAGTAGGTCTTTGAAATGGCTGATTTCTTTCAAATGCTCAGTTTGGTTTGCCCAACATGTTAAGCAATATTCTAACTTAGTCTAAAATGTCAATGTGCTTCTTAAACTAGTTTGTTTCAGTCAAAGCCTAGCAGGAAGAATGGAAATAAAAGTTTACTTAAAACTGGAATCCTTAACAGCATAGAGATGAATATCCACCTGATGATGCACTGAGACAGGCATATTTGATCTATAATTGATTCAAAACAGAGAAATGATTTCTGGCAACAGAACAAAGATTCCTAGCTTTCAAACAAAAATTCCTACCTTTCAAACATTCCTACCTTTGCTTTGGATGACAAGCCACGTAAGTTGAGCCGAGCTGAAGAAAGTATCTGCAGTGCTTCCTGATGATTAGATTTGTTCTTACTGCATTTTATAGCCACTAGAATCCAAATACAGAAGGACCCCAAAACAAAAAAAGCATTATCACTCTAGCAGTAATCTTTAAACAAAAACATTTAAATATCTTGATAACTTCCACAGGCAATTTTTAAATGTAATATACCCAAAAATAAACATGAATTAAAAAAGTGCCAAGTAATATTAAGAAGATAACTCTAAACTCAACAGGTATATGTATCTTTCTTAAACATAAATACACATAAATTCACAGAACAGTAAATAATCTTACCAACTTGAAGTTTCATCCATCTCCTGACTGGCATATTCAATCAAACAACTTATGTGAGTATCTGAGGATTGAGATGAACTGCATTTTCACTTGCACTATGAAGTTACTAGATGATGAAATTAACTGATTCCATGTTTACCACTCAGATGTTTACTGACTCACCCTACACAATTTCTGCCTCATTCCAGGTATATTTCTGTCTGCACTATCAGGATGATACTCTCTATTATAGGACTCCCAATAGTAGGAATAAATATAATGGGTAAAGGGGAATATTATTTTGCCACTAAGCTTAATAAATATTGGTTACACTATTCATGAATAATGAAATTTCTTTTCAGGTGAACATACCATGTGCAATCTCTATGGCTCCTTTTACCACTTCCTTAAAAGAAGAAACATCTTTCTCCCAATCACTTGATTGAATTTCACATTTATGTGCTTTAGTGAGACACTGCAGTGACTGCAAGGAGGGAAAAAAAATTATCAGTATATGAGAAAACAAACTTGGAGATTACTTTAGTTTTAAGTATCTATGGAACTAACAGTCAACCTGGAAAATGAATAAATCTTTACTATGCTTGATTTCCTGCGAATTGGAGTACTGTCCTTCTCTGCAACAGTGAGCACCAGCTGTAACACAGATGTTCTTCACCAATATTGCATCTCAAGTATGAGAGGCATATAAAGCAACGTGTCTAATTTTTATCTTTTAAAAATCTGTCTAGACTGATGGATGTGACCCATGTTTGCCAACTCATCGTAATTAAATGCACATGAAAACCAGAAAAATACTTGTATTCACACTTCGAATAGCAAATAATCTGTACCTAAAAAAATTGTAACTGAGTACATCAAAGCTTTCTTCCTGTATATGTATTCTTGGCAAATAATATATTTTACAGACGCAGCTATTAGCTGCCTAAATGCTCTGGTTCTCAGTGTGAACAGGAAAAATAAATGTAAACAATAGGGAAGGAGGGTCCCATTAGGGGAAAAAAAACCAAACACGTAAGCAGAAGAAATTAATTTTTACTTTTGAGTTTTGTTTTCTTCCTACAGCATCACAAACATGAAACAAATACATACCAGAAGTTACATGCATGGCTTGGTTCAGTGAAAACTCTCCAGTTATTTTTTTAAAGAGTTCAAATATCATATAAAAGAATAACAAATTTTCAGTGTGATACATACACATGAGTGCAATAAAGACTTCTGAATTTGGGGGGTGTCACCCCAGAAGCTTCTACCCTCTCTCTCCCACTGGAGTTTTAATCACTATGGCACAGGTGACTGAACTGCTCATGCTTTTGTAAATTGCAGTAAAGGGATATTAACCAGAGTGAACTATATTTTTTCATAACAACCTAGGTTATAACTGGTAGTAGTTCTGGCCAGCAGAGGCAAGAACTTCCAAGAGAAGAAACAGCAGTTTTTACAGCAGTCTGATTTCAGTCTGCACATATCTGAGTTAGAGCAGCAAATCAGGGGGGTTTTGCTGACAGATGTCAGGGAGGGGAAAGAATTCAAAGTCTTATGGGCTGTTTGTTTGCACTTCTGGAACCTGGATTTATCCTGAAAGGAAACAGTGTGAGCTGGGGAAAGTTCAAGGAACAGAGGGGTTTCATAGCCTTGGTATGGATCAGCAGGAAACTTGTAGGTTGGAAAGATTCCTTAGTAGGAAAGGTATGGACTGGACTGCATTCAGCATGGGGAAGAAAGAAGTACTGAATGAGTTGGCAGTTCAGATACACTGAAGCATGAGAGTAAATATATGCTAAGGTAAAGAAAAAAAAAAAAACAAACCACAAACTCAACGCTTCAGTAGTTTTACACTCCTAACTTGTAAACCTTTTCTGACTTTGATTCAACTTACAAAGCAGTGTTGCGAATTGTAAATGTAGTCCAGTGATTCATGTGGCATCAGATAAAGCAGTAGAGCAGAAAATTAAAAAAAAAAAAAAAGGCAAAATAACAACCAAACCACCTTTTACAATAGCCAGAAATACAAGATTGTTCTTTCAAATGCAATGTTAAGCACTAAATTGGTTAAATATAATTAAACCTGCTTTATACAAGGTGCAGAATAGAAGGGTATGGAACAAAGGTCAAACCCTACATTTGTAAGGAGGTACGCAACACTGTTAAAGATCTTTTCCCATCTCTTTGTCCTATGATGCCAAAATATAGTAAATAAGGACCTTTCAGAATTCATTGAACTTCTGCATTATAAATGTGGGTGGAAAACTGCAACTCTCCATCTCAAATTTTCACTGAATATCTGACTGACACATGATGGTGCCTATGGCAGTGAAGCAAACAAATACTGGTTTTATAATATGATATCAGAAATCAGTGATTATTTAGTGTTTTGGAAATGAATTTTTACACTGTAAATTAATGTATACTGTGGCTGTAGGCAGTTTTGCCCTCTCGTGATCTGTATCCATGGGACCGTCACACCAGGATATTTAGATGCACACGTAAGCATACCTTAAGTATTTATAAACATCATTCCGTCTTGCAGGGACTGACTGTAAGCATGTTCCATAACCAGTCTGATTAGGAAATACAGTTTAAGTCCTGTCTACTCTACAAATTGAAACCACGTTTTTAACTGGGTTAGTGAAAAATACTGTGATGTAACCAGATTCTGAAATGATTACATTTACAGTATAGACAGGGCCTCTGCTACTTTGCATGTCTGAGTAAGAACTTGAGGATATATTACAGGATATTGCAGTGTCTGTATTTCTGAATTCTAAGAAGGCCAAATCCCTTTTACTTCAGCTGTAAAGAAAAAGAGGGAAGGAAAAAACACAAGAATTTGAGATATAACAGACAGTAGCAATGACAAAACAAGGCTTTTGACAGCAAAAAGCACAAAGAGACAGTGAGCAAGGCCCAAATTATTATAAACTTAAGCCTACAGTCATACAATTTGTAGGCCCAACCATCCTCCTAATATGCCTGATATCAAGCAACAAGCAATCCTCCAGACAGACATTTTTGCCTACGCCAAAGGCATACCCCGCTTAGGGCACACATACTGAATGCCAACCTTGTGTATTTTCAGGTTCAGTGAAGATCTGATAACCCATAAGTATTTTTGGAGTGTGCAAAGCTATTTGAATTTTGGAAATTTAATATCAAATGCAAAGCACACTCCACCATACAACAAAATAAACACTCCTAGCAGTTCAGAGTGCTTATTTTGGAAATGCAATTAATTTGACTCCCTGGAAGCGATAAGGACAAGAGATAGCAAAACCAGCAACAGGTAGAGAGAAACCAATGGTTCAACAGAATGAATGCTAGTATTTAATTCCATTTTAAGCTAATTAAGGCCAAAACATTTTTTAATCTGGGAACTCTAACTGTGGTATGGACTATTTTAAATGCATTTTCCCTTAGTGATTGCAAAGTAGAATACAGATGGCTTATGCTGCTGCTGCCTCATGCTTTTAAGACCCTTTTTTTTTTCAGAAGCTGCAATATCTTGTCTCCAGAATCAAAGACTCCCAATTCAAAAAAAAACCCACACCACCATTACATTACAGACATTAAACTGCTGCCAAGAAGTTTCAGAATACAAATCCAGGACAATGCACATATGCTATGATAGGATGCTTCAAAATGAAACACTGGTAATAAAAAGGAGATTTATTCTTTTTAATGCACAAAGACTGATGTAAAACATCTTGCTCCTGTTGTAACAAAAACGTGTGCTGTAGGAACATTAAAGGCAGAAAATGAGCTTTAAAAACACTAAAGCAAAACACGTCTGGAACAAGAGCATGTTTTACTATAGCAAGCACTATAGTTTGTTAGAAAACAGAAGGTTTCTATCAGAAGTGTAAAAAGGTATATGCCTCACAACACACTTACCTTTTCAATATCTTCCCCATTATCATTCTCTCCATTTCCATAAAGTTGGGCATAAAGTCTCCAGATGGCCCCATCATTTGTCACTCGTGAAGTGACTCTGCCCAAGAGCTCTTGCAATTTCCCCTTCAATCCACTTGCTGCATCTCCAGCACGATCTGCCATACCATCCACTACTGCTCTGACCAGAATAGCCAGCACCTTAAAAAAGCAGTAGGAGAAAGTTTTTATTTCAACTCAAATCAACATCAATATATATAATCGTATATTTGGTCCCTCCTAATGGTTCAGTAAAATACAAATATAGTACCATATGACAAGTAGAGAATTTACTTAGAAATACACTATTAGGGGAGTAATTCAACTGATTAGAAACCTCATCTATAAGATTCTATGTTGGTGAATATAAAGAGGTCAAAGACCTAAGGCAGAAATTTGGGCTGAACAGGCCTGTGTGACAAGTAATGGTATAGGAAATTGTGGCAGCATCCAAAAGATAGTTTCATCTCATAATACAGTTCTAAAAAGATCAGTAAAGAGGTCGAACCAAATGGGAATGGAACCATCCATTCAGGTAATGGAAGACACTGTTGCTTACAGGACCTCTATTTAACTACCTGCAGAAAGTGAAAGATGTACAGTGGGTAAGGTGGAAACTGAAAAGTAACTGAATATCACCCTGGGAACCCCTGTTCATAATGCACTTCTGGTAAATTACTAGTGAAGTCAGTTCCATCAAACTCGTTTACAAGTACTCACGAATGGCCACCTTTTCTGAGTCACAGGCTTGAGAATGCGGGATGTGACCCGTGGAAATGCTGAGCATGTGTAGCTGCTGGTGAACTCAGTGGGAGCTTGGGTTTGCCCGTATGAAATGCTACATAATACCAAGTGTCCCTGAAAAAATTGTGAGGCTTCATGTCCCAAACTGGACACTGAAAATTAGAAAACAGTTTCACTTTGCCTCAGTTCCTTCTTAATAAAATGAGAAACTGCACATGTAAATTAAGACAGTAGATCATATGGTGAATTAGAAGAGAACAAAACCCAGAAAAGCTGTGGTTTATTAAGTGAGTAATACCCCTTCTGTGCACTGCATGAGACACACAGACTGGGGAAGAAATAAGGGTAAAAACAAAATGGAAGTCTCATGAGGTATGCATTGAAGATAAGCCAGTAAAAGCCTCACAAACACCTTCATAATGGTACTTCCTAACTTGTGAGTCTGTCACTTGGCAACTTTAAACCTTCAACATTTTTGTCCATGTGACAATACTAATACTTACAATGAAATCCCATTCATAGCAATATTAATATCAAGATAGTAATAAAATGAATTTCAAAGATGACCTGTGATCAGCCACAAGAAATAAACAACTGCTCTAGCAAAAGTAGGATAGGATGCATCGTCACACATCAAGATGCAATTCACTGGCAGAAAGTAATGTAAACATTATGACAATATCCAAGTATATTGCACTTAAAATAAAAACATGTGAAGTTTAGCATTTGTGATATGTCATTTTCCTAAAACAACTTCTCTTCTATAGAATGACTGAATTAAAATGCATCACAAAAAATAATAAGTTTTATCAGATATAGGAAATCTTTGACAGAACAACCCAAATCAATCAAAATGGCAGAAATTGTTATTAAATAAATACATGCAATAGAAAAAGTGAAAATAATTATACATCTACCTTTTCACAGATGATACAATATCATATTACATCAGCTAAAAACTGTACAACAGCTAAAGACTCCCTTTTCCCTGTCAAAACCATAACAGTAGCTTATAGCCTTTATAAAATTATATGACAAACAGGCTGTTCTTTCTTTTATTTTCAAGTGCTGTTACGAGTCACCTTAGATAATAGACAATATGATCAACTATTAATAGTCCCAAAGTTCTGAAATTCATATTATATTCATAATTAGGAATATGAGGGGCCAAATCCCATTATATTTAATAATCAGTTCTTCTATAATGATTTGCCAGCAAAACACCAACAAGTGTTGATATTTCCATTACTACAGCGTTGTAATTTAAAAAAAAACCCATAAGAAGTGTAAGAAGAAACATTCAACTGTGTTCTCTTCTGACAAGGGACAAGAACTGTTCCTGAGGATTCATAATAAATGTATGACTTGTAAGTTTAACAACATTTTTACTCAAAGTCAAAAAAGTTACTTCACATAAATATTATGTATAGTCATCAAAAGTTTTAGAGCCAATATTTTGTTTGCACATGAAGAAAAAATTTCCTTAGTCAGTAGGATTTAGCAACTGAAAAATTATCCATATTCTCATAGAGTTCTGACTTTGCTTACACTTTCATCACAACAATCCATCTCCTTTTCTCATGTAAGCTTTAGCACTACAGCAGTGAAAATGAAACTAGTGTCAAAACCTGGATTAAAGGGCCCATTAAACAGTAATGAATCATTAATGCTTGGTTGTGCACAGTTGTTAAATGAAGTTATTTCAAACTGCAAGTGAATTGTGCTAATCATCAAAAAGTATTTAGCACTGCAGCAGGGCTTTCCATTTTAGATGGTTGTCCTAAGTGTTAAAATTTGTATCTTCGAGAAATTTTAAACTGCCATACATACTAAACTCTTAAAGCAATGTTGTTACCCAGAATCCCTTTTTTTGTTTGTTTGTTCATTTGGGTTTTTTTCATGTCTCTTTCAATGAACTGGGCTCCATATGACCACTGAGCAGAGTTTGTGTTTGCTGACGTCACACTATCTGTGTTCTTCCTTCTCCTTTGCTTTTGTATATAATGTGTGTTCATTAAAAACTGAACAAAACACACCATGAGACAAAACCTTCGAAACAAACCAAATAATTTATAAATGCTCTGATTGTCATCAGTTAATCTCATTTCACAATTGTTCTCCAAAGAACTGCTTTCATATAAAAATTCTCTTGGTCAAATCATTTTTAGAAGCTTCCCTAATACTAATCAAACTTGACAGTGCTCAAGAAATAAGAAAACCCCCAGACACCAGACCCAAACCAACAAATCTGCCGTCTGTGAGCCCTCCCTGCATCCCTTCCAAATGGAAGGTTTTATAATAAAGATAATTGTCATTAGTGAGCTACTTAAAAGAAACAGAGCTCCAGAAATTATTAATTCCTACCCTCATTTTTCAAAATCCCTTTGGAACATGTCCTTGTGGCCTTTCGTTAGAAACAGTTTGGCAGTACAAACCATTGAAATGAGGATGTTACTTAAAGAAGAGCTGAAGAGAAAACTTTGCTAGAATCTCAATAACACAGAATTGCAAGGCGGAACACTTTGTCCATACTTTTGCATTTGTATGCTTTGACAGCACGTAACAAAGATTTGGTTTCTGAAGCAGTGCACCAACGCAGCTTTTCCACCCACAAAATAGTTTTGTTATTCACTAAACTGCAACTTTCCAAGTAAAAAAGGTTGATTGCATACAAAGCACACATGTGATTGAAAGCAGTATGACGAGCAGTTGCAGAAATGTTTCAGGTATATTTACTCCCTCATACTAATAATTCAGAGACTAAATTGATGATTACAAGAAGTAAGGCTTTTTCCTTGGGTACTTTTGAGTGACTGCTCTATCAGTGAAAACTACAGATAATTCAGTGAGCCCTCCTATTTTATTACATAACATGTATTTTAAAAGTTTTCCAGGTATATGTCTCAGGAGGTTCTTGAACATTAAAAGAAATACGGAAACATGAAGAGTTTTAAGAACCAGTAAGGAGGGAAGGTAAGAAAGCATGCTTTTAACATTTATGTGGAATGCTAGGAGATTGAGACACTTGAAACTATGTTCTTTGCTGTAATCTTTTATTGCATTGTTGCTTCTTTATAAAGAGCCCTTTAGCCTTTCTGTGTTCAATTCTGTCTGCAGAATCTGTACATACATATCTTCGAGCCTTATGACATCATGATCTCAGAACCTTTGCCACAAGGATGACATTGTTAAATAACTAGAATAGCTTAGAAGCAAAATTTCCCAAATCTTCTGTACTCAGAAGAGTGTCACAAAAGACACCAATGGCCTAACAGAAATTCCAGATGAAGATCTGAATGCTTTACTGTTATTAGAAGAAATCAGCAATTTAAAAATATGACTTCATACTATTCCGAAATAAAATAGTCTGATGTAAGTACAGAAATCAAAGACACTACAAATTATATATTCCATTGCATTCTTGTAACTGATGCATTCAGTCTCACAAGAGGTATTCTGCAAAATGATTATGCTAAAAGCAATTGGTCATTGGCTTTCTGTTTTCACAAAGAACTGGAAGTTGATGACTCAACTTGTTTCTTCCAGTCTCGTGGATATTTATTTTTTTTAAATTCCTACCTTCTTTCTCATCACCACGTCATCTAGCTTAGTAGTCTATCAAAATCGACGATGACTACAAATACTAAATATAACCTGAGAGAAGATTATACTATGCTGCATGGAAACAAAGGTGTATGCTTCCATTTACTCATGTTTATGATTTCACATTGCTAAAATACAATTGTACAAGGCAGTTATACAGATCATCTCTATTTAAAACAGTCCAGTTGGCAAACTGGAGAGGCTCAGCAATTAATTGTGAGCTCTGCAAACAATCTCACCACAAGCATTTATTTTTATATGCTTTTTTGTTTTGCCATGGAAATATTCTTCTCTTCCTTGTAAGAAAATTGATTAAAGTCTTTCTGAAATTCTTTAATGAGGCTCTGAGGTTTTTCTTGGCAAAATAGTAAAATCCTTCTAATTGAGGAAACTGTATTACAAATTACAATGAAACCCATAAAACACTTCACATATCAGAAGTCAAAGTTAAAATTAGGATGAAAAAAATTTAGGGAAGAGAGCATATATATGCTTCTGTAAAAATTATAGAAGTTGAATAAGAACAAGATGAAAAAAGAGTTATACAACAAAAATAGAAATTTAGTGCAGTATCCCCAATTATTTTAACAAAATATACTACACAGAATTTGATGAATAACAGTAATAGGAGTCTGTATCATCTCAAAATATTTAAAATGGGCAAATACATGTAGAAGGTTCTATTCCTAGTCAGCTGTCAATCTGTTTAAAATAATACAGTAGACCACCCCTAGAAATGCTATTTAAACTAACAATTGAGAAAAAAATTCATTGAAAAAAGCCAACCATCTACAAGATGTTCCATGACAGGCCCTACCACTACTACAGTACTGTAGCTGTAAAACACACCAATCTTTAGCACATAAAGACTATTTTCCATACACATTTTTTAGTGCAAAGAGAGTTTAAGACCTTGTAATATTAGCTATATCAAACCTAAAAGATTTTATTAGGATAGAATGTTATCCTTGCATGAACGGCTTTATAGCAGTAAGTATTGCAGTCACGTACAACTTGTTATTAAAAAGTAATCTGAAAAAAGTGTTTAACATCTCTGCCCCCCCATGAACAAGCAAGATGTTTCCACAATCATAACTAATTCTATCTGTTTTCTCTGCTCATCACTGGACTCAAATTCACAAGATCCAGGAAAGCTATTTTTTGTGGGACAACACCCAAAACATACTCCTGGGTTCCATGACCAGCAGCAGCTGTTTCCTCTTACCTTGGTACTAGACACAATCTCCCTAAGAACTCGTAAGCTTTTCAACCAGATGCATTAATTTTGCAAGGGATTTTGGAGGTGTTTCACTGCTATGCTTAAGAGATTCTTTGGCTTGCCTTTCAGATTCACCTTGCTGTTCTCGCTGAGTGTACAGAACCCTCCTTGGATCAGAACCTGGTTTCAGGCAAGGTAACATCTCAGCTGAAGCTGCTGAAGTAGGTTCTCTGGCTTTTGTCGAGAGCATACATTTACAAACACAAAAGTTAACTGAACTTAACTGAACTACAGTGAAAGATGAGCAAAATACCTCTTTTATTTTTCTTTGTTCTGGTTATTAAGAATCAATGTTACGACTTTAATGCCTTCAATTTACTTTCAAAGGCTCATTTGTGGAATTTTCAAACACATGGAAAAAGATTATCTTTCTTTAAACTAAATAATTTATATTATTTCTGATACCGAGACATGTGGGAACAACATGGAAAGAGGAGGTTATGCATAGTGTTTCATATAAAAATAGATCTTAAAGCTGCAAGGCTCATGCTTGTCCTTTGAAGAAGTCTGCAATCTGCAATTGGGATGCAAAGGTTTTTGGTTTTGTCCATTTTTATTTTAAACATTTATTCTTGCAGTACAAATCTCCAAAAATTAAATCACTTGCCTACATAGCTTCACTGGTATGCATACTGTCATCACTGATACCATTATCAGTAGCTATCAGCAATCTCTCTCTGTCTCAGAAGAAAAATTAATGAACATATAGGATGACTAAATATGAAAACTTCCTGACCTGTGTATCCTTGTACTTTTCTCTTAAGTCCATGAGCCGGTGATAAGCTTTAATTGCCTCTGAAAACTCTCCAACATCTGTACTGGTGAGAAGATAGTTCTCCCATATTTGCCAGTGCTCATAGTTGCACTTGAGAGCTTCCTGGAGGGTTCGAAATGCTTTGATCCTAAACAATAATAAAAACAGAATAGAAATGAAGATTGTATATTAAATCTTGATTACAGAAGATTTCTAGACTACAATCAGTTGGCATTATATCACATAAAAAGCCACTTATTTAAAAAAAAGTTTAGAAAACAGTTCAGTGTAAAAGCTATTGTTCATCATTTACAATATTGATAATCCCTTAATCTCTTTTGCAAATTACTTTCTATCAGTTCATTCAAAACAGTACACTCTGCAGTCTGAACTAGGTAATATTTGTTAGCTCTCATAATTATCTTTTGACAAAAATTCATTATAATTGTGCCATCTATGTCAATATTTTCCTTTCTGAATTTTTAACTGAAACCATGAGAAAACAATCTTATTCATGCTGCAGTTGTAACACACACTGAAAAATAGAAAATCACTGAGTTCATAGCAGATGCAGAATGATACCAACTTATTTCATCACACAGAACAAGGTTACTTAACAGCTTTTTGTGATTTATTTTAAACATTTGCACATGGTAAACATGCATGTCCATTGCACAGAAGCTGAACATGTTTAACTGTTTTTTTCCTTAGGTCAGCTGGAAGGTTTACTTACACTCTCTGTTCCCTGATGCTGCATTGCTCAGTACAAACGTGTCAGAGCAGCCCAAACACTCTTAGCGGTCCTTCTCCAAAGGTGCTGCCCAGTGAACCATCTCACGGGAGCAGGAGAAGGTTTCATGGAATAAAGGTGGACAGCGCAATTCCTACAAAATCACTATCAAGCTACAAAGCATCTTTGTTTTTTATACGGATCCACTGCAGGCAACTCTTGACCATTCCCTTACCAAAAGAGAGAAGGAATGGCATTCTCTGGTAAGGAACACGCCACCGGAAGTATATGGTGGTAAGGTCTGTGTCCTTACTGTTTAAAGCTTTAAAATCACTGCCAAAAGTTGCAATAAATTTGAAACTTTAAAAAAAGCTTTGCTGGAGAATTGCAATGATATGGTTCCTTCTAAGTGATAGAAGAGTACTCTCCGTTGGAAAGTCATGACATGTAAAAATACCACAAAGGAATACAAAAACCTGGAACAGAGTTTTTCTGGGTTGGTAAAAAATTCTACATTGGGAAGACAAGACAGTAAATCTCTTCTTAACAAATATCACATAAAGATGGCCTGTTATCAAAACTTGCAGTTCACTTGCTCTATTCTATTGCTTGGGTAAGTTGTTATAAGTGCTGTCTCTAAAGAAAGCCCAAAGAAATTGCTGGTTGAATTTCCAAAAGAGGGTCAAAGAGAGTGTAAATATCTCAGACAGAAAAAAGTAATATCTAACTAGCTGACCAGGCCATTAAAAGTTTGGAATGACTGGGTGAGAGAGAAATGCCAATAACTGCCAATCTAGGCCCACGATATTAAAAAAGTTACTAAATACACATGAAGAGAGTAGATTGCTAGAACAAAATTATGTAAGGAAAACAGGTAATTTGGCATAGCTATAGCAGAGCAGTCCACAGGCAGGATCTTTCCATGCTCACTCCCTTCTTGTCTCTCTCTGTTGCTGATATATTGATAGACATAATGCTGATGAGTAAACATACGAACAGTTGAATCTCCTCCACTGTTAACAGATACACTTCACTAAGAGGTTTCTGACCCTGATTTTGATAGATTGTATTAGAAAAGAACAGAGATCTGCTCCTTCCTCTGTGGATTTTGCTACAATGAAAGCTGGGATCTGCTGCAGCTGTCTGACAGGCTGGAGGATGCTCTGCCTGACTGACTCACCCCACTGAGAAACTGTTTCTGCAATTGCTCTTCAACATCTGCAGGATTAGCCTGCATCACGCGTCCTATCTTCCTAAAAGTGTTAATAAGTTCTCAGAAGGGCAGATACCAGCAAGATGCAAATGTGAAATGTAATCAAGATACCAAAGGGATGGGATGGAAGACGTATTCCACAAATCACCACTCTTGTCATGCTAATAAAGTCATCTAGATTCTCAAAACAAATCTCCTATGTATTTACCCAATTATATAATGATGGAGTATCCTTAACCAGTTAAACCAAATCATATCCAAACAGGAAACAGTAGCTGTACCAATGCATTATCCTGTCTTGGAAACCAGGAATCTTTCACCCAAAGGACAGAGGGCCAGTTCCAGTTTCTTCTGAGAAATCCAAGACCTAGATTTCAAGGATTTCCTGGCACTCAAAAAAGTTCTTCTGGTAAACCAAACCATAGACTTTGTTTTCATCACAACTAATTTTTCTGCAGGAAATTCAGAATACACAAAACTTGTCGAGTCTTATAAAGCAAACAACCTCAAAACACAACACAACCCCTTTCCTTTGGGTGTTAGCAAATTGTTTGCATACGCTTTTCAAAAAAATGTAAACATTTTATATTTGTCTGTTGTATGAGACTCTGCCAAGCTTTGGCCGAACACACAATCCATAAGTGGGCCTGATTTAACAGCGTGGTTGGAGCAAAGCTTGATTTTTAAAAATTACTTTATTTAAATATCTTCCTTTTTTAAATCCACACTCAATTTTAGTGTTTTTTTTGCTGGCAGGCTTGGAAAATAAGAATTTAAACTTTCACCACCACTCATCCCCCCCTGTAAATTATTCTGGAAAGTACTGCTATAGATATTCTGTTTTGAAAGTGAGTTAAACGAGCTCATACACAGTCTTGGTCTATAAGGGACTACACGAATAATCAAAGAAGTTGCTATTCCACTGCAAATACAAGCCACACTTGGCTATCAGCATGTAATACTGACATAAAATTTACTTTGAAACATGCCCCTCCTCACTTCTTCCATACTATATCAAAGAGATTACAAGTTTTGTATGTATTTAGCATATTGGATCACAAGAATAGATTAACAATAATAAAATTAAACCAATCAAGTGAAACTAATCACTCAGAATTTTCTCAGTCTTCTAGTAGATGGACAGAAAAATTATTTTGATTAAAGACACTTTTATGAAACAAGCATAAGGCAGTACACTGAGCATATGAGATTCTGAACCTTATGGAAAAGGAGTAATCAATCACTCATCCAAGACAATGAATTGGATGTACTCAAGGCACTGATGAAGATGAAAGGAACTACTGAAAAGGTAAAACAAGCTCTTGATTTCTATTACTTTCTAGCTTTGCGTAGTTATTCTTACCTTTATTTTCTCCTCCCTACTGCTCCCATTAGCATATCAATCTCGTGATTTCATTAGTGATATTACTTACCATTAGGTATGTTTATAAATTTACCCTTTTATGTAAATTTACTATTCTTTCTCATTTTTTATTTTGCCTCCTGACTGCATAAGCATATAGACTGATGTCAGATTTCCAGTAGAGGTTTTAAAAATAATTTATTGTATTCTTTTGTGTCATTCTTTGGGGACAAGTTATAATGTGAAAATTCTTAAATATTAAGTTCTTTCAGGTAAACTTTTATTATGTTGAGTTTAAATACAAAGAGGGAAAAGAACAAGCAAGCTAGCATGTGTGCAGATTTCCATCTGCTTTTGTAATACAAAAACCAAACTGTCTGGTTTTCCCTTAAATCTACTGAGAATAATATACTATGAAATTACATGGGTCTGAATATATAGTTTGCTTGAAATGGACCTATCTTCTTAGCTTCATAGTCAAATCAGTTTCCAATTTTATTATGAATGTTTTGCACTGGTTGTACTTACTACATCATAAATACTTTTAACAAGAAAGAACAGTAGAGAGGGGTTGCTACTTGTATAAAGCTTATGAAGCTATTTCCTGTGAAATGAAATAGTTACCAGCAACTTAACCTGGGACAGGGAACTGAAGAGCTAAGAATGACAAAATATGAGGTAAGCACCTTATAAGAATAAAAACCTTAATGTTAAACACAGGAAATCCCCGTTATTTGTTTTGGTAGCAGTATCTTCTAATCCTTTTGAAGTACTTACTTCTGTTTTAATCTGATATAAGCAGTTGATAAATTGTTCCAGGCCTCAGCATTCTAGAATGATAAAAAAAGTACCAAAAATTTATTCACTTATGTTGTGCTTACTTGATAAAAGTATGTAAATTAAACTACTATCAAACATCATTGATTTTGCTAATCACACACATGGACACATTTTCTACAAGGCAGTTAAATATTACATTGAAATACAAATTATTTTATGAAAATTGAAATACATGAATAAATACTACTCACTACATCACCAAGAATCAGGTATTTAAATACCAATTAACTGCCTTGTTGTTGGAATACACTGCTATAATTTACACTAAGTCAGCTCTTGCCTTCAGTCTAATCTGTAAACAGGTATCTCTGGATCTAGCTGGGAAGGCTGGAAAGGTCATTGCTGCCTGCAGCTCATCACTTCTCACAAGCTCGAAATTACTTACCTGCAACCCTCTATGTGACTGATAAAAAATGATCTGAATGTCCCCTAATGCATCTCAGGCAAACAGATAAAACCTGAAGAGCCATGTACAGAGATGATTCCTGCCCACTGCCTTACACTGCTGTAAATGTGAAGCCCCAACACTGAATTCAGCAAAGCCACAACTGGAAGAAATCTGAAGAACAGAACCTGAGCAAGGCATTGGAATGTACTCTGGTACTGAAGGCTGTCCTCAGGCTTAAGGAGCATTTTAATCATGTTGGGAAACCTTTCTGAGACTTAATTCATAAAAATGGTCACTACACTGCTGCAAGACGACTGTACAAAGACAGATTTCACCTCCATAACTAAGAGCCAGCCCTTTACTCATAAAAGAAATACCACTTAACCCACTGAGAAGTCAGTTGGCTTGGTCAAATGAATAGAATTAAATGCAGACTCTAGAGAGATAACTGAACACAATTTTAGTACCTGCTTGGAAGCAAATCTACTGTACTGAACAAGAAAAAAACCCCAATATATAAAACAAGAATTCCATTTAAATACAGAGTTGTCTGTATATACATTTTTTTCCCCAAGGAACTTACTTAATTTCATAATAAAGAAAAAAGAATACTCAGTCACCTTTCATTGCTCTCTTATTCTCATTCCTCAAGGGAAATGAATGAATAATAGTTTTATCACATCGGTGTCATTAACTCTAAGCAAGCAACATGCTGGCAGCCAGGCCTTTTGATGAAAGTACTGCCAGTTTATTCCTGAGAGCTGTTCCAGCTGACACCTCCACTATCACAATGCACAGTGAAACAACAATACTATATACTTGCACGCCCTGCACCCAAAAAAAATGGCTACGCTCCATTTCCCCCGTGCTCATGAACTACATAGTCACAAACCTACCTGTCACACAACTTACTTGGCCTTTTTATTTTCCCCAGAAGAATTTGATTACCTGAAGGACTAGGTATTTTATTTTAATTTTTTGTTTTCTCTTTTTAGTTCTCCTCACAACTACTCATTCTCTTTTCTCTGATTCAGCAATTTATGCAAGCATAGAGGAATTTTGTAAATATATTTTAACATTTACACACTCATATTTGGACAAAATTCAGTATTGGGCAAGAATTTTTTTGATGCTTCATGATAAAAATATATCCTTTGTGCACAAGTTTAATTTATTCAAAGAGCTAATGTTTAAACAAATTTTTCATTATTGCCTTCTTGTTTATAATGAAAACATCCTTGTTGCTTTTAGATAAACCATCTGAATTGCTTGTTCAAAAGTACATACATCTGGTTCCAATGTCACACAGCGCTGAAACGCTTTGGCAGCACCTTCATAGCCTTCTAAAGCAATGTATGCACAGCCCAAGGAAAACCATACACCTAGCTGGAGAGAAAAAATGAATGGTCACATATATACATAAATATTTCTGCATAAAAGAAATAATTCTGCCTGGATGAACACAACTCTTGTTGATTTTTCCTGGCCTTCAGCTATAATAGTATTGTACTGGAAAAATAATATCCTATATGCAGATTAAAGGAAAACTTTACATTCCAACTTTTAATACATACGAATAAACAAAGGTTGACTACATAAAAACCTCATAACTATTTCTGAAGTGCTCTTTAACAGTGCATCTTTGTTTAGAGAAGAAAGCCATAGCTATTTAGAAGTTTGCATACTTTGCTTGAACCTATGAAAAATGCACATTCACTTTATAGTATTATGATGAGGTTAAATGAGAGGTAAACTCTAGGAAATGAGGTTTCCTAGAGGTAAACTCTAGGAAATGTATTTCAAGGAAATACCATTTTACAAAAAACATCTCTAGTGACCGAATGTGAACACTTCAAAATTACAGCTCAATTTGTCAGAATATCAATCTTCTTGAGTTTATAATGCAATGTTTAGAGATAGAAAGGCATTACTTAAGTAATGCCTTGCACAGAGAACAGAACTTTACCAGTTCAATAATCAATAATCTTGTATTTAAATTCTTTAGTTGTTACAGCCAAATACCTCTCATCCACACAGATTCAACCAGGGAGAAGAGCTCAGCACATCCCTTCTCCACTCCCCCTACTCGGGAAGCTGCAGAGACCAAAGAGGTCACATCTCAGTTTCCTTTTCTCCGAACTAGACAAGCCCCAAGTCCTCGGTTGCTCCTCATAGGACACTTCTTTCAGTCAGCCCTTTCACCAGCTTTGTTGCTCTCCCCTGGATCCTTTTAAAGACTTTCACATCCTTCTTTATCTGTGGGGCCCAGAACTGCACACAGTGCTCAAGGTGAGACTGCACCAACACTGCACGCAGGAGGATTATCAGCTCTTTTGGACCTGCTGGTTGTGCTGTATCTGATGTGCCCCAGGAATGCAGTGCCCTCTTGGCTGCCAGGGCTCACTGCTGACCCATAGAGAATCTGCTGTCCAGTGGTAGGACATGCGGAAATGGTTCAAAGATGCACCAGGGGAGGTTTAGACTGGACATTAGGAAGTTGGTTTGTTTTTTTTCAAAGAGCCTGTTCCAGTGTTTGACCACTCTCAGTAAAAAAAACCCCACAACATACTAGAAAGGTGGTTGATGCCCCAAGCCTGCCAGTGTTTAAAAGACATTTGGACAATGCCCTTAAAAACATGCTTTAAGTTGGTCAGCCCTGAATTGGTCAGGCAGTTGGACTAGATGATCACTGTAGGTCTCTTTCCAACTGAAATAGTTCCTTCTACTCTAAATAGTATGAGATAAAGGTATAAGTTACAGTAAAATAAATAAATATATATTTTCATAGCTCTTCAATAGCAAGTTCCTGATTTCCCATATGGTTAGTTCTCAAAGACCTGCAAATTCAAGCAGTGATACCTTTTCAAAAAGTTCTGTAATTCAAAAAAAATCATTAAATCCTAAGTACATTGACAGAACATTTTCTGACAGAATTATGCTGTTTAAATATATGCAGTCAAAACAAAACAGAACATTTCATAAGGTGCTGCAAAATTGTTCCAGGTAGTACTACCCACTGCAATAAACTCAGCCATTTCTCCATTCTAAATGCCATTGTAAAAAACCCAAAGTTTTTCTTGGAAATTTTTTTTTGCGAGGGAAAGAAGTGAGGAAGAGGAAGATGGAAAAACAGGTTACATTAACTCTATATTGCCCACCATATTACTTGTCAAGGTGTCTGTTTAATGTTTATATTCTCTTGTGTTTGGGGTACTAGTTCTGACGCAAGCAACTTTGATAAGTTGCCTTCTTCGTAGGAAATCATAACAAACATTTAAACAAAAAAAGATTACCTTAAAAAATGCTGCAAATCAGAGATTTTACAGAATTGAGGACAAAGCTGTTGGTTCATATGCAAGGAGCTTTTACCTCTACAGACTAATTGCAAACTCCGTAGCAAACATTTTTGTAGTTCTCTCCAGATTAGACTAATTTTCCTATCTCCGAGACCCAATTTAAAATCAGTAACATGATATCTGCTCCTGACCTATCTGCTATAGAATTTATAGTTAATCTGCTTCAAAGCTTAGATCCATATACATGAAATTCATCTGTCAGATCTGGCACCCTGGTGACCAGTCTTAATTATATCGGGAAAAGAACTGAACAAGCTGGACAATAAAGATATCCTTTTGCATTTGAGGGTGTACATGGATGGCCCATCCCTAGAGCACATGGATAAAGAGATGAAGATGGGATTGTCAATTACCTTGGCCTGAACAAACACAAAAACATATTTTTCAGTATTGCCAGCCTGTCACATTTCTACATCTGTAAACTCAGCAATCTAAGAAGAAATTACACAGGAAGAGAAAACTATGCTTTTCAAATCTCAGAGGGTAAAATTAACAGGAAATAAACATTTAGTCAATCTCATTTTTTAAGGCTCTTTTATCCATCAAGTTTCCAGAAGTGCAGCACTCCCACATGGCTGCTACCTCATTAACTCCCCTTTATCTTCTTTCTAGATCAGTAACTTTCTGGACATGAAAAGTGGGCGTAGAGACAGGAGCAATCAAGTATGAAATTGAAGGCGAGCTACAACACTACAGCTCAGGATACAAGTTAAATACTGCTTGTGTAAAGGGTGAGAGAAAAACAATCACTGCATTTTTTATAATTCTAATGAGTAACAGCAGCACAGTCTCGCTTCTGAGCTTGTGCTTCCAGAATCTGATTTGATTAAAGCTTCCACCACCTTAATTTTTTAAGGCTGATGGTGAGCAGCTACATTTCTCAGGAACTGGCTTACTAATGTTAGACCTGTCAACTCATTCCTCAAGCAAAAGCTGCAGCATGAGAAGAAAGTAAAATGGTTCTTTAATTCTATGGAGAAAAGCTATATGAGCAGGTAACTAGTGAAACTCATACAGTGACTGCACAGAATGATAAATAATTATATTTTCATAATAATTTGAAGCAAGATATTTTGCCTATGCATGAAGGCTGCGACTGAATGAAAAAAAATGTGAGAACTGGACATGATGAAGGAGGAGATGAAAAGTCTCTGGGACGGGAAACAAGTCAAGGAGCTGCATGAGATGCTATGATGTAAACACAAAAAGTAGGCAGAAAATGGAATGGGTTGTGCAGATGGAAAAATGCCATGTGTAAACAAATGTAAAGAAAATTTTCTGTATGATCAATTCTGAAGGTAACACTGTAGAAGAACAACAGAACTGGTATGGATTAAAATTACAGGCCTCAGTAATAAGCAGTGTACTGTATCTCAGAATACTTGAGTAAAGTGAAGAAGGTAACATGCTGGGGGATATCCGAAGGCTGTGAAAGTAGAAATCCCAGAAAATACAAGGAGATTTCAATTATTCCATGTAGTTTAGTAAATACTGTAATGGATGAAATTACAAGAAATTAAATATGAAGCTAGTCAGAAAAAAGTACTTCCCTTGATTCTTACCAGGATGATCAGATTCAAAATGTTACTACACAAAAGATACTTGTATGTATCTAGATTCACTAGCCCTTCAAAAACAAAGGCAACTCTTTTAATACAGAGGATGTTAAATTTAAGAGCTACTTAAAATGGAAAAGCTATGATAAAAACTAAAAGGGGCAGCTAAAAGAGTAAAGGTCTGCAGAAGAGTTGTAACACTTAAAGCCAACACATTTCAAGGCTTGAGGAAACTACATATACTCATTCAAAAAGGGTCTAAAAAGACTAGACCATCATAACAATTAAAAACAAAATAAATGAGATTACTAAGAATAAAAGGACACACTTTAAAAGCCGCTGTGTGAGAAAAACGAGAAAACGTAAAAAGAAGAAGTCTGCAGGTTAAATGAAAAAATATGGTAGCTGGGTATAAAGAACAAACAAAACCAATCAAACAAAACCCTAAGATTCACCGCCTTTGATCTACGGTAGTAATGAAATGGTATTTTATCATTCCTTAGATATCTGGAAAGGGAGTATGAATTGCTTTCACAATATAAGAAGTACAGTGACTCTTTAATCATATATTCAGGATACAGAATGAACTTCAGCTGGAGTTTTTTGTGGAAAGAATGGTAAGAATTCCCTTTTTATTGGGGAAGGCATGAAAACGGCTTTCATTTTAAGCTTCCTTTGGATAGGACACAAAATAAACAAGCATCTCAGCAGAATATTTCTCAGTTTTGAACCCTGTGGGCCATCTTCTGCAGTCCATTATTATCTGTAAGTCCTCTTGATTTCAATGAGGTCCCTATCTGAGTAATATACATTTTGTTGGCATTTCCTGAGTCCGTAAGAGAACTGAAAGACAAGGGAAGCATTTTTGGTCATTTTGGTTTCCATTCTAGAGATGTTTATAACTTAGCTGGAGTTCATTTGAATAAGACTGATTCATGGGAATAAAATACATCACTGAAATACAAATAAAAAGTTTTGTGATAAATTATTTGAAAGGCTGGAGGCCTTTAAATTCTTTCTAAAGCAAAAGTCTAGCAAGTTATGTGAAACTCAAAACAGCAGCTTCAGCAGTGTTCTTTGGAGAGCAAGAAGGAGGAATGCCCTACTTTTGCATGGACCTGGAAATGGCTATGAAGAGCACTATTTCTATACATAAAAAAACACAAAGCTAGTTTAACACCTCAAGACCTTCCACAGGGTGAACCCTATTGGAATGGAATACAGTGGCTGAGAAACTGAAACAAGATTACATAAGCTGCCTGCAGAACAGCTTGAAAAGGATCAGTCAAAATAACCAGCTTCATCAAGAGAACTCTTTTGACTGCGGTTTCAGTTTTGATGCATTACTGTATAAAAGCTACTGTCATCAGAAGTTAACACAATGCTTCTCAGTGACTCCAGAACAGGACAGACCAGAAGACTTAAAAAGATTTCTGGGAAATACAGAGACCAGAGTTTGTAACTCAAAGTCAACAGACAGGAGCAAAAGGATAATGTCATTATAGACTGTACAGCATTCTTCTTGTAACTATTTTGCTTGACACTTGCTCATTATTTATTTGATGGTAATTACTAATTTTCAATGGCTTCATCTCTTTGAAATAGAAGAGGTGTACAGGCAAAGATTTAGCTGCATGCAAGGAGTGGTTTGCAAGAGGATGTCTTCATTTCATGTTACCTTTTTTGGCCAGGCTTTCAAGTACACTGTGAAAAATCCGCTAAGAATAGTAATAAGCTCTTACTTTGACAACTGTGCATAGAATAGTCTTTGTAAAAAGTATCATCATTCAAAACTGAACACACTAAAACTAAGCATCATTTCCCAACCTGCATAGGGTTGATCTGTACTGAACGTTCAAAGCACTCCACACATTCCCTGAATTCCCGGTTGCGGAGATGGAGGAGGCCTTTCGAGCGCTGGGCGCGGGCACTGCGGTGCCTGGAGAGCTCCCAGGCCTTGTCGTAATACTGGTGGTCTTTAAGAACATCACCAAGCAAACAATACAATGCTGGTGTTTCCTTTTTCTCCAACTCCCGCCTGAGTATTTCTTCCGCCTGTTAAAGAACAAAGAGAAATCAATACAAAACAAGATTATTTATTTTCAGTTACTCACCTACCTGAGACGATACTGCTTTAGCACCTCGCAATCATCAGTTGAAGACTAAGAAGTAGGGCTAGTGAGGAAACAGTATCTCCATCCAACACAGCATCAAACATGAAGCCTAGATAGAATCTGATTCCAAACTGATTTAAAAAAACCCAAAACACCAAAAACAAAAGAACCACTTTAACGTCAACTTAATATGATGGCTTTTTGTTTAACACACCAAGGCAAAGTAAACCATAAAAAGAAAGAAGCCGCTTTCTCCTCTTTTTCATCTTAGGTATCTATTCTGTCCCAAAACCAAACATCAGTCCTGGACATCAAACCTACACCTACTTCATAGCAATGCATATCAGCACCATTAAGGTATCTATCTGCAATCCTAGTAGTTTATCATTTGTGATTTTTTTATTTCCTAATAAGTACTCTTGCAATGACTCTCATTTCCTTTTCTGTGATTGCTCTTTTCTGAAAATAGTGATTTCCATTCTATTACATCTAAAGACCCATCCACTTTCATACCGTTGGTTGTAGAAATGCTACTCTTTTACACAAGTGGCAGAAGTTATAAATTCATGTAGTTATAGATTTATCTAGTTTGAGATAAAATATATTCAATATAGATGCAACATTATGGAAAAGAAGACACAAGCTGTGTCTCCCAGACATCTATTATGGGCTATAACTAACTTTCAAAAGCTCTTTATCTCAGGGCCACTATCTCTCTTTAACAATAAAATTATTGTTTCTCTTTTAAACAAGAGATAGTCTGCTTTCTGTGGCTTTTTGAAAAGACAGATACACTGGGACAGATGATCTGTTGTCTAGACTGAACTCTTACATCAGTCCCCTGCTGCAAAAATGTAACATACATAAGTTAAGATCAGTATAATTTTTCTATTGAAAAATTTTCTATTTCTACTTGAAACATCTAAACCAAGAAGGATCAATCACAGCCTACCACAGAATTAAAGTTCCAAACTGTAACACGAGTCATTCTTCTATCATATCTAGTTTATCTAAAAGGAAACCTGACATCATCTCTGCATACAAATTATTACTACTTTTCTTGTTTCTGTAAGAATTGCTTTCTCTGACCTTCAGAAGAACTCAAGGGAAGCAAAATCTCTTACTCCAATTGGTAAAATTCATTAAACCTGTATGAAAATCATCTTTAGAAAAATGCTTTTTTTTTACTTTGTTTTGAAATATTTAATACATAGTAATTTTAGCATCTCAATTCTTGTTCTTACTATTACTTCTGTTAAATAAGGTAACAGTAAAGCCTACAAATATTTGAAGTGCACAAATGTGAAGAAGAGATGTCTTGTTCAGACTTCTAAAAGAATCTTAAAACTAGCGAAAATGGAATCCCATTAAGGAGAAAATAGGTGGTTGATTATTAGGAAAATAACTTGATGGCAAGTGCTTTTAAGAAAGTCAGAGAAACTATTACTTAATGTTTAAAATTAGCCCAGTCAAAGCTCTAGAAAAATCTCATCTAACTAGAAGACCGTACTTACAGAATCATAGAACAGTTTGGGTCAGAAGGGACCTTAAAGATCATCTGCTTCCAACCCCCTTGCCATGGGCAGGGATACCTTCCACTGGACCAGGCTGATCAAAGCCCCATCCAGCCTGGCCTTGGACACTGCCAGGGACTTGGTTAAAGCGCAGTTCACTCCCTCTTACCTGCCTCCATTAGTTGCTATGACATACTAATAATAGACCTCAAGATTATTTTTTTCTAGAGCAGAGAGAGCTGTGTGCTTTATTATCGCAGTAATCACATTAGACACCAAAGGATAAGGTGGATTTTTTTCCCCTTCAGATAAAGAAAGAAGATTGAAATGTTGCTGTGTAAATGGAGATACAAGGTGAAAAGTGCAGTGCATGCTGCTTCTTCGCCACTTCCTCTGCAGAGCACTCCCAAGCTCAGATTGCTATTCTGTGGCAACGCCTAGACTAGAAAGACAACCATTCATTAATGGTATTTCACATTTAAGAGCATAAAAATGTCATGTTCTGGTCTAAGCTTACAAAAATTCATTGCCAACATAAATATTTCAGCACACAGATAAACCAGAGAATTAAATAAGCAGAAGTCTGACTTTTTCTTCATCTGATTAGCTATCTGATCACCTCTCTGGCATGTTGCAAACGTTTTTAGTACTTAAATCTTTAAAGGCTAGTACAAAGTTCATAACTACAAACTAAAAAAAAACCAAACCAAAACAAAACCCTGTACTATCAAAACATTTGTCTTCTACAAGAACAGATAATATTTTAAAAACAGGTTCATTCTGTTTAGGTTTTTGTGGAAAAAAAAATAAATTCCTTTATCCTAACTTTGTAGTAAGCTATTTTCAAAAAAGCACATTTGATCTTTGATAAGAACACTGCTTCTACAAAAACAAATCTTAACAACAAATATTATTAAGAAACATTTTCCACACAGTTCATGCAATATACATAAAAAGAAATATAGCAATTTATTCTTATCCATTAAACGTGTATTAATGATTAATTTAAACATTTTATAACTGAAAGTTATATCTAAATTTAGTAATATTTGATACAAAAGTTATCCATTAAAAGATACATAAAACGAAAATATGAAGATGTATTTATAACACTGCTTTCACAGAACGGTCATCACCAGAATGGATGGGATTCAATGCTTAGTTCAAAAGTCAGTTGCTTTAAACATTAGAAAGATTTAGGCTTTTATCTTGCTTTCTGGATTACTGCGGTTGGCATGGGAATTGAACAGGCAACGCTTCACCAAAACCTCCAATCATTAAAGACGGGTCTAGTTTAAATAAAAGGTGGTGCCTTTTTATTACTCACTACACAGACTCCTGGAAGCCAAGTTCCAGATTCATCCTGCATTTGGCTTCCCAACCATAAACTTCTACTTGCCATCCCATCCACATGTTCCCATGCTTTTATTTTATTTGTTTCCCAAAAGACTCTCCTAGCCTCACTCTTCACAGATCTACCAGTTCTATAATTTGTCAGTTCATTCCTTTGCTAAGTTCCTATTCTAAGTATTTCCTAAAAAGCTTGCATTTTTTCTGTTTGAACATTATTTAGTTGGCTACCAGAGCAGTAGCATGAAGAAGCAGAACAGATGAGCATGGATAAAGGTAGTGACAGAAAAGGTTGGTTTTCATTTCATCTTCCCTGTAACCTCACGCATGACCTTGAGCAAGACATTTACTCTTCTTTCTTAACTTTGTAGCTACATAGAGGAATGCACACCTGCCTTCTATGACTGTAATGATATGTGGTGGAAATGAATCCAAGTTCTTCAAGAACTCATGCACTAAGAGTACTACTTCACATCTGGGAAGCAATTCCTGAATTTAAAGGTGAGCTTCTGAGATCTTGCTATATTGTGTTTCCTCACTCAAATGTTTTGGGATTATCTGTGTCATGTCATAACAAAGAAAATAACCCTGTAGAAAGTGGATTGCTGGGGTACGTTGGTCTAAAACCAGACTGCATATCATGATGTATACTCTGATGAAATGATAGAACAGGGATAGGGCTGAAAATAGTGTTCTAAGATGGATACCCAGCTGATGACAAAAGGCAGATCTCACGCATCTATCAAAGGTCAGCAGCTACCATGCAGTAGAGTTCTTGCCAAGGAGAAAGACCTCACTTCAAATGGAAGAAATTAAAATTCACATTTCTGGTCACCCTTTCTTTAGCAGAGAATTAGTACTGTTTTCAGTGTATTATCCATTTCCAGTGAGGTGAAAGAGACCTCTTACACCTTAACCAAAGAAAGTTGTTTAATGTTAATAATGCTCTGGAAATCTCTAGGTTCCCCTTCACAGTTAAAAGAAGGAAGAGGGACACTTTTCAACACCAGTCCTCACTACACACATGGAGATCTCCTTTTCCAACAAGTCTGTTAACAGAATACAATGAGTAAACAGTGAGAAAGCCACAGTAACTATCAACATACTGTACATTCAATTTTTATAATACTTTTAAAATGCTTTTTCTGTGTTCTGTTTTGCTCATTGCTTGGCACTGTTAATCTTCTGTTGACTCATGTTATAATAATAGTTTCTACTAATTCTGTTCAGGTTATGAAACAAGTGAATACAGAGCCATTTCTAGTAACAGTAACAAATCCAGAAAAAAGCTGGCTAAATGTTAGTAACACCTTACTCTGCAAAATTTGTACTGCTACAGGGCCCTGTTATAACCAAATGAATTCTGTATTTTCCAACTGCATCATGTGGAGCTTCACATGGTCTTATCTGCATGCTCTGTTTCTTTATCAGTGGATAATTCAAAAGTAGGAGAAAAGAAGATATTACTTGGATGTGTAAGCACTCATCCAACACACTGATATTGCTGATATCTGGATGTTTTATCAGATGTTTCAGTATTTAAATTCAGGTTTCCTACATAAAATAATTTGTGAGTGAAAAACATACAGAAGTTTATTAAATAGAGTTTGTTCTTTTGGGCAGATATATGCTAAGCTCATCAATGATATGAATGCTCATTGACCACCATATTGCTCTAGTAGATTTTCATGCATTCCTACAAGAATAACTACCACGTTTAAAAACATAAAAACATTTTTGATAGATACAAGCAGTTCACCCTCTGAATGTTTTCCAGTAAGAAGCACACATAGTCACTCTCCTTGGTGCACAGCTACATGTTTCTAATTTTCTGTCTTCTTTGGTTTGAAGCTAACTTTCTTCCAGCAATACTGTTATTTGGTACTTACATAGCATTTTCTGTTTTTCAAAGCACAGCACAATCTCTCATTTTGAAAGCATTTCTAAGCAGTTTCCTGTGTCAGATATCCTGTCCTATTCTCCAAGTGCCATTTTCATAACTCCCTAAGGGCAGTTTGTGAATGTAACTGGGACAGAATGCATTTCCAGGAAATGGAAAATACTGACCTCTATTTCTCCACTGTACTGAGAAGATTGTGATATTAACATGCTATCCCCAAGGCATGCATAATGTGACACAGAATTTGCCAGCAAGACATATCTGTCAGTTTATAATGACCAAAAGCTAGGCTTTGGTACATGACAATTAGAAAAAACATGTAAGTATAAGACATTCTGCTTTTTTTATATCTCTCTATTCATTAAAGTTCCGTTAAGCACAGTCTTTGTGCTTCCGGTGTCATAAAGGCACACATACATTCATATATTTAATGCTATCATATACCAAACAGGGAGAAAGAATGGAAAAAAGAAAAAACATATTTTTGTCTAAAACTGAATATTTCTGAAAACTATATAAATTCTGAAAAGGTTGCCTGATAGCTTAATTTCCTGTCACAGCCTTTCTGTGTGACAGGTTCCGCCAGAAAGAGAACACAGCTAAAGTTAAATACAAGAAGGCATTGCTTCCAGGTATTATTTTCCAGAATCTTCCTACGATTGCCCTAATAGTACCAGAAAAATAATCAACAATAAGCAGGCTGATACAGCCTGCTACCAACATTTTTAAACAGTTATGCCACTGACACAGTGAGGTGATGGCTTTACCTTGTCTTTGTTTGGATCTGAACACACATAGTGGTAGCAGTGTTAAAGAAATGTTGGAAAAGTTTAGGACACTATCAAAATAGACTTATCAAAATAAAGCCTTTTAATTATTTTCTGAAAAGTTTGATTCTGTAATTTGAATATATTAACATCAAGTAGTTAAATACATCAAGCACTGATGTTATTTTATTTAAACTGTTTTTAAAAACTACAGCTAACAGTTTGAAATTGAGTAGGAAAGAAAATTAATATCCTCTCCAGACTAAGTTTCAAGATCCCATCATGAATGACAGCTACAGCCTTCCTGAAATGTCCACACTCCACCTTGCTGTCTACCCATAATACTTAATTTAATTGTCCTTACACATTCTCAAGAATCACTATCACAATCTTCTTGCTTCTCAATTTATTTCTTATTTACCAACTTCTATTTCATGTGGTTATTACTCCAAATAGTCTTTTTGGCATTCAGAGGTTATGACAAGTTCATATACCATGTGTCTACTTTTCCAAAGCAGACTTTGCTCACGATACCCTTGCAGAAGTGTCACTAGTGACAGCTAAAGCCAGACAGTCCTTCCTCCTTCACATGCTATTTCAAGACAGGATCTCAGCTGTATAAAACATTTTTCTTACCTTTCCATGTTGTCCTGCTCTTTCATAGCAGATTACTGCATCTTCCCACATTTCCAGTTCCTCAAATATTTGCAAGGCAGAGCTGGTGCATCCCAGCTCAAAGAGTAAACTTGCAAGCTGACGCTGAAAGATCAGAAATTCCAGATAACTAAGAGTAGGTAAGTAAATACTATTTACATTTTTAGAAGTTGTTAGAGGCATTTCTGACATCAACAAGAAGCAAACAGATCATACGGAATTATACTTTTCTGCCCAAAAGAACAATTAAACTTCAAGCTGGAACCTCAGTGTATATACCTCAAAAAAACCCCACCAATTGAATAATAATTGTTGTGATTTGAACACTTTAACAATATAACACAAAAATGGAAATGGGAATGGCAAGAATGAATTGACAGAGAGGAACTTCCAGCCTTAAATGAGGCACACGGCCCATGTGGCTGGAGAAAACCTGCAGCAGGGCACTGGGAATGCTAAGAGTGGGAAACAGAGGCTGGAGTGGGGAACTAAAGCCACTTCTAGCAATGCTTTGTCATAGTAATATGTACCTGTGGAAAAAGAGAGAAAGGCTCTGAAGCAATTTTGTTCAGTACTTGTGAGAAATCTCTGTCCCAAGCAGCCACTGCCAAAGGGTGTTAGTTTTTAGCCAAATCAATATTGGATTTAAGTTCAGGTTCAACTCCCTAGTTGAATTTTCCCCACAGTTAAGTCAGCCTCTTTGTTATTTCAAATTCGGCAATTATTTCAGTGTACTTATGAAAATAAATGAGTTATCTTTTCAACAAACAGGGCATGTTTTCAAGACTTTGAAAAGTTGTCTTTGGTCTTTATTTTTTAAGAGGAGATTAAAATTGCGAATAAGTTTTCACTTTTGAAGAATGGGTAATTTATTTACTATGTATGACAGATATACAACTATGTTTGCAAGAATAAAGGGGAGCATTCTGTATAAGGGCAGCTACCCATGCTGTGAGATCTCACACAGTTAATCTCTGCAGCGGTTTTGGTGATCCTGAATGGATTCCCTGAAATTCTCCACAGATGCAACAGACCTGTCTTTATTGACTTGGGTTCAGCATCTGTTACAAATCCAAGGAGTTACTACAGGGGAATAGACTGCTAGTAAAAAAAAAAAAAAAATTTAACAACTGGCTATACCTCTTTGATGTAAATATGTAACAAACTCTGAAAACCTGTTTGTAAACTTGACATTAATCACTTACGAAAAACCAACATATGTTCGTGTCTAGAAGTAAATCTCATTAATGTTTAATTAAATTTACTCAGAGTTAAATTTGGTAAAATATATATAGGCAATGTGTCTTCATTACTATGATTAGAAGACTGCAACCATCTTTCACTATAAATCCCTATTTTAGCATTTCTATCTTTGGCTTGGAAAACTGGCTTGGATTGAAAATGCCACTGACAACTGGAAATGAAAACCACATTTGATAGTTTTATTGGAAGTGCCTGTTGAAAGGTTATGTAGAATAACTTGAGAATGCTTGGAGAAGATATGATTGGTTAAAACAACATATGCTGAGATTAAAAATAAAAAACGAATAAAACACCATTAAAAGTAAACAACATGAATACCTTTGGAGGTATGCAATGTAAACAGTTTTCTTGAGTTTGTTAAGTATAGCATCATCAGATAAAACTTTATTGTGTAGATTTCTGTTCTAGAAAGTCAAGATAAACAACGTAGTTATGGGTAAAAAAACCCCTGTCAGCACTAGTAAAAAGGAAAATGTCTCAAAAATAAAAGCTTTCTCAGCTCAAGGAGTTCTTCAGTGTACTATTGACTCCTAAATTTGGCTGCTTTCACCACGATCCACTTCCTGAAGTGAACTTTAAAAGATAAAAAAGATGCAAATAACAGTATCATAAGTAAAGCAGTAATGAATAGTAAGGCAGTGGCAAGATTATTTTAATAGGAGATATGTTGGAAGCTTGTAAGTTTTAGTCTATTTTTCCTTGGAGGAAAAAGGAAAGTAAAGAAGAATTGCACTAACAAGCAATTACTTCTGTGCATGACAGAACAACACATCTGAAAGCAAAACACTGTAGAACTTGATTTCTCTCCAGAAAAACCTGGTGTGGGTTAGGTTATGTTTTTATTTCTGCAGCGTTTCAACTTAAGGTCATATCACGCTCTCTTGACTTTGGAGTGATGCAGTATCAAAAATAAGCACCACAGACTTTTAAGAAAAGCTTGAAATGGGATTGTTTCACACCTGTATGGCCCAACGTGGAGGCACCTGACAACAGTAGAAAATCTTCATGCGTTCAGACACTGATGTACTTGCATTTTCAAACTGGTCTGCAAGTGCCTGTAAATGCAAAGTACACCCTGATTTAGTATTTACGTAGATTTAATCAACCTAAAAAAAAAAATCCTACAAATTCAAAGCATTACAAATTTTAGGCAATCTTTACATACTGGAGAAATCATAATCAAGATAACACTAAATGCCAGTAAACTTCCACCATAATATGCTACAAGCCTTTTTATTACCCCAGGTAAGAAAATATAATAAACATTTACGTAAATACCCTTTATCACAGGTAATAATAAATAAAAAAAAATTTTGAAGATATTCCAATTTCAAAGTGCATGTAATGGGAATAAGAATCAAATTTACAATGTCAAACAAATACTTGCAGAATTAAACTGCATCGTATATTAAAGTGACTTTGCCTAATGCATTTCAATCCTTTAGATAGTTTTCCCCTAAGATAGAATTGATGTACTTTAGGCATGACATTTCTTATTAAAAAGAAAAACATATTGCAGTGGACCATGGTTTTGGAAACACAGTTCTAATACAGAATAAATTATTGTGACTTGGCATACAATTCAATTCAGGCTATTTATTTTTCTTTTGGTGGCGCTTTGGATTGTTGAAATGTTTTGTTCTGAAGCCCTTTGAATGAGAATGGTAACTTTCACAGAGCAAAACTGCACCACTAAGTTTTTCTCTGAAAACCCACTATGAAGTTATTTAAATCAAAATTCAATTAGCAAGAAAAATACAGTATTAAAGGAGGCTATAGCCAGAAAGTTGGTTGGAAATCTCAAGATAAGAGAGAAACTCTCTTCAAATGCCAGTCATCACTAAACTAGCAACTGTAAGGCCAGAGGTATACATAAAAGAATATTAAGCTACTTGCTTTCACATGATTCACTTAAAGACTTGCTTATAACTCAGTCCAAAACTAATAGAAGGAGCTAGACACGTCGTCAGAATTTTCTCAGCTTTCTGTAAGTGAATGGAAAGATTCCCAAGCAAAAGGAAAAAATGGATAGGATCACTTCTCTCTCTCTCTTTCTAAATTCAACTGTTGGCTACCCAATCTATATTAATAATGCTAATGACAGCTGTACAAAATCAATTATGTGACTTAAACTGCTAAGCATCTTATAACTGCTAGTGACGTTTATGGGATTTACTAAGTGGTTTCATTCTTTTAATCAGAAAAAAAGTCAGAACAGGTACCAATAATTGAGGCTTTAAATCCATGCTTAACTTCCCAATTTTAACTACTAGTATTTCAAATATTCAATCTTATTCACATTGTTTTTTGTAAAATTATCTCCAGAGACCTGTCCCTAGAGATTATCCAGAAATCTATGGCAAGAAATGGCTAAGGTGTATTTTTGGTAAGGAAAAAAACAGACAAATAAAATCTCATTCTTTTACATGGTTTCAGGCAATCCAAAAGGAGTTGGATTAATATTAAACTTTTTAAGTAATACTACTTATTTACAGACTTCACTTGAATACAAGCTACATAAAAAATCATATTTTGCTCTTCTAGTTCTGCTGAAATGTTCTAGTGCTATGCAGAAGAACATTTTTCTATACTCTGTTGCAACAAAAATTAAACTGAAAAACCATCCAATTCCTTGGGAAATTATTTTATGAGACCAGAAGAATGTTTTGTTCTTGTTTTAGCTTTTTGCCCCCCACACTTTAAAATTTCTGTTCTTGCAAAAGAAAAACTGAAATCCAGAGAAAAATGTTTTTTCAAAAGCAATGTATTTTACTGGATAATTTGTGGCCGTACCTTTTTTACATTTCCCAAGCAGAGGAACCTTATGTAAGTGACATGTTGTAGGAGAATATGACTTAATAAGTAGAATTCTCTCTCTTCCCAAAATAAGTACTCTGTTCAGTGTTCTGACAAAAACTGAAAATGTAGGTAGAATATATGAATATTACACATTCCTTAAAAAGAGTAAGTGGCAATGAATTTAGAAGCCATTAAAATCCATGGTTTATGCACCCTCTAGTAGGTTAAATAAAAAGCCCTCATAGTTCACCCCACTAATGAAGTATAGAAAATAAATTATTAAAAAATTGAATTCTATGTTTCTGAATTATGATTGAGGAAATAAAATTTGGGTTGCATAGTGGCAAGAAAATGAGAATCCTAACATTATTGCACAGCTAATATCTAATCACAGAACAATAAATCAATACAATCAAAAAGAGAGCACTGCCAAGTGAGCATTCTTTTTCATTAATAACCTTCAACATAAATATCATGTAATAAAAAACCCTATGTAAATACAAAATACTTGCAACACAGTCAGATGTAAGATTTTGTGCCTTACTTTAACTTGAGACTCAAATTCCTGCCTTGAAAGTGGTTAAAAAGAAATACAGCAGAAACTAACTAAACTCCCCAACTCTAAATGATATATGAGTTCTTCCATATGCAACATTTAAAAACATGGAACTTAACAAGTCTCTCCGCCACCATTAACACACTCCTTTCCCAAGGCTTGAGCTGTCAGAGATAACGAGTCCTTAAGTCAAAAATCCCAGTACGGAGATACAATTAATCCAGTCTGGGAACAACAAAACCAGATAGTTTTAACGGAATTTTATGTCATTAGCAAAGACCACATTATTGCCACATGAAAAGTCATTCTTGAAACTATAACTCATTCTCCCCACCTCATACTCTGTCAAGAGATTAAGTAGTACAATAGGTACTGCCTATTTGGGATGTTAATTTGAAATGATCCCATTAGTATTTTCATTACTTTACTAATCAACCTCAGTCTAATAATTTTCCTAATCAAACTCAGCTGGTTAAAGTTTATGATTAAAGTACATGAAGTTTGTAAAGGATTTTTCCTACCCTGGATGTCATTTCCCTACATTCATTCCCACTGTACATCCCTGCTTCTATGTTCAACATATGTGTAATATCACTAAGGGGTCCTGATGATAAAATACCAGCTTTGATTTTTGAGTCTGACTAAATTTCAGTCTCTTCATCCACTCCACATGTTTTACCATCCCTATTTTCAGTGGTTGACAGAGTTAGATCTTTTTTTTTTCCTTTTTAGCCAGTCCCTATCTCTGAATTTAATCTCTGAAAATACTATTATTCCCTTGAGGTTTCTCAGAGTTGTCATTTTCTATGACATAATGCCATTTGATTTGTCAGCCTACTTACAGTACAGCTTTTAAATTTGTTATTCATCCAACTGGTCTGATGTCTCACCCACAAGATTTTGCCCTGTTTGTTAAAATGTAGTCTTAGGTCCCTTTTGCATCTGAGGTAAATAAATGGCAGACCTTCACATCCTTCTTTCTGTTTTTAATATGTTTATTCCAGATGAAACAGTTTACTTATTTAAAAAATGTTCCTTACTATGTAAAACTGTAACTATATGCAAACATTTTTTCCCATACATTTCACTTGAAGGATCTCCTGATTCAAGCTTATTTAGGGAAAAAATCATCCCCAAACCAAACAAAAAAAGCCCCAATGTCTGTTTTTGAAAAGAGCAAGATACTAATTACTTATCCAAAACTTCCTGGAAACAGCATAACACCTTTGCTTATGCAGCAACTATTTAATTTCTTCTGGATCTCTCACCTCAAAACCACTAAAGATAGGCCTACTCACATCCAAACCTAATATTGCTGTCCCCAATAAAACATCTTCCTCATAATAGTTTTGACTTACAGACAGCATTTCATTCATGCTATTTCAACTCATTTCCTCCCAGGTTTTCATATCAGTAACACACAGTGTGACTGCACCAATTTTCCCTTTACCTATGTTTTCCAACAAGAACATTTCCAGTTTCAGTGTTCCAGTCACAAGTCTTCCATCACATTTCTTTCATCTGCACAACAGCTTGTTTCACAGATGGTGTCAATCACTGTAGCTTGTTTATTTTGTTTTCCTGTCTTATCCCACTGCTAACCAGGTGTCCAGATGTTTCCAACCAACCACACCCTATTTAAAAACATTTCACCACTTTAGTATCTGATTACTTGCTATGCATTTACCAGTACCACTATCTACACCCTTGTTAGCATATTATATTCCCTCATACCCTTTGATTTCTCCTGGTATACTTGATATCCTCTTGATTTATGATTTTATAGGCAGGATGATTAGACAGGTTTTTTCTAGTCTTCTGCTTCCCAGTCTAGAGATCTTGTCAGCCCGCCAGAACCAATCCCTAGTTAATAGCTCTGGGACTCCAGTGGAGATTGCCCACCAAAGCGTCCTTTCTACGTGAAAGCTCACACCAGCCATAAACCACAATGTTTCTCTACCACCTAATCTCAGCCAACATGGTGACTGTGGCATTATCTTGTTCTGCTCTTGCTCTCCTCTAACAACCCTAAGATGCCCCACTTCTTACCTGTTTTTGCCATATCTGACATGGGTTTAGCTTGATTTGTGCCAAAGGAAACTTATATTGTCATGTGTTCTACTTTCCCACTACGGCCACGGTCCAGCATGTATTACCCATCTAGTACCTTAATGTCCAGCAGAGAGAAGAGGATGAATGGAAAAGTACCTTTCAGGCTTTTCTAACACGGAAACACCAGACACATTTTCACGATACTCTTGTCATCCTCAGGTCCTTTTTCTTGAATTTCTCCCAAGTCTGAAGACTCCTTCCGAAAATCCCACAAATCAGCCTGAATAACCACTCTGCCTAAATAACTGTTTCCATTTCTCTTGACCTTCTTCTATTTCTGCACATGACTTCTGTACGATTTGTAAGCAGCAAGTTGATGTCACAACTCCGCTGCTCCTGTATTCTAGCTGTTCCTATAGCTACTTATACAACCCATATACCATTTTAAGTGCCAAAGTAAGGACACCAGCTCTGGGACTGCCTGGCTGGATCTTGGCTTACTGGTCAGCCACAGAAGTGCCTGATGGCTCGATGCCACAGCTGGAATTATTTGGCTGCTTGGAAGAAAGATGTTTGAAGACAAGGGGGCCAAGACATAAATATACTTGTAGGGAAAACAATCCTGCCGTCTCATCATTACTATGACTTTAAGAATTTAGCAAGTGTTTAGCCCAAACTGAACTTGGCTCACCTATGTTATTTACTCAAGAACAATGTAGAGGAAAGCTTTGTGAAAATAACTGCAACTACATGTGTAACTCTGGCTGTAGAATTACAAAGTTCTTACTTTATTCATAAGCTTATTTTAAAAATTATAAATTAGTGGGAAAAATCAAAAAGCACCTTTGATTTCCTACCACAGAATCTGGTCTCACAGATAGAGTTTCTACTTAGTATTATCTACTTAGTTTCTGCTTAGTATTTATGAAACAAAAAGTGGGCATTTTTAAAGTTTATGCAACAATAAGTTCTTGTGAACCCTGCAATACTTACAGATGTCTGTAAAACTTCCAGAGATTCACTGTTAATTCAAACTTTCACACAGCTTAAGACTTAATTCTAAATGCTTCACAATATTTACTTCTGAAGGCTGTGATATTAAAATACTTGTCTAACAGAAAATCTAAATAATTCTTGAAGCTTCAAAGAGTTAATTGGCTTTAATTTTCAAATTGTCCTCTGCCACATTACATTTTATAACATTAAAGCCTGAAAAATGCTGCACAAGAAAGTAGTCCAAGTTGGGATGTATTATGACAGGAACTGTCACAGCCTTGTTCTGCAATATTATACTCAGAAATACATAAATACAGAAAATCACAAATAAAACCTGCATTATCCCTGAAGAAAACAAATATAAACAATGTTTAAAATTCAGAAACTGTATACATAAAAGAAAACAGGTGACAAATACAGATAATTAAATATGCAGAATCGTTAGGATTTTCTAAATTTTCTTTCCTGTGAATTAGATCAGATATTCCAAGCTTTTCTAAAGTACTATAACTATTTTAGTACCTTTTGGATACGTAATTAGATCTTCAGTTACACTCCTTTTGTAATCTTATTTTTAAAAAAGCGTAACCCCCCCATATTTACATTTCAAGCAACAATCTTGCTTCAACAGCTCCTTGTCAAACCAAGAGCTCCTGCAACCAAGACCACTGGGAGAAACCAAGGCATACGCAGACTTCTAAAATCCAATGGTCAAAATACTTAATCTACCAGTGAAGCAATGCCAGAAACTATGAAACAATAAAAACAGCTTTCGTATAACAATGCAGTGAAGTTTTGCTTAATGGGAGAGAAAAATTTCTGGTCTAGCCTAAACTGACAGCAATTATGACCAAACAGTGATTATTTTATCTATTGTCAAATTTATCACCAGAGAAATAGATATAAACCCAGTTCATTTGGACATATTACATTCAACCATTATTCAAAACAGCACTTTGACATTTCAGACAGGACTTTGTTGCTTCGAAAGTAAAATGACTTAAAGGAAATAATGAGATATCCTTTTAAATAGATCGTATATTTCTGTTAAATGATGAAAATCTCTGAATAGTTAAGAATTAAGGCATCCAAACACACACCAAAAACTATTAAGCAAGGATGTATTTCAACATCAAGAAGAAACCTCCCACTCATTTATCTAATTTTCAAAGGAGAATTATGACATTAAATACTTGAGGAAAATTTATTACAGTGATCACTATTATAAACTATGATTTCTGATTTGTGGAAACTCAAAGAGACCATTTTTTACATTGTGCAAAGATGAAGAGCTCTGCTTACTGGAGATTTTACATTATTCACATTCTCAGGAGGATAAAAATGTTCTGTGAGAACTCTGCAGAAGTTCAGTGCTTAAAAGGACAAGAATCTTACCCTCTTTTTTACACCTCATTAAAATTCAAGTCCTGAGTTCATTAAAATCCTGTAGCCTTGAAGACTTGTGTTTTTGCTCCCTTTCCAAAGTCACCCTTTCAGTCTTTCTTCCACTCAAATTATTGCTTGTTAGGATTGATCTCAAATGGCGTGTGCATTTAAACCAACTAGAGGACCACGTATCACACTGTTCCCTAGGAACTACAAGTGGCTTAAAATTTGTTTAAGGTAACTGGACAGTGTTGTATAGCACCGACTGCCTAATCTGTATTGCAAATGAAGGGTTACAGAGTGCCTGGAACACAAGAATTGCAAAGATGTCAGGATGCTTCACGGAGAGAACCTACTAACAGGGTAATGCAACTCTGGAACTAGCAGTGCTTGCAACAAAATTAACTAAAACATTCATGGAGAAGACCTCAGGATGCAAGTTTTCAAACCTAAGTATTTTTGCATTGAAAGAAGTGTTTTAACTACTTTGCTCAATGCTCTGGTAAAAACTTCTTGATTGATTGTAACCACTACGCTGAAAGAAATCACAATGTTCAGTGACCCAGGTTATAAGTTTTTTTAAAAGGGACACAAGAAAATGGCTTCACTTTCTAGCAGTTTTACACACAGAAGGAAAAGCACTAATTTCCTTTAACTGAAATGAAAAAAAATTTTCTATGCATGTTCTCTCAAATTAGCATAATCCCTTTTTAAACAGCAGACTAATTCCCCAGTTAATACTTTGCCTTTTTTTTGACTCTCCCACCCTAGACTAGACACAGAAATATATTTGATCTGTAAAAACAAGAGGTTCTTGTACTGGATTCAGCACTACCCACCACACAGTAATCTTCTAGTAGCTTATTTTGATGGATTCTTCAGTTAAGGGTGTAAGCACTAACAGTATGCATACAGACATGGATTCTCTCTACTATCTCCTGTTTCCATATCCACCTCAATAGCTAAAGAAACTTGGCATCAGCAATTCCTCACCAAACACTTTAAAGTTTCTGGGCTGAGAAGAATGCCAGCAGAGGTTTTTTCAGGACAGCCATCTCTGTGGCACCTGCACACAGGGTTGATTTCATTGTTAGCACCCAGCACCAACCTGAGAATAACACAATATTCTCTCCAAGATAGATAACTACAGAATTTTCCAACATGTTTCAAGTTTGATGCATTTAAGGCTGTTATTTCCTTTAAAACCACAACCAAGCTAACTTTTTTTAAACAAGGGTTGTGTCCCTTTTTCAGCCAAAGAGGAACTTGCTTGTCACCTAAGATCTGATTGTTCTTCCACCAGGAACATCTGTTCTGGTGTCCTGTGATCTTTCCTACCATATACCAGACATTTGCATTTTGCTTATGGTAAATTGTGCAATAGTGTGTATATATACACAAGCAATTAAAAAAAACCAAACAAACCACTGTCTGTAAGTAGCAGAAAAAGCCTCACTCAAGCTTTATCACAAAACATAAGTAAACATACTAGAAATAAATATAACAAAGAAGGCAAAAAAAATAGAATTTAGGAATTAGATGGTCATTTCTGAAGAATGCAAACAACAAATACTTAAAATAAAACAAAGAATTTTGGAGCAAAAGTTCTTAAGACCTTGTTATTAATTGCAAGCATGCAAACATTTTCAGCTAATGTAGTGATTAGATGGTATTTGGTAACACAAATAGAAATACCAAAGAAAAAAACCACAAACCAAAATGCACTGATGTAACTCACTGAACTTTTTTACTGGCAGCCACACTAAGTAGAATTCATGTTACTAAGATGTCCTCAAATGCCTGGAAGGAGGAAAAAAAATATTGTCTACTCTTATCTAGATACCTATAACCTGAAACCACAGATATTCAGCCGCTTTAATTGCTCTTTTTGTAGTAATAGAAATAGCCAATTTATATGTGTGTATATATATATATTTATTTTTTTTTATACCTGGAAAGTGCTCTTTTACTGTTACCTGTTTTTCAAATATTTTCATGCAGTTGAAAAATCTCAAGAACATCTTCAATTATGCAGGGAAGGTGAAAGGATTATGCAGAGAAAAGACGGAGAAGTTCAGTTACTTCTGCCCTGAATTGAATCAGAATGTCTCAGATAACATCTTGGGACACTCATTGTTTTCTCACAAAAAAAATATCTTTTTCCTAAGAATAGCTTCCCTATACAGTGAAACCTTGCCTGATACCCAGTAGTTTCTGTTGAAAAATTACTTGGCAGGAAATACACATTCTTCCAATAGCTGAGCCTGACCCAGCAACCATACAGTGTATGATGGTAAGTCCATTAGAAATATGACACACGGGCAAAGTGTTTAAACTTTAGCTATCCCAAAGAAAGGCAGTCACATATAAAGAAGAAGTCTGTTTTCAATATATGCATTTTCTTGAAAGACATCCAATCCTTCACATGTTCCTGGAAAGCTCTCTATACATCAGGGAAAAACAAATGGCCCCCCTTATCATACTTTGTTAATGATTGATCTACTCACCAAAGAGAAAAAATAAACATCTTCAGCAACAACTGGTTTGAAATCAGTTCAGCTTCCAGTAAAAATGAAAACACTCTAAATGCATTAAATACTCCATGCCTGATTGTATGACATATTAAAATAGAAGCATATCAAGCTACCCTGAAGACTTAGTTGTCTCTTAAAAAAGGAGGACTCCACAAAACTACAATTCTTTTCACAATTACACAGCAGTATTTGGTGTAGCATGTTTGGTACACAACCAATTAAAAAAAAAAAAAAAGGCAAAATAAAATTTTCATTCAGCTGGACAAAGTCTTATGGTCTGTGCTGGTCACTCACACCAAACAGGTTGAGAGACAGAGACTGGACAACAAAGGATCTTCTGCTTCTTCGCAGAAGGACTGGACTCAGCATACTAAAAACCTTGCCCAACAAAACCAGGGGCTGTAGAAACAAAGGGACATCAGTGCAACATGTACACCATTTAATATGTTAACAGTCTTCAATTACTTAATTGAGGACAATCAGCTGCATGTTCTAATAGTACCAATCTTGCACTGGGGGCAATTTTCTTGCAGATCTTCAGGAGGAGGTAACAGGCTGCTGCCAAAGCAACAGCACTTTGCTTTCAGCCACCCTGAATTATTTGAAGTACTCTAATGCGAGCCAGAGAGAGAGTACTGAAGGACAAATTAACTCTTCCACCGGCAGCTGCCACCACCTAATTCCTGCTACAATTTTTTTTTCGAGGGCAGAGAAGAACATGAGCCCAGGGGTCTGCTGGGCTCTGGCCATTCATTCAATCCTCAGCCTGCACCCTCCATAGAGAACCAGAGGGATTAAGGCAGAGTTCAGATCAGAGGAAATGGCAAGATGCAGTTTGGGAGCTCCTGAAATAGTTTAAGATCGCACTATAATTTGGCATTTTAGACCTTTTAAGTGTCTGAAGTTGCAACGTTATTAATGGCCTCAGCTTGTGTGCATCTTACACAGAGGAAAATGGAAAAAAAAGGCAGAAATGTTCTGTGGTAGAATCATTTAATACATGTTTCTATTTCTAGGCAACTTCAATGTTTGCACAGATCAGTATCTGGAAAAATGGGCAGGTATAGTATGTCAACGTGCGTAACAGCTACAAACAGTAATATTTATGCCATTTAAAAATCTAGTTCAGGCATGGTAGGTCATATTGCTTACAAAAACATCTCCACATATGTCAGAATGCTCAAGTCTTATCACAAAACCGCAGCACTATCATTTACAATATTCCGACAGCAACACTATGAAGAAACTGGATAACTGCAAAAGCAAATGGAAATACTGAAAAAAGCCAGTATCATATCATTATAGAACTCTCCATGCACCAGTCCAAGTGATTATTTGAATCAGTGGCCCTTAAATCAGTTTGGAAAGTTCAGAAGCCAAATATATCCCTGAATTCATAACTGGAACAAGAACTAAATTAGTTGAATCAGGCCAGAAAAATCAGTTCTCCTACATCCAGCACACACTACAGCAAAATTTGTCTCTAGTACAAGCTTCTAATCAACTGATTCTTTACATAGTGGATTCCCAAAATTTTCTACTTCTGAACATTTAGAAACCACAACAGTCATGATATTAAATATATTTTTTTAACCACCTGACCGACCTTATCTATCAGAAACAGCAGTCCTCACTCCCCACTGCAGCATCACAGTCACAAACAAATTTCGAAGCATGAACATTTTCATTTTTGGAATTAGTTAATATTTTTGTAAACGATGCAATCGAAGCTGGCTTTGACTTATTACCTTTTCCAACTTTTGCAAATATTAGAGAACCATGCTTTCCATATTCATTCACTTTTAATACTTATAAAACTAAAAGCAGTTTCCAGTCTCATTTCCTGCAATGGTTAAAGCAGTGCTAAAATACCTTCTAATGGAAGCATTTTTCAGAACAATGCTGGATCACTTTCAAAATATTAAAAAACACATAGACATAAACACTTCTATCAATAACATTTGTCTCACTGTTACTGTACTACTTCTCAGCAATTGTTTTTGGACATCTTAACTTCATTTCATTAAATAAGAAGGTGCTATCCACAACATGCATGACTATGAATTAGTCTTTCAAGCCTGAATTCATCCTCTGTTTTGCAGGACAGTTCATCATGGCCTTGGAACTTCTTGAACTACAATAATCAATGCATTTAGTGCCTTTTCAACATGTTGAAAGACTCATGCATTTGGCAGGCTTCGCAGGGCAAGATTCCTTGGAGAAAACAGATGACAAAGAGAAATGCTTTGTTTCATTTAACTGATTTAATTTCTTTCCTGTAATAAACTGATTACCACTATTGAATGATAACTGCACAATTATCATGATGAGGGCATTTTATATTTGCTCTGCATGTATTTTTATTGGTCTGGAAAATTATTAAAATGTGAAAAGAATGAGAAATTCATTCTCTTTGTCTTAATTTAGCTTTCAAAAAGCCATTTTATGGAGTAGTTTCCACATTTTAACAGACTGCTACCATTATCAAACAAAATATGCATACAGATTTGTGTCATCAAAGGTGAAGCATAATTAACCAGAGAGAACCATTATAAATTTATGCAATTTCAATTAACAAACTGTAATACTATTTCAATCAGCAAATAATTTTGGTGTGGTTTTGTTTGTTTTGCTTGTTTGGTTGGTAGTGAATCCAATGCACCGGTTTCACTTACACAATCTCTTTGATGACAGGAAAGAGAGGAAAATTAGTAAGGCATCTACACAAAAGAATTTGAGGTACTGGACTACTAATAATACTTAGTTTTTGCATAACTCAAAGTGAACCTTTAAAATGCAAGATGATGTTGACAGTTTTAAGGAAGCATTCTGTGGGAGAAGTTGATAAACGTACTGAAACAGTGCATGTCTGTATTTTTTCTAAAATGAGTTACATAGTAGATTCTTAAAGTGGATGTTTTGGTTTATCATATCAGGGGCCACAAATGTATATCTCACTTTGAAAACAACCAAAAAATCAATGTTCACTTAGGTTGTCAGAGTAATTTTACTAAAAAAGCTTCAATTTCCTTACAATAGGGCTTTTGTAGCTGGGTGGGGAAGAAAAGCGTACAAGAGGAAATGAGTCCAACAATCCCAAATGAAATATAAAGCGTTTTGATATCAAAATTAGCACAAAAGAGGTCAAGGTCAGGAGTAGAAGATAACTGGATTCAAAAGCGCCTTACATAATATTCCCTTTTTGTTTGAAACTGAGAGCCAAGCAGTGTACCAGGCAATTCAGAGCATCCCAATGCAGCTGCCCTCTGGAATGTTTTATCAAGCACTACCACCTAAAGAAGCAGGGTGAAACAAATGAGGTCTCTAATAGCACAGTAGCGTTATTGACTTTCAAAATTATGAGCTTACCCTTCCGGACAAATACTGAACCCAAAGTTACTGAGTGCCAGTGCTTAGGATATGGGTTTCAGTGTTAAAACCTGTTAATGACTTAAGCCTCCACTTAGAGAAGACAACATCTTCAGAAAAGTACTAGGTATATTTTATTGTCTCTATGACAATAACACTTATTTTTTACTTAATGTTACCTATATGAAATATAATTTTATAGTTATTGCATTATCCTTATCAAGCAAGTGTACCTTCTTGAATGTTTTTGTTTTCAAAGACGAAGCTGTTTCACCTGTTGATGGTTACTTTTATGATTTTCCAAAAGGTGTAAGCAGAATTCCCTCTAAAGTCTGCAGAAGCTAGATTTACAAGCTTACTTGTAAAGGATGGATTTAAAACACGACCACTCACTTTCTGTTGCAAAAGCAAGAATACTGGTATCATCCATCAATTCATCATAATAGCTCTACATTAAAAATTAGTTCAGATACAGGCTAGACTATTTGGCTTTTGGGGAAAGAACATTCCCATTTTCATACATGCATCATCCCCCTTTTTGGTACGCCTGCAGGTTATTTATTTGCAGTGCAGTGTCAGTCTTTCTAACTCTTCTCTCTCAAATGCCAAATATACCTGGCTGACCTTAGCTTTAAACAGTGTCTTTATATAAGTTAGGAACAGGAGAAGTAGTTGTAGTCCCTCTCCCAAAGACATTTGCACTGAAGGTTCCTCCTTGCCTATCAGATAAAATGACATCTTTGTCACACCTCCATCAATACAGCTGCATCCATCTGCCCCAAACCAGTAGACACACTTTTCATGCAATCATACATGTGGGGACTCCCCCATGCAGGACAACCGCATCTTGCACAGCTGCAGGTTCCCTGTTTGTAGCCATTTAGCTAGCTTTGACACTGCCACTGGTGAACAATAGTCATGAAACAATTTGTACAGGGTGCAAACACTGCAGAGGAACTGCATATACTTCAAAATAGCAAGCCTGCATCAAGTTCCGAGCTGTTCTGATTACACTGCTTTTGTAGTTACCAAATCAGTTTGGTTTTGGGGAAAGCACAACTGCAGTCAATGCTGAAAAATAGATCCAAAGATTTCTTGCATCAACTTTGCTTTCTGTTTTTCCACTAAAGGGGGAAGTAAGGACAAGAATGGAGAAAGAAATAAAAAAGAACAGCGATCACTGTCAAGTTCAAGTTGAACTACAATATAGGAGGAACAGACAACTGCCTTGAGATAAAGCAGAGTCTAGTTTGTAGTGCTTGGCATATGTGCTGGACAGTGTGACTGTCTACCAGTATGGGGCTATTTCAAAACACCATTTGTCACCTCAGGATACCTATCTCCACATTTGTAATGATATTTATGACATAAAAGATTCATCTATTCAAATTTATCAACAGCTGTAAAGCTTCATCTATTCAATTTAGCAATAAGTGGGAATAGTGTGTCCTCCATGTCATGTGGAACTTTATTATTTAAGTTGTTTGGTTCATTGAAGTTTGAGCTTATGCCTCCCAAGGCAAAGCTTAGGCAGAATGATGTTATTTTTGTGTCCTGGTACTCACATTTTTCTTTGCAACTTACTGTCATCACTTCATCTACGAAAAAAGTGCTGTTCAGTATGGCTTAAGGATTCTCCTACCACCCTCATTCAAAATGTTACAACACTGAGTGAAGAGAGTCTAAAAGGAGAAAAGTAAATGCCTTCAGAGCTAAGATTCAATGGAAAACACTCTGAAAAAAATAGGGGGCTTCGTATTTTTGGCTTCTTTTAGAAAGCGCATTGACAGTAGAAGTGGAACAGCTCAGGTGTTGAACATAACAGTCAAATGAGCAAAAAGGTTTGTATTTCAAAGTAGTAGCTGACAAAATATGAAGAAACTTTAGCACAAAAAAAATGGTTTCATTCTTTTCCCCACACCAGGCGATAGTGCTGATCCAAACTGGCAAAACCAAGAGCACAGCAGAAAACTCCTAGGCAGAAATCATTACCTGGAAAATTAAACTACTCAATATTCTCTTTTTCACTGGTGGTACAAAACCATTTTGGTTATTCCTAAATAACTTGGCAGACTGGATCTCCAATTCCCCTCCCTCCAAACCCCACAGTTGCATACTGGAAGAAAACCAGAAGGATCCAAGCACCACCACATTAATTATTTTGAAGTGTGCTAATGAGCTCAGTGTATCCCCAGACTCAGCTGTATCATGTAACATCTTCTGTCAAACATGTCATCTCCTTAAGCAAAATGAAATACGTTCTGGAAATGTGTGTCTGGAGACTGAAATAATAACTATCACCAAGAGGTCACTCTCTCTTGAGATTGTTTTTTGAAGTAATACGGTTTATTTTTAGGGTTCTGGAGACCTTGTGATCTTGCGTAGAATTCGTTAAAGAATGGCTTCATAAGACACCTGATTTTTTTCCTCTTTTTAAACACCTTTTGGAACATGTGTTCTAATAATAAATACAATTCATCATAGTTGAGAACTACTGGGATACCAACGCAGGATCTCTGCAGGATATAAGAGGGCTGTCTTCCACTTACTACCCTCCTGAAGGAAGTGAGTTAAATCTCTTTCAGTTCTCCAGTATATCTCAGATCCCAGTAATTTTCCACTAAAACTTTCAACTTCATGTGAAAAATATTTACTAGTAATTAATTTTTCTCCTCCTTCCTGCTCTCTCCCATTCCATCCACAACTAAAAGCAACTATTAAAATCTTATTTAATATGCTTCTAAAATACAAGAGGGCGTTAAAGAACAGAAATAGGAACTCCTAGTACAGAGATCTAACAGTTTAACTGAAAGACAGACGCTGTCATTCCCTTGGTCATGCTACGTGTCTCTGTTGCTCCAGCTGTGGTCTTGAGAGGTCTGATCAGAAAGATATATGACTTGAGAAGCAAAAGCAGTGGAGAAAATCTGTTAGCCTCAAACCTCACTAGATCAGCCTTTTGAGAGGAAGACTGCTTCCCTCTCTTTTTTTAACTCTTCCTTTAAATGTTGAATTTATCCAACGCAGAACAGCCGCCAAATAAAGAAAAGCAGAGGGAGCAATTTGGCAAGGAGGTGACAGTTCAGCTTTGAAAATAAAAAGGATATGTTTCTATGATAAATGACATAACTTTCTTGCATAACCATTTAAAAACCATCAATGTGAAAATAACAAAACAGCAAAGCTGCATTCAAGCTCGTAGAGCTCCAGACACCAGTTCCGTCAGACCTGTATCAGCCTTTTCTTCATACAGACGTACATAACTTGTTCAAATTTGAAAGAACTGAACACCAACTAGCATGTTTCTATAGTAAGAACAATTTAAACAAAAAAAAAAAATCATTTCCCTTTTTCATACACACAGAAAAACATTAGTTGCTGGAGAAAATGACACTCTGAAGTATTATTTAAGTGAAAATTACAGGGCAGTTGACAGAATTCCCAACCACATACATCTGTGTATGACTAAGGATATAAAACAAGATCTCATGTGACCTTTCAATCTTAGACATAATGATTAGCCTATAATATTGCTAGTCTGCTCCCAGCTCTCCTGAAGTCTTATTAAAACACCCTTTTCAAGACACATTTCTCTGCCCCAACAGGCAAATTCCTTTACTGCCAAGAAAAGCAAGCAAGAGAGAACCGTATGAAATACTGCATGTGTTGTAGGACGTGCTAGGAAAGCCAAGAGATCAGCTTGCAGGCATGCTGTCACCAGGTGGAACGAGCAGCACAAAATACAGTCGGAAAAGGGGCACATAACAAGCTGATAAAAGCTGCAAGCGCAGAGGCAGCCAGTGTCACCACCCACACCAAGCTGCAGCAAGTAGCTGTAGCAAGTCACTGCAGGATAAGCCTGAGCAGGCTACTGGCATAGCAGGCACATGGCAGCCTCATTTCTTTCACTGTTTGTCCAATCCAGCAGTAAATGATGCTCTTTTTCTTACCCCCTGCACTTTGTACAAAGCATGGCACTTTAATTAATTTTGCTCCTTTCTTAATATTTTAAAATACACTGAAATGGAAGAGTAAACTTATTTCATATATCAAGAAACTACAGTGGGATGCTATCCTTTGTGCTTTAAACTGGTTTGTTTGGTTGTGGGTTTTTTTTTTAATAATCTCTCACTTTTCTCATTTTTTCATAGTTCCTTGACCACTCAAAATTCCTTTTTTCTCCCCCATTCTGTTACTTGAGCTCTGACTGCACTTTCAGCAGTGATTTGTGGCTTAACAGCTTATTCCGAACCGTTTTCCAGTATTAATAGTTTCTGAGTTACTTTCTTACAATAAGAGGTAGGTGAAGATTCCAAAACTGATTGAGAAATAGCAAGTTTCTGATTATGTGGAGAGCTATTTATCAAATAACTATCCCTATTTGTTCCTGTTTTCTCCCTCCCCACCACTTTCTTTCCACCCTAGCACTTCTCACTCTCTTTCACCTAGACCCAAATGGAAAAAAACCCAATCATCAGACCCTAAAAAAAATCATACTGTATCCAGAGACACGTTTTAGTTGGCAGTACCTTGATCCAGACTTGCCTATATGTTATACTGGTCATGATTAAATATTCTAGTGGAATGTAAAATAACTGTTTTAGCTTTCAAATGCTGTTTCCTTTTCTTAGAAAAATGGTTGAAAAAAGTACTGCCTTTAGAAATCTTTTAACCTTATTTTTGTGGATCCAAACCTCATTTAAGCAAAAACTGGACAGAGACAACCAGTAGCATCCAGAAGAAGTTAAGAAAAAACATATCTCCTCCTCACTTGCAGTTAGCTACTAGATGAAGTACATTCCAGAGTACCTAGAATGATAATTTTAAAAACTGTTCCAAACACTACACTATCTGTAGTTCAGATTTTTAGAGTAATCAGAAAAAATGGTTGAAAATGATAATACCAATTCCTTTGGAAGTTTTCCAATCAGAAAAAAATTTCTTACAACAGTTTTATAAAACCCCTTTGGCATCAAGTAGGGATATATTTAACATTTGGAGTGTGGCAGCTAGATTCAACCAGTATGTCCTCATTTCAAAAGCAGTTGCAATTATTTTCAAGTAATTAACTAAATATAAATCGCCCCCCCCCCCCCCCAAAAAAAGCTTTCTTTGACAAACCATGGCTTACTTTAGGGCTGAAAAGCAGCATATATCTGCTCAGTGACATTCATTTTAGAAGATGCTTATCAGCTTCAGACCCTGCACAGAAGCAGGTAAGCGTAGAAATGGAGAAAGGAAGGAGAATTACAGTAGAATAGGATAGGAGAGTCCCAGCATCACGAGCCTATGATGGCTCATGCACTTTTCAGACAACCCTGAAGTAATGGAAAAGATTTAGTTTACCCTTATTCAAGCTGGTTTACAATAATTTTTATAATTCCTTAAAAAAATTGACATTGCAAACAATTGTATTTACACCTCCTCCCTTAAGGGCTATCTATCTTTATTTAATCTTTCTACAGCAATCTGAACTAGTAAACATGAAATTATAAAACAAAGACTATTAAATCATTTTGAATGACAATTCTGTGGTTTTGAAATCCATTTTCTACCGATAAATAGCTGCAGAACTCACTCTTTGGCATCTTAATGAAAATATCAGCATCTTCATGAACATTATATATCAAACCCAAATTGTGTTATGTATGAAAATGACATCATTCATTCTGTGTTCTCTGATTTCTTCTTATAACTGTTAGAAACCACAATATCAAAAAATTCTGATCTGATCTCAGGAATGAAAACCTTAAATGGAAAGTTATTCAAGTTATTTGATTCATTTAGCACATACAAATGCTTAAACAACTTTGAACTATTTTTGGAAACTGAGCTTGATCAAATCGACACAAATATGTCATTATATTCAAACGACTAGAAAACTTAATGAAAGAAAACATAAACACACTAAGATTAAAGATAATATTTAAAACCACAGATTCTGTGTCTACTGTGGGGTCATCTCCCAAAATGCCACAACCCATGCTAATCAAACCCTTTGCATTACTGCAGTTGCAGTCAGATAAATGTACTTGCTAAGATAACCCCTTCATGAAGATTTCTGTCATGAGACTGTCGAACTGTATAACATAATTTCCAGCACTCAGGTTTAATCAAGTTAGACAAAAATATTGGAGACACTCCAACTGTTTTATGGCTTAGGCCATCGAGGATCCTGAGATCGCTTCCCAAGTGCCATCAGATGCTCCATCTCCCAGATTTAGAATCCTGGCTTCCTTGACAGTCTTCTAATGACCACAGGAAATTCCAGTATAGCAATTCCATGTCCTCATCAGCAAAAGAAAAATGTAGCAGCACATCCAAGCTGCAGTCCTTCAAATATCCATGCATCAATACTGATTTTAAATGAAACATCAGCTTTCTGTGATTTAAACACATAGCACCATAATCATAATTTTTAAATGTTCCTGGTTGTTTTAGAGCACAGGACTGTTGCCTGATGGGCGTAAATGCCCACTGCTCATGGATGACAACAAAAATTAACAGCAGAAAGATGACAAATGGCTAAAAAACTTAATATTAAGGTAAAAAAAAAAATCTTGATATAACCTTCAGATCTTTCTTTTGAAGAATTGATTTTTAAAATAAATTCGATTAAATAACACATTTCAGAAATTTAATATTTCTTTTTTGTATTTGAAAAACGATCTCTTTGTTTGGATCAAGATTATTTATTCATTGCCTTAAATAAAATATACAAATAAAAATACTAATTATCAAGTGTCACATCAAAATGGTGAACTGAAATTGCTGCTTTATTCACAAATGTGTTTTCTTGTTCTCACAATACCAAAGACTATTTACAAGTTTCAGTGTTTTATAGAGATTATTTACTTGAGCAAATAGTACCAAAAATTTTGATGGCAGTATAGCAACTTTACACTCATGAACATCTACATCAAACTCCTCAGATCAGAAGGCAGAAACTAGAGGTACAAAACCAGATTTTAGATATATAGATATATATAGATATATATAATATATGTATTTTAGGTAGACATTTTATCTAGATAGATTTTATATACATATATACATATATATTTATAATAAATCAGCTCAGAAGTCTTACCTGAGTCTGCTTCATTGCCCGCTCCATTCTGCGAGTACTTCCTTTCTCAAGTTTGGTTCGAAGGAGCAAGGCTGATGTCTGAACGGCCCAGAACTTCGGCTGAGAGAGCAAGCACTGCAGAGAAAAAGAGCATTTGGTCATTATTTAGTGTTAAAAGACACTGAAGACAGTAAAGGTTTTAACAGTTTCTCAAGCATGAATGCTGTTTCCTATTCTGAAAGTCAAATCTGTGGTTGCACTATGTATTAGATGAACTGAAGGCCGTATAGGTTACCTTAATCTACTTTCAAGGTAAAAGTGGCCTTCAAAACCCGTTTTCCCTTCTCAGCTGCTGCAGCACTGTGTGTACACATACCCATATGGTGCATACACCAAACTGCACAAATTAAAATGGCCACCAGGAATCAAAGAAAAATAAAGAATTTGATACTGAGCTGACCAGCCCAGCCTTCTCCACACCTGCATACTGGACAGTTTTGGACAGCAGTAGGCATCCTACTTCTCAAGACTGAACAAATCTAGTTCTGTCTTGTCCCTCCTCATATGCAAGGTGCCCTGATGTCTGCATTAACAGCACTTGCACATGAAAAACAATGAAATTGCTAAGAATCCGAAGAACATTAATTAATCTAGCATTTGCCATGACTTGAGAATAACAGGAAAAAAATTTCATTTTAATAGATGTATAAGGAATATGGAATAATCTAGGTAAAAAGCTTTCCTAAAAACATTTTAATTTCTCACTTGGAACACCCTGCACTGATGCCAGGAACTAACTGCCAGTCTCCAACCACTGATTTTTAGGAAACTCCAATAGGAGACATATAGCCAATAGAGTTTTGATATCCCTTAATAATGTACAGACCGCCTGGATTCTTTCCAGTATGGTTTTAGACACAGTATACCATTTTTCTGTTAGACATTCACTCTGAAAATGGAGACAGCAGGAAAACTTCCTTGCTAATTTTATTGACACTGCAAATACGATCCATCTTCTCTGAGAAAATATATTTGTCTATAGACATTTGCGGATTGGAGAAAAAACCCCAGTGGTTTCATTCTTTCCTCTCAAAGATTTCCCATAGCATTGAAAAGTATGCTTTGCTCATGGTTTGTGTTAAATGCCTGACAAATTTCTGTCATATTGTAATCTGTTTTTCTTTTCCCTAGTGTTTTCAAAGGAAAGGAAGCAGAAAGAAATAATCTAAACCAAATTTCCTCCCAACAAAACTACAATAGGAAGAGAGACAACAGCAAATGAAAACATAAATGAAGGCAGTATGAATGCACTTACAGCCAAACACTTCAAACACTTCAACATCACCTGATCCTCCCCTTTGTGAGCAAGCATCTCTGCACTGACTCTTTCTTGACTTCTACTCAGTATTAGATTAAAAAGCACCCAAAGGCATCTGTATTGTCCTCTATGTTGTGAGGACCTGGAAGTATTAAGGGAGCACAATCGCAGTTCTAGATTCTGTAGACTTTCAAGTGCCCTTTTAGAAATTATGATCGATAACTCTATTAACTGGTACAAATCCTAGTTCTCAGAGCTCATCTCTCTCTCTCCTGTTTCAGTCTACTACCTGGTTTTGTTTGGTCTTAAGACAAACACAAGCACAGCAATCCTACCAGAGGACACTGGTTTCTCAATTTATATTTTGGCAGCTATTCCACATGGCTGCTAAACAAAACACCTTAAGGAATTGCTAGGGCAAACACTCGAACAATGCCTACTTTAGTTTAAAAGCTTCTTTTGTGAGAAAGGTTACCCTCTTCCCCATTTTCTCCATTATCGGTATTCTGTCATTTTGTTTTTTATTTAAAGGGAATTCTTTCTCTCTTACACAGTAGTAGATATTAGTATTTGTTTTGCAAATGAACACATCTCTCAATAAGAACAATGACAACTAAAGGGCTTAATTAATAATGCTCCTAAAATTATTTTCAGTCCAGTTACAGCCCTCGTCCAGCAGCACAGTACTTGTCCTCTCTGGTTCACCTCAGCAACTGGCACAAGGAGGGTATAGTACAAAAGTTTTGTATCCACACCATCCAGCTCCGCAAGAGAACAGGCAGCTCAGGAAAACCTCTCCTCTGTCTCCGTGTACACCTCCTACACCACTGTCTACACAGTGATTTAAGCAATCATGCTGCACGAGGTGTGTATAAAGTTATATGAAGAGGGCATAAAGGTAAAGAGAAACAGGGTGGAAGAGAAGTAGAAATAATTGCATTTCGCTTCTCTGCAGAAGCAATGACAAGTCTTATTTTGAACAACAATCCTGCTTTTTAAAGGTATTCTTGAAACAAAATGAAAGGTATACCTGCAGTACAATTATAGAAGACAAATTTAAATTCTCCAACAGTTTCATTGATACAAAAAAGCACTGCAACTGCACAGGACAATGAGAAGCAGACCTAGTTTTCATTTAAGAACCACTTGTAATTTTATATCTGTACTGAGCTCAGTCTTGTGCCAGAACTCAAAATGCTCACCTTTTCATTGCCTAATTATAATGTTTAAAGCACCAGAGATACAAAATAATACGTGCATAAAGGGCATAAAAGTTTACACTTAAGGGCTGTAAAAAATACTTTCAGAACATGTATCCATAACTATTAAGCAAGCTTTAATCTTCTACCCAAAATGTCAACTTGTTCCAGATAGTAAATATTTTCTTGTAAGTCCCAAAGTTTTATATTTTCACCTGAAGCTAAATCTAGACTCTATTAATAGGACCATAAGTTAAAATAAAACATCTGGAAAAAAAAAATTTAATCAAGATCATGCAAGTTTTGTCAACATACTTGAAAATTCATTATGCTGCACAAAAGACAGCTATGAAAATTAGCAAAATAATTCTGAAACAAAACCACAACTGAGAATCTTCATAAGTCATCTTTGTTCTTACTTTAGAAAAAGAACAATAAAATAAAGACACACAGGGAAATTCGAAGGGTAAGAAGAAATGAAAGGAAATAAGGTTACACAACATTTTCTGCATAGAATAGAATATTTTCACATGGGAAAACTAATTTCTCCCCACATTTTTTCCTACAAACAAGAATCTTTTATATCATCCTCTCCCAACATATCAAAGAATAAAAAAAGGAGATTACCAAACTATTACACAAACCAGAATATTTAATTCAATGTATCATCCTCATATGACATTGAAATGAAAAAAAGATGATGCTGCAAGTCTTAATAACAAAGCAGTCAATTATTGTACAACACATTTATAATATCCTCATTACTACATCTATACAAAATTCAGAATAAGCTAGCAAGAGTCCTCATGAAAACTTGTGCCATTGGTATTTCATATGTACACACAGATACTTAGCAAACTACAGTGTTTGGTTTTAAGGAAACTACACACAGAGAAAGCAGCCTGCACCTTAAAAAAATCAGGAGTGTAATATATTCAAGATAAAACAGAAAAGTTAACCAAAGAACCCTAGGAAATCTGGGACACACAGGAAAGGGTTCCACAATAATATAAGATGTCCAACCAAGAACACAAAACAAAACTAAGTCTTCTGAAGGTCAGATGAATAAGACTATATCAGTCAGTCATGATTTATAAAACATATAGGTTAGTCAGTGTGACTCTTTTGCATTACTCCATCTGCTATTTAAAAAAGTTGGCGTTCTTATAGGAATTCTTTCTGATATAAAGACAGGAAGGGCTTACATGGGCTTACTAGACATGCTAGAAAAGCTGGAACAGGTAAAGATGATCCTTGTTGGATGAAGCTCTAAATAATTGGAATATTTTCTAACTTTTCCTTATTATAAATCTATGCATTAATCCCTTTCTATTATTCCTGTAGATTGCTCACTGATAAACTATCAGTAGCCTTTCAAAGAACTATGACTGTTATGAAGGAGCTGCCATTTGGAAGTGGACTTGAAAACTGAGCAACTTGAATTGCAACCAGTTGTGGAATTCCCAAGAGTTTGCACATCAGTCCATCAGTGAACCAAAACTATTCTCCTTATTGGCCAAATCACCAGGATGTGGTGAAATTACTTAATTGAAGGCACAGGCACGAAGCACCCTGAGGATTCTCTGTTCCTTTGTCATCCCCTCCAAAGACGTGACCTTCAGTTTAGATTAGTCTCAGGTTATTTGCTAACATATTTTAAGTTACAAATAAACAAACTGAAAACACTGAGAGGGATTTAGAAAAAAAAAAGAAAAATATCCCTTTTTAGTGTCTTTTTATTACCCAATTCACTTAACATACTTCAGCTTTGTTGTTTGCTTTTCCAAAAAGCCACACATAATTAAGATTTTCAGATTACTCATGTGGATTAATTCATGTATACTTATCATTCGTCTTGCTTTATAGAAGCACTTTATCTTTATATGATGATTTTCAGTAATTCATTCAGATAATTAACACGAAGACCTTATTTCTTCAACATAACCAACAGCTAAATGGCAACCTTAAAACTCGTTCTATGTTTCTCTGTAAAATGAGAAAATTCCATGGCTTCTTTTCAACATTCTATATTGTGCACAGTAGTCAGGTGAGTACATAAAAAAAAAACCTAGTTGGAAGCATATGACTGAGGTATGAACAGGGAAAATCCTTGCTTCTTGCACTCACTTTGGAGACATATCTGTTAATTTCTGGTGAAAGACTCTACCACTGAAAGCCAATTTATGGGTGTTTGTTTTTAAGTAAACAGCAAAGGATCCTCTGACATCAAAACTTCTATGGAATTCAATCCTCAGAACAAGAGGAGAAAATTCGTATGAGATTAGGGAGGATGTGATGTTTTTCCCACATATTATTCTCATGCAAACAATCTGACACTTAAATTTCTGTATAAATAAAGCAAGTTTTTCTTTTTAAAAGTCATGTTTAATTGGCCCTTACTTAATCTGAAGTTTTTTGGAAGTTTCTCCAAGCACTAAACTAGTGACCAAAAAAGTAAAATGAAATAAAATTAAAAATAATCAACTTATGGAAAAACCTGAAATAGGCTACATTATTGTGGAAAAGTTTCCCTACATTAAATCTATGTATTTTCAACAGAATAGTATTTCATAAAAGATACTTCTTGCAGTTCTGGAAAAAAAGCACGTACTAATTACATACTTTTATTATTACTAATAATTACCAATATTCCCAACTTTGCCCTGCGAAGCAGTTAGATAAACTTTACAAAAATATTTTTAATTGCCTAAGAAAGATTAAGGCAAGCCAAGGTCCAGAGGAAAGCAAAAATAATACCAGTTTTGAGAAAAGACCTAGAAGACCTTACCATAGTAACTCCTCGACTAATTGAGCTAAAGTACAGATGATTTCCAGTAGTACTGGCAGCTTCTGGTTGAAATGGGATTTTTAACTTTAAACAGTAATTCTGTTAGAACTCTATAAGGTAAAATAAAGTATACTTGTGACTAAGTGGTTTCCAATACCAGTGCATTTTTTATGTTGTACTGAAAAGCATAAATATCAAGAGGGTAAGAAAACCACTAAATTTCTAGTTACAATTAAGCAGTAGAACCACGGCTTGGCAACAAAACAAGCCAGTCGATATGACCACTTTCGGCTTTTCTGCTTGGTGTAGGAACATGTAAAAATTTCCTGTTTGCTGGAACAGAGCCAGCAGCTTGCTTCAAACCCAGTACACATACCTATTCTGATGCATGTGCCCATCCCAAAGATTTAAAAATAAATAGGAATCAAAAGAAGATTTGATTATACATCATCACTAGCAAACTCGTGATGCTGAGGTTTCAGAGCTTAAATTCCTCCTAGTAGTGTTTTTATTCATATCACAACACTCAACAGTTTACCAATCCTTCAGTGACCAGAAATTAGGAGGAAACTATAATAACTCGGCACACACACAAATCCTCAAAATAAATACACAACTAAAATACATGACTGTTTTCTAAGTAGGAATATTTAACTGAACATGAAGTAGTATTTGATGTTTAAGCTGATTTAAATATATCTGTCAAAGGATTGTTTTTAAGCACAGAATGCTGTTCTTCTGGTGACTCTAAACATTTTAATGCAAAAAAATTGCTTGGCAACCAGCTAAAGGAATTGCTATCCTTTTATCTACAATTCCATTGTAAGTCTCAATTTTGCAATCATCACAGTACACGTGCTCTGTATACTCAGAGATAAAATTGCCAGTAAATCTAAAAATGCATTTAGAATTACAGAATGTTGAATAACGATTAGAATAAAAAGTTTTTTGTCCTTGATACACCATAGTCCTCAGTTCAATGTTACCCCCAAGATTTTTCTTCTTTTTATTTTCTCTCATGGTACTATATATAAGCTCTCTCTGTTTTTATATGTAATAATATATAATTACTGCATATAAATATCTATATGTATTATTATATAATTGCATTAAAATGGAACCCTTAAACTACAACATGTAGTTGTAAACTCCCATCTAATACATCCCAGACAAAGGATTAACACTATGATTTTGGAGAGGTTATGTTTTTTCATTCTAACAGGGGAGTTCCTCCAGTATCTTCATAAACCATTATTTTATCGACATTGAATAATCTGACGTTCACATGGAAACAACTCCCATACTTAAATATATTTATACAATACTTGTATATTCTGAGATTATCACCTTAATCCATGACAACTTCAGGTTCAAAATTCAAACATAACCTGATAAAAAAATAAAGATTTCCTATTTGACACTTAATTGGAAAAGGTGGCAACAGAACATAACACATCAAATTCAAGCCTACCGACTTTACTGCTTCTCCAGAAGTTATGCTAATGCAATCTGCAGTTCAATCCCCAATTTATATAAAACATCATAAGTACGTGATAGTTCTCAACAAACAAGAAATTACTGGTTAACTTGGGAACAAACAAATAGGATGCTGAAGAAAATTATTTCAAACCATCCTCTTATTTCAGCTCCTGTCATCTATAATCACTGGCACCTCAGATAACATTCCCAAATAATAATTTTGGAATTTACACCACTAATCAATGTGGCAATTCAAGCACCTATATATTCCTCACCTTTCTAAGTACTGTTGACAAGAAATATTTGATTGCATGTGTCAGTAGTTGGATAAGACACACTAATCTGAAAAAACAAATCTGGGGCATCCGTAAATTTGTTTTACAGCAAACCTTCAGATAAGTAAACAGTTAATTTCTAGAAACATTAGGGCTGCTTTAAACACAAGCAATTAGAAGATGTAAGGCTGCATATTCTCCAGTCACATTTTATTAGCATGAACATCATATTTTCTAAGGTTCAACAAGAAAAAAATTACATTAGGATTTCACTCTAGATGATTCTTGTTTCAACTTGACAAATTCTAATCCTATTTAGCATAATTATGTCTTCGGAGAGCAACACAAAGAAGATAAGGTTGACAAACATGAAAAATAGTATTTTCACATCTTGAGAATGGAAGGTTTCCATAAATACTGTGACAGTGGATATATTTAGTGGTTAGAAGAAATACAAAGAAGAAAAGTCTAATTTATGCAGTAATTCTAGTTCCTAGCATGGACTGGCCAATAGACTTGGCAGATAGCTTTTTTTTTTTAAATTGAAAAAAGAAGTCTAAACAGAGGGAATACTTGCATTAGTGTGTATTGTTGTCCACTACATCTTTCCTCCTCAAGGTCAGAAGAATTGTTCAGATATCAAACAAACATCAAAGGCCCTATTGATATGTTTTAATAATTATCAAAACTGAGCTGTATATGGTTTGACACATCTGTTTAATTTCATACTTTCACTAAACCCTGAAATCTGTCCTACATTTATAGTCACTCTAACAGTGATTTGGACTGGAAAAAATCAAAATATTATCAACTAATCCTGCAAATTAGAAGTGCACATACACCAACGCAAAAGCAACTGCCTTCAAAATTTCTGCTTTTTTCTCTGTGAAACACGACAGTAATTTTAGCTAGCAACCAACAGCATCTTCTTCCATATAGCTTTGCCAACTATAATTAAAAACAAAAAAATGAACAAACAATATACAAATTCTTCGTAGTTACAAATTCCTAATTGATCAAACACTCTTAAAGCAAAACTACCAAGACAAGGATAATTTATATTTTTTCTTTGCCAACATTATCCACTTGAGATGAATTATATTTCAGACATTATTCCAAGTCTTGTGTTAGTGTTTCTTTTTCAGGGTTGCATGAGGAAAATGTGTTATTACTTGGTTAGGTCTTTTATTTTTCTTGCCTAGCAGTATCTAATATAAATTCTGCAGGCACCTTTAGAATATTAAGCCAAGATGTTTGCACCATAACAAAAAATTAAGCAATGTTTGAGTCTGTATGAAGTGCATTAGCAGAAGTTCTGTATTTTCATTTATTAGGTCTCTCAGTTTTCAGTAAGTGGCTACATCATGATAGCATGCTACAGAGTCAATCGTGACCACCTGTGATTTTTTTTTCAAGGTCTCTTCAAATTTAAATGCTCACAATTTAAATGTTACCTTCTTTATAAACCAGAGAGATAGGCAGGAATTCTCACAATAATGAAGTGACAAGAGGAGAAGATTTACTTTCCTGCAGTGGCAGAGACATCAGCATGTGTATTAATATATTAATATTCTATAAATATTTCAGTAGGTTTAGACCACACATTCAGCATATTTCTTCCAAACTCTAAAGCTATTCACTCAGCTGTATGACAGGGGTTTATTCTGGTCTATAAAACTAATCCTGGGACTGTTCAACCAAAATAGCTTTTCACCACAACAGGTGTTGGCTGATCATTAGCAGAGCTAGGCTTAAAGCTCTTAACCACAGCCATTAGAAATACCTCTTAGTGTTAAAAAGTCAAAAGCAAGGCCAAAACACCACCAGTGATCTGCATCAAGGGACTAGTTTAATTAGAATGGCATTTCTAAAATTTGCTTTGTCTAGTCTTGTCTGGTAGTCTCAGCACTCAAGTTGTAACATTACATCATTGTAAATACAGAGGACCTTTTGTTGATTTTGACTACTAAACCAAGAAGACACTATCTGATTTTTTTTTCATTATTAAATACTTCAATGTGTTTGAGATTTTTTCATATATATAATTTCAGAATCATGGATAACTGAATGCATTTGAAATAAAATATTAATTCTGAGAGCTTTAAAATAAAACGTGTGGACACATACACAATGGACAGTTCCTTTTTTCACCATCTGCAGTTATGAAGCATTATTATAAGTTTTCTTTGTGTAAATAGACACCTTACAAGGCAAAATGTATGCAAAATGCTATAAACATCTTAGTTAAACAGTTACTTATTTACACTATTACTACGATTACTACTAGACTGATTTAGGAATGAATGCTAGGCTCAATAGAGCAGCAATTATATTGCACTCACTTAAAGGCAATTTAATGTTCTCAAGTATCTAATTTAGTCTGCAAGAGATTGACTCTCTCTGAAATTTATCACATCTGAAGGTTAATTATTAATTATTATTAATAATATTTATTAATAATAATTATTAAATTATTAAATACAATACAAGAGTTATTCCGTAGCAGGCTCCATCAATTCAAAAGTTAGAATAAATTTTCCTCTCAGAAGACTTAAAAATATCCCACAAGTGTATACGTGAAGGTTAATGTCATTTCACTTCAACTGTATTGTCCACAGCTTTTTTTTGCCCCACTCAAATAGTGTTCTGTAGCAAATGGTAGGTCTTGATAACATCCACCCATAGGTATCCTCATATTCTGTCCTGCTTATCGTTCTTCATATTCCCCTTCCATGGCACTGGCTTTAAGTAGTAACTCTTACGCCTTCTCCTCCCTAGCAAAGGGGCAATTATTGCTTCTGGGCAATTCTTTATGCTACATCAGCTTGGAAACTGTGCTGGCTTTTGTACCATTTCTGTAGTACCTAGAATTTCAAGGACTAAAACAAAAATCATTATTAGTTCTATTATCTGCTCAAAGGTACTTATTACTCTCATTAGAAATACCGACATTTCACTATGTTCAGCTCCCTCTTCTACCTCCACGTGAAAGAAAGCGATCTTTGTCAGAAAAAAAACAACACAGCTTCTTCTCAGCAACAGAGTAACCTTGTTCTATATTCACCAATATACAGGGAAAGGATGACTTCCCAAAAGAAAATACCGTCAGATTTACAGCTTATTTATTCCTTTTCTTTTCTTTAGCAAAGGCAACATAGGTAGCATTCAGATAAAATGAGGCTGCCTAACCTCTGGTCTTGGTTCTTCTAAGTAACACATTAGTTAGGAGAATATCCAACTTCCCTTTTCATTCTCCATGACCATCTCATTTGAAACCTGAATTCATCTCCACACCAGCTTGCCTCTTCAGGGAATTTTATTTTTTATGGACAGGGAGTAACACAGGGTTTACACTTACTGCAGGATTTCCAGTGGAAACAAAAGACTCAAAGAAAGCTTTGTATACATAACAGAAATATAGAAAAGCAAGCTCACATTACCCTGCACAGAACAAAGATACAACAAAAAGTAGAGACACTTACAGAGACCTATAAACATGATTCTTTGATTCTGTATAACGCAGTCTGTTACTTAACTTGCATGCATGCAGGTACATAACTTGAAGAGAAAGCTATGGAAGAAACGAATATTACAAATCAAAGTTACTTTAGACACACTGAAAAAACCAACTCAGATCAAGATTGGGTAGGAAAATGTTTCAAAGCTTTTCTCCGCTTAGGATTTTCTACTTTCTTATTATAGTACAAAGATATTATCTGTCAAATTAATTGTTCAGTTCTACTTATACAATCAAATTGCAGATGTATCCTGGATGTCCAGGATTATAGAAGTTTTCTTCTACATTAACAGGCATCGGTGGGCTGATATTTAGCAAGTTTCTAAGAGCTTAACGCTCTGTTATGATACTAAGTCATAACCATATTGTATCCTCTTGTAAGAGTTAAAAGAAGAATTTTCTTTTATGCTGTTGCTTAACCTGCTTCTTGGGTTTGTTTTTTCTTTTCATTTTGAGAGACTATTTAACTTCAGAAGTAAGCTTTTCTTGGAGGTTCTCAATTTTTTTTTTTTTTTTTTTACAAAAAGAAAGAAACTAGAGAAGAAAAGGAAATGTCATGAAGAAAGAAGATACTGTTTTATTTAAAGGAATCAACTTCCATTGACTAGTCAAGGGTAAACCGCGTAAGATATGGCTTGTCTTTTCACTCAGAATGGAGTCCAGCCATATTACTGACACTTGCTCTGTTGTGCCAAACATATCACTTATTCTATGTTATGCTGAAAACAACTTCAGCCAGATTTGACTGTAGTAGCATTGTCTTTTTCAGGTCTGTGGTTTGGACTTACTCCTGAAACAGCATAAGTACAGACTTCCACACCACATCACAGTACTGCATTTATTTCCTAAGGCCCAATCTCAACAGCAATAAATCATGGTTTTGGATAGAAAAGACTAGACTTTAACTCTTTGGTAGCAATGATAAGGATTTCCCTAGTTATTAAAAACAGCAAATTTCTCATTTTAACTGCTCAGCCTCAGGAATTTCACCATCTGTGCCAAGGTTCTGAACACATCATGTGCTCCTTAGATTATATCCTGAAAACCAGAAAAACACCTTTTTTTTCTTTTTTTTCTCTCTGCACAGGTAGTAAAACAGTGAATTTTGTTTCAGAATGGCTAGATATCATATTTTAAAAATAGATAATTTGAGGACTATACACAACGGTACATACTGTCTGAGGACTTGCAGTCTGTTTAGCCTCAAGACAAGCAAAGCAAATGACTGAAGAAAGGCTAAAAGTTAAAAAAATTGTGTCAATGGAAGATATTTTCTAACTTGCTAGAATGGGTTACGTGGGAGAAGAAATATGTCCTACTCCCCTCTAGGTATTCCCTTGGAAACTACCAAGTAGGCTCTTCAATCCTCTGTCCTTCTTGCTCCACATAACCTTCAACGTTGCCTCTCCTCTCACAAGAAGCATTTTTTGAATAGTGCTACTAGTTAACTCATCCTCTGCTGATAGAAATTTATGACTTGTAATTTTTCCATTTCTGGTACTACAGACAACAACTATGATTTATCAATACTTTCTTTAGCCTGGGCGAATCTTTATTTTTCTTCTTTTTTTAAACAGTATTGTTACCCAGCAAAGTCCAGACAAAACTACCCATTAAGGTTCCCATTTCTTTTTTTCTGCTTCTTTGCTCATTTAAACTCCTCTGGGCAAACTCAGTGCTTGCAGAACTCCAAATCACTGGAAAAATCCTTCAGACTTGACAGATCCTGCAGCCTTGTGCAACCACCCCAAGATGGTAGGATTAGTCTGTTCTGCCTGCCTACTCACATCAGTGAGCTCACCACTACTGTTTTTTACTGTCAGTGATGTCTCCTGTTTATTTGGTCTGTCAACAGCCTCTGGAAGAACACTGCTCTATATACCATTCTTATCTGACATCACATAGATGTGTACCCTAACAGAAATTTTTATCTTTACTTCTGCAATGATAACTTCAGGACAAATATCCATTTATGATAATTACTCTTACAATACCTTAACTGAGTATCCTTTGCAGTAAGAGAATGTAGGGTAGCAAAAGTACTCGTTCCCAGACAAATTTGGAGCATGACTACAAAAATTATACAAAACAATGGAGCCTTAAAAGCTCCCTTCATACCCTCAGTTTAAGGCACAAAATCATCTTCTTGAAAAGAACCAATTTAAATGTTTTCATAATTTCAAAAGTTTAACGTTATCAAGGGTACAAGAGGAATAACAGTTGCATACATTTTTTACATTATAAAATGTAAAAATGCAATTTCTAGTTAAAATCAGCTAGCACATTTTTCTGTAACAAGGAAAGCCAAAAAATATCAGGCATAATTACATGCCTAGACCAGTGATTTACAGTAAGGCTGCCACTGAATTCATTATTTGTGTCAGAACAAATTATAGAATATCTATAAAATACCTTCACAACCCTCAGTCTGTAAGAACAGCTGTTTGTAGAAGAACAGGGAGGTACAGTGAGGGAAAATCCACACAATGGCAGACAGGACTCTATAGGGAGTGTGTCTCTACCTGGTTTTCCCCATTTTGAATGCCAGCACCCACCACAGGAATTCTGCCTACAACAGTCCCTACGGTTCAGCAGTCTACATACTGGGATACTTGGTGTTCACAAATAAGCATAACATGTTGAAGGCAAGAGGCATGACTCAATTACTGTTTGCTGGGCTAAGGGACTAGGAGATGACTCGAGATGACAACTTCAGTGAGACTTCTAGGTTGGCCTTAGTGGTTTCCCAACAAAGTGCATATTAACGAGTCTCCATGTTTGTTAGAAAATACTTGATTTCTGGTTTTATTCAGTTCCTACCTGACTTCACCAGTATATGTATATTGTCTTTTTATAGAGTTACTGCTCTCATAAGAAATAGGATCAAGCTGCTGGAGGTCACCAGCAGCCTGGCTTTAAACCTTACGTACAAAAGTTTCCAGAAGCAAAACAAAGCTGCCACCTTTCTTTCAGAGACTGAGGACACAGTGGTCCTGAAAGAAGATTAACTCCTTAAGAAGCAACTAACACCAAGGAAGGAATGGGATAAAAATAGTCAGCGATACATGAGAGAGAAAAGAATTAGGGAAGATGAGAGCAAGAGTGAAAGTCAGATAAACAAGAGGTGAGAGCTGACAAAGGAGGGCTGAGGGGGATATGAAATGGGTGAGTAGACAAAAAGGGAAGCTGACATAGGCACAAGTGACTAATACGGGGGTGGGGTGGGGAGGGGGAATAGTGATAGACTGCTGGGGAGCATGAAAGAAAATCCTGTCTTGGTGGGCAAAAGTGAGTAACATGCCTAAATCTGACAGAGTAGCGTAGAGAGAAGCTATACTTTGAATACATTTATTAGAGACCAAAGGCAATGTTTGGGATGTGCTTTGGCTTAAAAGAAGTTAGAAGCATGAGCTGTAATAGATTAAGATCCAAACACAACAGTCTAGTATCTGGCCAGTTGTATTATGTACAGAAACAACAGCAGCTGTTAAAATCACTATAAAAATAGGATGAAGAATCATAGAATGGTTTCGGTTGGAAGAAATCTTTGAAAACCATCTAGTCCAATCCCCCTGCAATGACCAGGGACATCTCCAATTAGACTGGGTTGCTCAGAGCCCCATTCAATTTGATTTTTAATGTTTCCAGGAATGGGGCATCTACCACATCTCTAGGCAACTTGTTTCAGTGTTTTACCACTGTCTTAATTTAATTCAGTAAAAATTTCCACCTTATACCTAGTCTGAAGAAGCTACAAGACATTTTATTTTGACAAACAAAGGAGACAATCTTTTTAGTTATGTACACACTATGCTTTACATTTTCCCAGCTCTATTAGAGATACAACACACAGAAATAAACATTTGCCTACTATAGCTAAGAAAGAGACACAGACACAAAGATACACACTGTAGTTCTTGCACAGTAAGCTGTAAGATGAGAAATATGGCCTTATTCCAACAACTAAATGACCCGCTTGCTTTTTGACTCTTACTACTAAGCTATTAACAGCTTCAGACCATGAAAACATACAGTTTTCTAAGTATGTTTCCTTCCTTAATTCTAAAAACTGTAAGAGTTTCACAGACATGTATTAAACTAAAAAGCAAAGAAAACATCTTAGTTTTAGCCAATGATAAAACCCCAAACCAGGCACAATACTAATTTGGGAGAATGCAATGCATATGCTTTTCCTCTACAAGTGTTGGAATTCTGAAATCAAACATTTCATCTTACAGTGCAGAAAAATCTTTCCCAGTCTATTTATAGAAATCTGTAAAAGATTTTCTCTCTCATCTTTTGTCTAGACTAGACAGAATTCATTGTAGAATGTGTTGGCCAACATATTCTGACAAATGTACTGAAGAAAAATCTAGCTGACACAAGACAAGAAGTCTTTCAAGAAAAAAAGCCTAAGCTCCAATTTAATTAATGCAAGACATGCTTAAGGATAATACAGACAAGGCAGTAAAATCTCAAATATGTCAAAATATACTAACTAATACCTAGTGTCATGATTTTTATTTCAGTTCAGAAAAGGCCTCACATCTCAGCTTCCCAGCTAGAAAAACATTAAATAGTGTAAATATTTTATAACATTTTTGCAAATTGAAACAAGTAGAGCATGATGCTTTCAAACATTTTATTGGCATTTATTTGAATAGTCTTCATAACAGCTCTACTTGCTATGGTTAATGCAGCCAATTCAAACATGTCAGAAGTATTTATGCCATAACATATTATCATATATGTGCTAAATATATAAATTATACACAGAAAAAAAAGTCTCAATTTTCTCACAGTAATCATGAGACTCATTTATGATGCACATTGCATGAACAGTCCACTAAATGAGCTGGCATTGGCTCGATTTCCTGACGCAACGAGTTAACCTTCATGAACAGAATATGAACCTTTCTTATTTGTGTATTTGCACAACTGGAAATTACTTTTCATAAAGGTCACAAACACTTCAAGTGAGCTACCCCATGAAGTTTTCTTACAATTAAGTATTAAAAATAACACTTTCCTTTATCAGAATGTAAATTATACCAAAAAAAAAAAAAGCATTTGTGGAAGAAAAAAACCCACAAACAGCTGAGCAATGGGGTCCTGCTGGCAAGAACACATGCTTCCCCCCCTTCACTCATAATGTACTGTTTAATACACAACCAGTAGCTGAATTCAAGCATTCTACAAATACATGTATAATAAACGTGCATACATCCTCCATGCAGACGCGTTTAAATGTTTCACAAATTAAATTAATCTTAACTTCTTAATTTCTAATCAACAGCACTTGAAAATTCTGCTTTCCTATTTACATGTGCAGCTTCTGATAAAAGACACAAAAGGAAACACTGTGGAAATACCACAATTAGAGCTGATAAATCTTTGTCCTTCTGTAACACAGAGGGCACCATGTTTTTCCACAGCATATTGAAGTCAACTAACTCCTTATACAAGGGCAGTACACTGCACAAAACCACACCAAAATCACTGCTGAACATAACAGGGTTTACTCAAAGGAGGACAGCTAAGCAAGTAAACAGATGTTTCACTGAATATAAGCTGTGTTTTTTAGGAAAATTTCTCAAAAATAGGTACTCCACATGCTTTCCCTTTACATCTCCTTTCGAAAACCCATGATTTATAGACTGAGAACTTGATTAAACATTTTTGTTTCACTCAAAAATCTTAAACTCACCCTCAACAAATGTACCAAATACCAATTAGAAATCCCTTCCAGTAGCCTGGCTACCTAAAACTTCAAAAGTAAAAAAATCAAAGGAAAAAAAAAACCTAAAGAAAGGAAAAATCATTGGATACATTTCAGTTTTTCTTCCTTAATTTTAGGGGAATAGAAAAAGAAATTCAAGCAGAAGCAGGGTAAGATAGATTTATTGCTTATTGAGTTCACATATTTTTTCCCTAAGTGGCTAGAATAGAAGAATAGCTAGAATTGACTGTATCTGTTTTTCTTAAAAAAGAAAACAAACAACAAAACAGTGACATTTTATTGATGATAAATGAATCACTGAGCATCAGATTTACACATTTCAGACACCTTGGGAGGGATATAAAAATACATACTTCACGACTGCAATCAAAGACTATAACATTCTAATCAAACCTGTCCTAAATTGTGCAATAAGTCAAAAAAATCTATTCCTTCTTCAATATTTTGTCTTTAACATAGATCAGAAAGAATGTTTGGTGTACTGATACGAAAAATGTTCTACTTCCAGTCAAAAATATAGACACGATATGATCATAGAAAATTAAACTCAAGTTGCTTAGACAGTAGCAAACAAGAATTCAACCATCTTCATTTTTTCAGATGGTATTTACTTTGAAAAAGAGGGAGACTTGAATTTGCTCCTTGCTTAGTTCATCTGTGCTCTTTGCAGCCAAACAAGTAGATCAGTAGAATATGTCACTAAAAAAAGTGACTGCTAGTACTGATAACACACGAATTGAACTGATCAGCAGAACACTGTCAAAAAGGGATTATGAAGCACCATACAGAATCGTGAGAATGTCCTATTTCCTTCAGATGATACCTCAGACCGTGTTTTGTTGAAAGGGGGTTTAATTTAATTTTCTCGCTGCAATGAAATCTTTCTTGCTTAAGTAAATTATAAAAAGTTATAACTGGTGAAGGACACAAGAGGGGGAAGGGAAGTCTGTGACATGTCAACTGGCTGTCAGAGAGGCTGCTAGAAAAAATAAGTGAGCTGCTGATAGATAAAGAAGGAGGAGGAGGGGGAGAAGAAAGGCTGCTGTGGGAAAAAATGTTACTAACTGTCATCAAATTTGCCTGCTTAACTTCTCAAACCCTTAGACAAGCAAATAATCTATTAATATTTAAACATGATTTTCATGTTCTTTTACCACTGCAGTTTCAGTGAGACCACTAAAATTTATTGCTTGAGTAATTCTGTAGAGATTACACAAAAGAGCATGCTATTCTAGAAAGGAAAGGCTATCCCAAATTTCTTGCTTAGAAAGGCACACAATAAATCAGGAATCATCTCTTGCAAGATATGATGCAAGCAGAGCTGTGGATCCCATGGACTGAGGGAAGAATTTAGACCACAGAGGAGAACAAAGTTGAAAGGGATAAAAGTGTCAACTATGTTGAAATCTGATACTTTGTAAAATAAATCAACTTCAAACAGACCGTTACTTAATCCCGGTTTAGGAATGGAATGCAAGCTTCCCCCCACCCTGCAACACACGTACTACAGCACCCACTTACTTCACCCAAAACACCTAAATGCACACAATACAACAGCAGCAAACGTGACTGACAACACTAGGCTAGTTTCCTATCCACAAAACATCGCAAAGGTATGTACCAGACACTTTGTGAACAAGCTTCCAAGAAATCTAGTTGAGTCTTTGAACATGCAGCAGAAACAGGCAGCTTCTCTTTTGCTGTACTCAATGTGATTTCCCAGTACTGTGTGATGGGCCAGAAGGCATACATGCATTAAATTAGCAAGTGTTTAGATCCTGACATTCCTGCAAAATGATTCAGACTTTTGAATAAAAGTACTTAGAAGAGAAAAAGAAATGAAAGAGAAAAAAAAAAGAATAAAATAGGTTTGAATTCATTTACTTTTTTAAAAAAAGTCTCACAAGTACTAGGAGGGCTTTGCTGAGAGAAAGCCTTTGCAGTGTTATAATCTTGTAACCAACAGAGCCTATTCAAAAGGGGCAACACAGCTTAGAAAAAGAAGTGAAAGAAACTTTTTATAAAGCCACAAACATTACAGCAGTAGAGACACATGGCACTCTTAATGAGCTTTTCAATACTCTTGCTGCTTATAAAACATTAAAAAAATGCAGCCATTTTCTCAACAGAGAAAAATGCACTGCTTTTATTTAAGCTCTATAAACAACTTCTCTTTAGAAACCAAATTGGCATGTTATTTTTATAGAGATTTTGATAGGAAGGCTTAACATTAAAAATATCATATGCCGTGATTTAATTGCTCCCTAGTTCCACATTAATATCACAAATGCCATAGAAAAGATGAGAAAAACAAAGCATTCCCATTTCCACCTTCCACTCCCAAAGTCCCCCTTCTACTTTGAAAAGAAGAAAAAGTATTCATATGCATATTCATACACACACTCTCAACAAAATGTGCACTATAATTCTTCGCTGTGGTTTTCAAAGGTACCCTTACACTCAATAAATGCCCACCTCTGGAAAAAAATCTGTCCAAGCATTCTCAAATTTCTTAGTAAAAACAGTTTCTTATGGAATCGGTAGCTCTACACAGTGGAAAAACATTCCCATCTGGTCTATCTTGAGAATACACAGTATTCCTTGGATTCTGCACAGTCCTTTCACATCCTACAAGTCCTCAATCAGACCTTGGTATCCTTCACAGCATTACTGGAAACATTTCAGAATGTTACAGTATTTTTGTCAGAAGATGGTGAATAATTTCTAAGTTTTGTACTCCAAGCAAAAGACAAGCTACTAATTACAACTGTTTTTTTTCCTCTTTAAGAACGATATCCTCACCTGTTCAAAGCATCTACAGACAGAAGAATTGCCAGAGCTTCCTTTTCCTGCTTTCACCACTTAAGAAAGAAACCAACTGTTCTACTCTCCATAAATGATAGACGTCTCAGGAGTATAACAAACCAAAGCAATTAAATTTTCCATGGTTGCTTTTCTTTCCCTTCTCATCTTCCTTGGATTCCCCAGGACACAAATATGGGGCTAAAATGTAGGATGCACAAAGCAAGGCTTCTCTTTCACAGTTTCTGCTTGCTTTCTCAGTCCCCGACAGGTTAATACTGTTGCTAACAGTCAATGTCCCTTGACCATAACACACTAATAAGGGGAAAAAGTAATATTCTGCTACACTGGGCTAAGTGCTCATCCCATTTACCACAAAGCCCATTTCTCCTGGACTATGCCAGGGCTTCGACAGATGGAATGGGTAATTTTAAGGACCAGCTGCAGCCCTTTAATCCTGGATACCTGTTGGAGTGTCATATTAGACTATGAAACATTGGATTATCTTCCCAGGATGTAAACTATAAGCTGTAGTATAAGCTTTCTATGAAGCAGTAAGAACTTGGAATGGAGAGTTTAATATTATTAGTGTTTTGTTTTAAAAAGAAAATATATTGCTCTTCTGTAAGGGAATAATGCAACACCACCCAGTATTTAATATTTTCCCTATTTTCCTCCAAAAACTGCACAATATTAAATTAAAACATAAAATAATAATTACCAGTTGTTACATAGACCTTTCATGTGTTTCTGGAACTTTTTTTTACGTTTCAGGAATACTTTGTAGGGTCCTGTTCTAAAGCTTATGTTGACATCACAAACACCATTTATAAAGCTTTAAATGTGATTTTTTTTTTAATATCATGTACATTAATATTAACATTGTTGCTCATTTAGTCTCCTCTTTGGTATACTGTCTTAACTTCAAAATAATGCATGCAACAAATATTTAATAGAAGTGATTTTAAGACCTTTCACTCATTTCTGAAAAGGATTTTTTTCTAAAAAAATGTATTTTAGCCACTGCTATACAGCTAAGTGATGTACTCATGAACCTCTAGGGAAAAACTGCTGCCCCAAATAAAACAGGAAAACTTCACATTTGTATTTTTACGTTAAAAAAATCCACTGAAATTCAAGATGGACAAGGAAGCATATTTAGGCACTGCAAAACTAACTCGGGGACCTGGGAGTAAATTAAGCTGCAAAACCTCATTGTAAAAGCAGCACTGCGTTAGTTCTTTGGTTTCTTACATTATCTGCTTCCTACTTTCTACACAGAAAGCGCTGGGGAAGAAGTTTATTATAAGGAAGACACCGGTAGTTCTACCAGAGAAGCACTGAGTCTCACTACTGGTTTACTGTCCCTCTTTCCCTCTCTTAAAAATGGCTTTTAAATGCCATATTCAGTTAGCTATTTCAGAACGTTCATCAAATATCAACTGCGTAACTGTGTCTCCAAAGCTTTTCTGATATTTGAATTCTTAATAAGATCTTTGCTTTCTCAGGAGATCAACACCTTACCATAAAAGATAAAATTTTTTAAAATTTTAACTGTCCCCCTAAACTGTTACATGTGAGAAAAGTAATATTTAATCCCCTTTAAAATCAAATGGTTTATTTTTGTCTTTATTCTTATGCTTCTTATGCTATAATGTAAAATCCAAGCTATGTTACTTCTCATGTAAAGATATTAAATCAACAATTTAAATATAAAAAGAATAGCAAAATTAAGTACATCTAATTTCATTTATGGATTAAAATCTTATAAGTTAAAATATTACGCTGATGATGGGCTAAGAGATTTGATGAGAACACCTCAAGATTTAAGTCCAAATTATTGTATCAAGAGGTGTTATCCCAGCCAATGACACTACATACAACTTCACAGCTTGCTTCAAAAATTAGCAACACTGAAAGTAATTCTTAGTTACAAAAGCTAGGACAATGACAACTTCTCACAAGTTATTTAAGTAAATGAAAAGCAGCAATCCTTTTGTATTGACTTCAGTGACTTAATAGTGTTATTTTTAGTACTGTAAGCTCTGTTGTTAAATATATATATATACAGATATATATATACGTATGTGTTAAAGATCTAGTAATTTTCAACTTCTACAGATCTAAAAGGGAGTTTAGAATGCCTGGTTTTGTTTTCCAAACTACACCTAATATGAGGCAGGACCACAAAATCTACGAGATCAATTTGATCATCCTTCCCCTCTCATACTACTTAGATTTTAATTCCCTCTGCCCAAGAGAAATTGCACATCACATGCATTTATTTTGCAGTGTCCAAAGCAAGATCTCTTGATAATTCACTGAGCAATTAAAATGCCTTACAGTTAGTTTCTCAAGTTTCCTAAGATATCTTGAAATGCCTTCCTTTTTTGAGGAAATAAATTTCAGCAGATATCAGATGAATGCATGACAACCATCTAACCAGCCTGCAGATCTAGGAATCCACATGTAGGCTGAGAAGATGCCTGCTCACACACACAACAGAGCAGTTTAAATGATGCTACGGAAATTACTAGAGCAGCATCGATAGGGTGCTCATTTGCCTATTTTGGTAAATACCTTTAGTATCAATTATAACAGTTTCAGTGCCACTTTACTTACTCAGCTGGCAAACATCATAAGAACCAAGGCTGTGTTAACACTCACAGGAGACTCTGTTAACACTGACACAGAACATCCCTACTTCCAGTGAGCACAGTGGGTAGATGTGCCTCAGTGACCCAGATCTAAGACACAAAAGAGCTCAGAGATTTCATCATGAAATTCTGCAGTGACTATACACAATTTTAGGCTCAGATGCAAATGCCACAAGATACATTTAGCGAAAAGAACTTACACAAGCTAATATCTAGTTCCTGCTTTCAGCTTCCAGGAAAGATTTGGGATGGTATTGTTAAAATTCAAACTTGCTCTTGTTTGTGCCTTGGAGTACAGGTCAAGATCAAAAGAGAAAACAAAGGTAAGATTAATTTGTGTCCCTACATCCAGTTAACTTGGAAACATTAAGCAAAAGTTTAAAAGAACACTATTCTGATATTGAATTTAATTATTTATTCTCATTTTTAGACTACTACTTTATCTCACAGCTGTCCACTGAATTTTGGATTACTAACGAGATCTACATTCCTGTTCGTTTATTGCCATAGACCCTTCTTTTTTTGCTACTCTGAGCACAAAGCATTAGGGGAGCCTACACATATCTTTCAGCTGTTTCTCTGGAGATCTAACCTGCTGATCTTACTAGAGTAGCGGCTGATCTTACTAGAGTGAAGCAAGCTGTGGTTGACTTAGAAGCTCTGATAAAAGATAAATAAATGAAAACATAAGCTCCCCACAGTCACTGCAGCAAAAAATTAAAGAGCAAGTTAATCAGCTGTCCTGTGAATTTGAGCCACTAGGTGGCAGAAAAATGCAGTTTAATTTTCTCATCATGATAAAGAATTCACCTAACAAATTTACATCTCAGATAACAGGTCTGTCAAGCCATGTCAGATTAAAAGAAGACAGAAAAGCTGATTATCTTTCTTTCTGGAGTATGAGCTACCCTGAATTTTTCTACTCTGCTGTAAAACCTGGAGAACATTTAAATGTTTGAAAACTCAAATGTTAAACCAGTTAAACCCCATTGTTAGTTTCATTGTTCTGGAAAGTACACTACTACAGGAGCAGAATTTATCTTGTTCTGTTATCACAATATCACTCCATTTCATATTGAAATGATAGAATATATGGAGAAATTATTTCAAGATTCAAGTATATAATGGTTGCTTTTCCATCCAAAAATTATGAGAACAATAGCAGGTAGTGTGAAGACTGAAGCAAGGAGTATACAGGAACAGTGCAGGGAATTTAGAAATGAAATCTGAGAAGCAAGGTTCTGAGTTTTCACAGAAAACCCTCTATTTATAGTTTTATATAATGCTTTAACATTATTTTAACAATAAAAATAAGGTTTGTTTTAATGAAATTATATGCATGTCTTGAAACTTTGTACATTCGTATTAACAGTGTTTTAGAGGAAAAATGGCACTGTAACACCATTTTTAAAAAAAATTTGCAGTACTCAGTTCACCAGTTTGATGAGTTTTTTAATTTCTATGGGCTTTTCTATGTGTACATTTCCTTACTTTGTACATATTGATTGTTTCTGTAATTTTTTCTCCTCCTTTGATGGTCATCATTCTTTAATATTCTTATTGGGTACTTCAATTACCACAATATGAAATGAGAGTGTAAACTGATTTTTTCTACATTTCATTTTTTTCCTGCTCTCTATTCCTACCTTTTCAAAAAATAACACAGAACAAAACTGTAGCTCAAAACAAAGTACTTTAGAAATTATACCATGAGAAAGCACTACAATCATTGTAGCAACTAACAGAAAACCTATAAAACCCAAACTGTTTTACAGCAATTCACTCAGTTCCCTCTGCATATCTTACATGTATTGTATTAGCATAAGGACCTAAACAAACACTACTTTAAAACCAATCTATTTTACATTTATCTAATAAGATTAGGATTTTCTTTTCAACAGACAACTTCCTTTTCAAAATGAAAAAACCCAACCAAACATTACCGCAGATAACCTTAGGTTACCGTCCATAGTCTTTTCACATAACTACAACTGCCAGTGATAACATTCTAGCTCAGTTGAAATCAAAGGGATTTTTGCTAAGATCCAATAATTTACTTTTTCAGATGACTACAGCAATGAAGTCTCAGACTACAAAGCCTGAGTAGGAGAGCAAGCCCTCTTTACTGTACCCAAAGTTAAGTCTAGCATTGTGGAAAGGAAATAAAAAAAGCAACATAATCACAAGCCTTTCTTCCTCCACCCTCCCATCTAAAATAATGTTGAAAACCACTAAAAAGCAGGAAAAAAAAAATCAAGGAAGAAGCAAATTCTGTTTTGCCTTAAGTAAAAAAAAAAAAAAAAAAAGACATTGGAAAAATACTGAGAATTTTCAAAGCTTCAATTGGAAGTTACAGAATTATTCTGCAGCAAATCAGCCACTGAACCAGGAAAAAACATGTCTAAGCAGAACATCTGATACAAACTGAATAAATCTGATAGAATAAAGCTCAAAATCTTTTTGAACTCCACTTAAACACTGTTCAAAAAACAGCACTTCCACAGCATCACAGGAAGAGTTTGCTGAATTAGCTATAATTTATATAGCTAATAAAAACAAAAAAATGTTTTGTATGTGTTTTCAGGTGAAATTAACATTTTTAACTGTGAAATTCTTCCTCATGATGATGGCTGAAAACCTGACAGAATTTCAGCATCACTTTAATTTCTTGAAATAAAAAAAGTTAATGACATACCCGAGTACTAATACAGATTTGGTTTACAGCTTCCTCATTAATGTGACAGATTACTGCTTGGTACTTAAATATTAAATGAAAACATGTTTACTAAGAAGTCCAGATAAGTTACTTACTGAAGTAAAAGCCAGAAGTTCTTCTTCAGTTAATTTGTGTATTGGATTGTTCTTTTGGAAGTCTATACTGTAAAGAGAAAAAACATAAAATGATGCTGATTTCATCTTTAGAATAACATTATGCAGACCACATTTTTCAAACTTGCAGAAATCTAAAGGACATTCTGAAAAACTGTAACAATGACAAATAGGAGCATGGTATGTGCGGAAGATGACCTAGACCTAGGAATAGTCACAGAAAGGAAGAACCATTTAGAGGACCAAAATGTTTTAGTAGTACCTTGTCAATACCATTCTCAAGTGAAATGTCTTACTTGGTTTAAGCTTACGGGAAAAACGATTTCACAAATCCTATCAAGTTTGAAATCCATTGTTTGTTTTTACAGAGATCAGTTTTCAGTTAAAAACCTGTAACTAACTGAAAGCAAATTCTGCAAAGCAAAAAACTACTAATGCTGAAGGGTAATCTCAAACAAGCACCCCCTTTCCTCAAGGAACGTGACCAGAGGGGTCCATCTCTCACTAACCAGCATTACCACTACCTTGTAGTATTCAAAGGGGCAAAACGAGAAGAATACACAGAGGTGAGAATGAAAACTATTTTATTCAGAGTTGGATCTGCTTACAGAGATGATAAATTTGGCTTGCAACTCTACATGGGTGGACATTCCCCTTAGAAAATAGCCCACCAGCACTTACAAACATACTACAAGAGATATGCCCAAACTGCACGAAAAGCACAAAGCTGTAATTTAAGCTCCCTGTTACAACCAAAGCTATCAAGTGAAAGTATATCCTAAGTTATACCACAGATCAGGGATCATCACCAAACCTATATAATGGCCATATACATAAGCTTAAATTTATCACACTAAATTTTGCAGAAGGCTTCATATTCTAGGCTAAAATTGCAAAGATACTTACTGAGACGACAGGTTACAGATTGAAATTATGATCCCTATGTTACATACCTTACTTTGGAGATAAGACTTTGCCCCAGTCTAACTTTTCTTTCTTGCCATTTTATTAATTCTTCTTTGTACATACGATACAATTACCACCGCAGAAATAACGATCAATAGGTTGATTAAAACCCTGTTACTAACCACAAGAATAAGATAAATAATAGATGCCTGTTGAAAACGCAATTATCTTTATAAAGTCACGGTGATCAAGAGAGGTTCCCAAGGACTAACAGAAAGCAAATGTCACTCCTGTCTTCAGCAAGAGCAAAAAGAAGGATCCAGGTTAGCCTCATCTCACGAAGCAATACATCCCTGAAGCCATTTCTTAACACGAGGAGGCAGCAGTCAGTAACATTCACTAAGAGAAAGCTACACTTGACCAACTTGATAATCTCGAGGATGAGCTTGGTAGATTTGAGGAGAGCAGTGGACATTGTCTACCGGAAGTTCAGTAAGACTGAAAACTGTCTGAACAGACAAGCCCAGAGTACAAAGTGTAGTTGGAAGCCCAGTAACTAGTGGTGAACCACTGGGGTCAATAGAAAGGTCAATACTGTTCAAAATCTTTATTAAGCATCTGGGTGATGGGGCTGAGCGTACCCTCAGCAAGTTTCCTGATGGCACAATATTGAGAGGAGCTGCAGATATACCAGCAGCTTATACTACCATCCAAAGAGATCTCCACAAGCTGGAAATAGAGGCTGTCAGGAACCTCATGCAGTTCTGCAAAGGGAAATGCCAAGAACTGACCTTGCTGGAGCAGGGGATTGGACAAGATCATCTCCATCAGTACCTTCTTGCCTCAACCAATTGGTGATATGAAGGACAAGAAGGTGAGAGAGTAGTCTGCATGCATGTAAGTAGTAGAAAACATGCCTGAATAAGCAGACAGCCTTCAATGATGAGATGACTAGGTTGAAGGGATTTATCTTGATTTTGGAAAGGTGCTTCACACTGTCTTCCATAATATCCTCATAGACAAACTGAGGAAATATAGACTAGGTAAATGCACAGCACAGTATATTGAAAACCACACGAACTGCTGGTTTCAAAGGACTACGCCAAGCTGCATGAAGTCCAGCTGGAGGACAGTGCCTAGCAGTGTATGCCAGGGATCAAATAAAGTTTGAAATCTTCACTAATGACCTGGATGACAGGACAGGATGCAAAGTCCTGCACTTAGGGAGGAATAGCCCCACGCATCAGTAGACGCTGGGGGTTGATCATCCCATACTGAGCTTGGTAGAAAAGGAGTTGGGGTCCCAGTGAAACAAAGCTGAACAGGAGCCATCAATGTCCCCTCATGCTAAAGTCATCCAAAGCCTCTTGGGCTACTTTAGGAAGAGTCCTGCCAGCAGGTCAAGGGAGGTGATCCTTCCCCTCTACTCAGTGCCCTGGTGACATCATACCTGCGGTGCTGTCTCCAGCTCCGGCTCCTCAGGGCAAGAGAGACAGGATACATGGGAGCAAGCCTGTTAATGGGCCACAATTATGGCAAAGATTGGAGGGTACCTGACAAAGGGAGATAGTGACAAAGTTGGGATGGTTTAAGCTGGGTGAGAGAAGGCTCCAGGAGATCATATGAGTGTATAAATACCTGATGGCAGAGTAAACAGGAAATCACCTGTCTCTTCTCAGTGATGCCCAATGAAGGGACAAGAAAAAGTGGCCACAAACTGAAATCTAGGAAATTCTAATAAAAAAGGAGTAAAGCACAAGAAGGAGTTATTTGGAGAGGTTGTGGTGACTCTATTCTTGGACACATTCAAGGCCCAATTAGACAGGGCTGTAAAAAGCCTGCTCTCGTTCACGGCTTCAAGCAAGGAAATTGGACTACATGACCTCTAGAGGTCCCATTCAACTCTCAACAAATTCTTTAAATTTTAATTTAATGATGCTTACAGTTAATATTTTTCAGCCTTGTATTTTGTTAACAAAAGGAAGAACAGACACCATTACTGAAAACCAGAAATAAATCTTTTTTTTTACATCGTACCTGAAAATTTGTCTACTTTGTGAGTGTTACCAGCTATCACAACAGGGATGTCTCTTGCCATCCTATTCCAACTACCTCATGTAGAATACAAAAGGATTTATTGTTTTTCTTTTCCTTACTGTAAGGAGTTTTTCCCTTAAAAACCAATTAACTTAGTTTCCCTTTTCTTACTGAAGAATAAGAAATGTAACATTTATGCTGTGTCGAGGACATATTGTAGGCTCTGAGAAACAACTAAAAGATGAGTCTGTTTAATGACTTTATATTGTCTTTATGCCTGAGTATACTAATGAGGCTATACACAAGCTGTGAGAGTAGAAAGGAATCAGCACAAAGAAAATTTTGAGAAATGCAGTCATTTGAAGTTCATTTACATAGTGATTGAATATCCCAAAGGAACTAAGAGTATGATTTTCAGTGGAGAACCTTCCTCTGCCTTCAAGTGCTTACAGTCAAAAATGGTCAAGATAGAAAAGGTAAACCGCACTCATATTCTTTTGGTAAATTCTACCAAGGTGTAGCAAGAATGCATTTGGAAACTTTTAAGTTCTCTCCTACATCACTTGCTTGTCTCCCAGCTGCAGGAAAAAAAAAAAAAAGCCAGAATGCCCGATGTATTTTGGTTTTCCCTTTGAAGACATGATATTAAGACATAATAAAAGGATTCTATGAGTAAACAGCAGAGCATTCAAGATAAGAAAAAGAAAAATTGATGCCACACAAGCACTCTTATCTCTTTATATGCCCACAAAAAGAAATAGAATTATTATCTGTACAGCAGAGTACCAACCCTCCATCCTGATGGCATGGGTCTCTTTCAAATTCCAGTCTCATGATATGAGGGAACAGAGGCAAAAAAACCACAGGAAGAGAAAGTTCTCCCTGAAGAGTGTTTCTTCAATGTTTCTAAAATGGCCCTTCTTTAGGAACCACTAATATTCAACAAGCTAGAGTGGCCTAAGAATGAACACAGATAAAACATTCAGGAAATTAAGGGATGAGTTTGAAACAGATTCTACTCTACCAGTGCAAATGGCATTTGTTCAAATTATTGTAGTCAAATACAGGTAGGCTGAGATGGAATAAAAGCATAATTACACCCCCTTCTGAGATTCAATTTCCTATCAGGAGGTATGATTCTTTTTTTTTTTTTTGTAACTTGGGAGATCTCTTTTAATAGTACTTTTCTTCATGCTTTTTTACCAAACTTTACCCAAAACATGGAGGGAGAGGAATGACGATGACACGACTACAATACAGCATTAAATTAAACAAAATTGTCAGTGTGTTTACTGAATTTTCTAAAGGTATTTCTAGAAAAAGCTGTCATAGAAGGTCAGTGGCTTATAGGCACTACTCTCTCTATTTATTTAAATGGTAAGGTAACATCTGAATTTGTTCTATGCTATATAATAAAGAATCTAAAAGCATACCAGGTTCAGACCTGACAATTATTCACAGCAACATAAGCCAAAAGAATAAAATGTATATATTTTTAAAAACAATTAAGAGACATGTGCAAGCACAAACATCTGTATCAGCTGAAAAAACATAAGTATGTTGCATAAACCTGAACAGAAATTAGATAACTGCAGCTCTTTATGGTTCAAGGTTTCATGAAAGGCGCTTTTTTTCATCTCTTTGATAATAATAATCCTCTGATATATCAACCAATTTGTTTTATCCTATAACAACACAGGCACCTAATAATGCAAATTCAGTGGGTAGATGAGAGAGAAAAGGCCTTAATAACCAGAATTTTTTTGGGGGGAAAAAGAAAGACTTGCACATTACTGTAGGGAAGAACATGACCAGAGTAGCTACAAGACAACAATTTCTACGGTGGAAGAAAGCTTGAGAGCTCTTCCAGCACTACAAACCTATAACTTCAGACAAATGGTTATCTAGTAGGTTCCTACAGAGCTCCCATAACAGAGGTTTGATCCATGCTACATACCACTTATGCTGATGTTTCATACCACCATCAGCTTGAGCAAGTTATATAAATGTGGCCACAAAGACAGGCTGATTATGCTTTTGGTTGAGAAAAGGCTTCAAAAAGCAAGCAATCTCTTGGTTTTGTTACATTCTGTAAAGTTGGACTGACAATAAAGAAAACTATTTTTCCTCCGTCCCGATTTAACTTGTGTGGTTCTGAATTTTGGTGAAGAGTTGGGGAAAAAAAATTTCTGTCATATATATCATTGTTTTTTCCCTTCCTTGAGAAATTCCTTCATGCAAACAGGAAAGAATGTCTCTGCCTCAGTTATTTTTTTCCTTGTCCAGTGTCAGCTGCTAGTGGAAATACTTAAGAGTTCGGTTGATGTAGTCAATTAAAGTCACTAAATGCTAGTCACTGATACAAATGTGACTGCAGGTAAAGAGCAATCAGTTTCTCTATGCATGGGGGAGAAAACAAAACAAAACCACACAAAAAGGCAGCAAGGAAACACCAAACATTACAACAACACAACAGTAGTTAGACAACCAGAATACTTTCAAAAAGCATGGGTAAACAAAGGGACAGGTAAATTTTGACAAGAAATTTTTTTACAAGAGTGGAACTTATTTTTCAGCATCTTGAAGATATATTGATTCAAGCAGAAAGGATTAATCCTCTTCTTATTCTAGACAGGTTTTTGTCACAGCTTTTAGAGGCATAGAGATGCAGCTCTTCCAGATCAAAGCAGTGCTAAAATAGATCTCCAATTTCTACTTCTACCACATCCATTTGCAAAGCTTGAAGACACATAAATACAGTAATGTATCGAAAGACAAGAGAAAAACTAAATTTTTTTAATGATTTTTCCACATTGAATCAAATCAAATTTAAAGCTATAATTTCAGTCTGAATCTAGAGTAGAATTGTAGCATGGTTTTAAGCATTACTAATGACTGTGTTAGCTCTTGTCAGAGTATTTTATGAACAGCTCATTTCTATGACCTGTATTTGTTCTGATTTCAAGGACAGTTTAAACAGTTCATCCCCGAGAATTTCTGGAGTTGAAATCTGAGTGAAATTTAGAATCTACTGCTGTAAGATCTATGATCTTGAGAGATTTTTCGTAACAATATGAAGAGAAGCCACTACTCATCACATCATTCACCTTTCTCAGGTATTTTCTGTTCACTCTTGAATCCTGTCTTAGGGAGTTTATTGAAATAGAAGACAGAAAGAACACCATGGGAAAGAGACATTCTTTAGGCAGATAAAACAAAACCTTTGAGTAAGATCTACTCTACAGCAGAATAAAGTATTTTTTAGTAAATCAGCAAAAGCTAATTGCCTATAGCTTACAACCAGTTCTTAAATCTGATTAATCAGGTCTACATTGGCAGCCTAATGGATGAAGTATCCAGCTTAACTAAATAGTTATGTAGTTTGGGACTTATTCAGCTATATACGAAACAGTGAAATTAATGGCAATCAAGGTATCACTTTCCAGCTTATGACTAGATATTTGTGTTTCAAGAACTGATTTATAAAGTTGAAAAATGTTAATGAACCTTGTTAAAAGCTATTAAAAAGAAAACAGTGTTCTTCAAATAGCTGAAGTTAAATTGAAACACAGAATACAGAAAAGATCAAAATCCACTGTAATATTAAATAAAAAAAAACAACAAAGATGTAATTACAGAGTCCAAAAAAGTGCTTAAGGAGCAACTAACCAAAAAAGTCAAAATCAGTGCAGCAAGGAATAAAAATTATGATTAGAGTCCACAGTACCAAAATGACAGCTCTGGTATAAAAGCCATTGCAGAGAAGCTATATGAATTCACTGCACTACCATTTATAGTAGAAGAACATAGTAAAATTCCTACCAGAGCGTGTTTTAGGATAAGCGAGAAAATAACAGGAAATAAACTTTCTTTAATTAAAAAGCTGCAGAAGAGGTTACATGCTAAGAAACTGAGTGCTAAGTTAACAGGAACAAAGTATTCAGAAAAACATTAGTTTGGGGATGAAGTAGCTGAAACCCTATCATGGTTTAGCCCCATACAGCAACTAAGCAACACACAGCTGCTCGCTCACTCCCCCCACCAGTGAAATGAGTGTAAGAGAACTGGAAGAACAAAAGTGAAGAAAACTCATGGGTTGAGAGAAATTAATTCACTGCTTTCCACCAACAGGCAGGCATTCAGCCATCTCCAGAAAAGCAGGGCTCCATCTCATTTAACACTTATTTCGGAAGACAAACGCCATCTCTCCAAATGTCCCTCCCTTCCTCCTCCTTTCCCCAGCTTTATATACTGACTATGATGCCATAAGCTCTGGAATATCCCTCTGGTCAGTTGTCAGCTGTCCTGGCTGTGTCCCCTCCCAGCATTTTGGGCAGCTCCTCACTGGCAGAGCATGAGACAATGAAAGGCTCTTAACTCGGTGTAAAAATTACTCAGCAACGGCCAAAATATCACTGTGTTATCAACATTATTCTTATGCTAAATCCGCAGCACTGTACCACCTACTAAGAAGAAAATGAACTCTGTCCCAGGTGAAACCAGGACAGATGCTAAAAGCAGTGATTAAGTCTTCAGTTAACACTAACTCACTGCCTGAAGGAAGATAAGAGACCAACAGAAATAACGCCAGCCTTTAAAACGGGTGTCAGGGGATCAGTGTAACTGCTGGCTTGCAAGCATATCATCTGCTGCAGGTAAGTAAGGAGAGACTATAATGAACAGGACTTGAGACACATGGACAAATACAATGCGAGTGGGGAGAGTCAGACATGCTTCTGTAACAAAAAACCCCAACCAAACAAAAAGAAAACAAACCAAACAAATAAACAAAAAAACCAAACAACATTAAAATCCTACATTACAAACCTGTCGGAGCCTTTCAAAAGGTTTAACCAGCATGAAGATACACATAAGACAGTTGATGGAATCAACTTGGATCTGTAAGATTTTATTTTTTTTTTGAGAAGTTCCTCACCAAGAAGGTCTTTCAAAGAAACTTAGCATTCATACGAGATAAGGGGGAATGTCTTGGCAAAGGTCAGTTTAACTGATTAACAGACAGAAAATGGCATGGAGATGATCACTGGTATAATCCTGCATAGGTTTTGTGCTGTGATCCATGTGCTGTAATATTAATAAACACACTGGAACAGGAGAATGTATAGTGAGGGGAGAAAACTTGCAAATGATATGACATTCTTTGAAGTAGAGGTGTGAATAGACAACAAGGAGCTGCAGAAAGACCTCACAGGAAAAAGGAGTAATAAAATAAAAATGCCAAGCAATACACAATAGGAAACACAGTCTCAGTGTCACAAAAACTGATAGGCTCTAATCTGACCATTTCTACTCAGGAACAACTCATTAGCCCTGCAGCTGCATTAAAAACATTAGCTCAGTACTAGGTAGCTGTTAAAACGACAAATCAAAATGAGAATAATTAATTAGGAAAGCAATAGAGAACAACATACTAGGGCACATTACATTAAATATACAAATCAACAACCTAAAGCTTACATAAAATATTACATAAAGCCTTTGTTTGTCCATCCATGAACAGCACATTCTGTTCTCGACCTTTCATTTCAAAAGCAGCAATTCTGTATTGGACAAATTTCAGAAACAGACAGCTAGAACAAGTGTTGGTTTATGATGAATAATTATGTTTTATGCCTTACAAACATCTACAAAAGGAATGTCTTACTAGGCTAGGTCTAATCAAAGAGGGACATAGAAGACGTTTTCAAAATTGTCAGGAATTAAGAGAGTGAAGTCACTAAATTAAGCTACTGGCAACTAAAACTACCTGAAGGTGGTATTTTTGAACAGCAGACAAAACATTTAGACAGGCACTTTTGCCAAAAGATGCTACTGATGCAAGAAATTTATGTGGTCTTAAAGAAAGATGGCAAACATTTGAAGATTCATTGAGGATTGCAATGCAAACAAGTCAGATTAGTTTCAGGAAATCACTGGTCAGAGGTTGGGAAGTATTAGGGACAAGGGCGCAACACGTTTGCTCAGTTATTATTCACCCTTAGGTATCTTCTCACAGTCACTCCTGAAGTCAGAGTATAAAGTTAGATAGATGCAGATAATTGCTGAGTTTTTGTTTGCTTGTGTTTCCTGGCATATTACCTCTGCAAGTGTAGACATTTCCTCAGGTAACTGCTTAAAACTGCCATTAACCAGCATGAGAGAGACTGAAGAATTGATGGGTCAGTCTTTCCAAATAAGCATTTTACGAGTATTTGCCACATTTCTATGCAGTTTTACCAGCTGTGTTAATTTTGTGAATGAAAAGGAGCCAGACCCAACAAACTGATCACTTTACAAGCATTTTCAAAGCCTCACAAAGGTACTTCAAGTGACTACTGTTTTCTATGTGAGCATTCTGAATAGAAGTTCATTTTCCCAGTGGAATCTCTTCATACAGCTTTATGTACTAATGCAAAACAGTGTATTTTGTAGCAATTATTTTGAACAGCCATAAACTGACCATTGTGAGATCATTGTAGTCTGGCACCTGTAATTAGTTTGTTTAAAAAAAAATTTCTTTTCCACTTACATGGTATGTTTATAACGATTAACGAGAATGTCAAAAAGTATTTAACAGAAAAACTGTCATCACACCTTCAAAGTTGTCCAAGATTTTATGTCATACCTTTTACTTTCACAAGACAATGTGAGTCAGCTCTGGCATTAATAACCACAGGATCCATCTAATGTAACTTTACTCATGTAAAATGTAGGCCTTTAATCTAACTAACTGTCTGTGCTTCCTTCAGAGTCCACACAAAAATATAGATAAACTTAGGGAGTGATTCAAACCATTGTAAAATAAGAGCCTGAAGTTAAATGAATCACACTGTGCAGGTGCTGATTTGTCCACTGAGTAGAGAACAAATACAGCTATGATTAGGTTCTCCAATTTCAAGTAGCTGAATGTTTTCCTGTTTCACCTACTCAAGTTTCCTCAAGAGGTTTCCACTGCCAACATGCATATTGGGCTTTTTTTAAATGTAATTTTTTAAATATAATTACTCAATTGATTCAAAAGCTCATATTTGGTAATTTTGTTAAAAATCCTTTAGTCCTAATGCGATTTAGTGCTTATGCAGTTGCTTCAAGTATATTTCTACAGCTCATCATGTAAACTATACAGTAGATTATTAAACAATGTACTACTGTAAAATAGAAGTTAGGCTTCCTAATTCCTTACCAGTTGAAGCCTGGTGCACAGCCTTAGACTGAGCTGAGGTACCTCCAGTATAACACACTATTTTGACCTGTTCTGATCATTGAGAGACAGCAAAAGATGAAGAAATAACCAGCAGTGAGATGCTTCTCTTTGCTTTCTTAGAATTTTCTATAGCTGTAAGTAATTTCTAAAAGCTTTCCCCTTTTAAAAAGTGGTCGTTCAAGCGAAGAGAAGGGGTTTTCTTCCCTTTATATCGAGACTTCGATATATTCTTCTGTTAGCCTCTGAAAGTTTGACTTGAGGTTCTATACAAAGTTCTGGCCATAGTCTTCAAGCTTGACTACAAAATAAATTTTACACCATCATGACTAATTATTTTCATTTAAGATATCAAAAAAATGGAACAAGCCAAGTGACATTTCCGCACTCCTGGGACTTTCTTTTAATATTTCCTTTAGGTTTCATTACTACTGCAGTGAGATCACCTTAAGAAACCTCTAGACACTTTCTTGCTATACAGTTACCACAAAATCTGATTAGAGTGAAATAGGAGGCCTTTGTGTAAGTGAGGCAGACTGGGGTGTTTGTTCCCCTCCCTCTACATTTTGTTTTAGCTACAATTTCATTAGCATAAGAGGTAAATGCTTTCCTTTAGATTTGGTTCTGCAAACAGTATTAGGAAGAAAAGGAATTTGTAGAGAAGAAATAGGATAGCCAAAGGAAAACTGTCTCAAATTACAGATACCACAGAGAACTGGCTGGGTACAGTTACCTCTGCTATTTTTTTTAATATAAACGGATTAGTGATAAAAAAGTTCTTTCCCAAAATCAGTGTAACAAAGAGAAGTTTTTAAAAAGTATCTAATTGATTCAGGCTTGTACATGTTATTTACAAATGGGCTTAAGCATACTGCATGAGAAATTGCTTCAATTTTTGTCAAGACAGCTGGTATGCAATATTTCCAACCTTTAAAAATATTTTATATCCTCTTTAAAAGTTACTGGGGAGGAGGAGATAAAAATGTTTGCACTGATACTGTAATAGCACTCTGTTTAGCCATTTAATCATTGTAACCTACTTGAAATGAAATTTATTTTACAGCAGAAAACATTATCTGTATTCAGGGAATTCCAGAGTATCCTATATAATTGTCATCATGTATTTTTCAGAGGTTGTGACAACTTTCAATTTGCTCTGCTGTCCACAAACATTTCTGCATACTGCTGATTTTGACTTAACATTATTTAGATATAAAAATCTTGGTTGAATTAAGGGGCATTTTTGTGACATTTGCTGTAAAACAAATATTAGCAAGCAGAGTGAAACGCATAGGAAAAAAATTTGCTTACATTTTATTTTCTTTATCTGCAGGCTGCCTTTCTCCAGCAAACCAGATCAGTGTCTGAAAGTGTATTTGCATTAGGAAAAAAATTCACTGCTGACAATGGCAGTCAACAACAGAAGGCACCAGTTTAGGTCTAGCACCATCTTGAAGTATAGTCAGAACTGCTCTGGAAACGTACAGGAATTCTAATGTCAACTCATTAATTATGAAAGCAAGTATTTACTCTACTGAAGTCCTCGCGCATGAAAGAGAAGCACAGAATCTCTTATTGGTAAGGTTTGAGAAGAATATTTTGCTAAAAAGCCAGTGCCAAATGCTTTAACATGTACATGTTTCCTTGCAAAATGATATACCAATAGCTGGCATAGACACCAAGGGTACAGCCAGCAATCCAGGCCTAAACTCCACTCAGGCACAGGAACACTTCTCAAAGCTGGCACCCTACTAACCTTTCTGCAACATGGCTGGGTATCAAATCTTATCTCCATCTCTGACTGAAACTATTTCAGTTACTTAACATTATCCCACCCATTGAATGGCATTTACCATTCCTATACAGAAGCAACACTGGATTTTGTTTGGTTGGTTTGCTTCAGTTTCTTCTTGCCTCTAGTCTTGCAAACTCATATACCACTTGGATTATAATGTACACACACAGCTGGCAGTCAGTATGGTTTCTAGCACTATTCAGGGCATGACAGTGGTGGTTTCGAAGTGACATACTGTGATCAAAAAACCTACTGTGCAGCTAGCCAATGTAAAATTCAAATTCTACCCTTTAAAAAAACTAAAAATGAAAAAAAATGAAAAAAGAATAGGCAAACTAAAATTTTCTTCAGAAGGGTGGGAGCAGGAAGGATAATCTAAATATAAGACAATATTGCATTAAAAATAAAGTGTTCATGGAGATGCTCCTCAGGAAGGGGAAGGCTTTGCCTCAACTTGAGTCAGCATGAAAAACTAAAAGTGTCTGGGCTAATATTTGTCAATTCACTGTTCACTCCTTGATCCTCAAACTGGATATAGATTTGGTCTTGAAACAAGTTTAAGACTTGAGGAATGAAGAAAACATGAAGCCACAGCACATACCCCACTCATGAATTCCTGCTTAAAGGGCATTGCTGAAAGCACAACATGCAACTTCACATCTGACTGGAAATACACAGCCAAGCAAGCTCCTGGCCCTTCAGAAAGCTGGGCTCAGAAGTGGGCATATGAAAGGTAACAATCTTCTTTATACTATTGACTTCCACCTCACTTTCTGGACAAGAAGAGGAAAGGTATCTGAAAATTTTGCCAAGTGGGGAAAGCGGGAAAGAGAAATATTATACTACTGAACAAACAAACTGCCTCACCACAAAGCAACTGCTGTCAAAAGCTGCATTGTCAGCTTATGCCATTGAATTTTCTCACTAGGATTTTGCTGACCTAGGAACTAGGATTCACCCGTTGTTCAGTTCCTGGCCTTCTTCTGACTTGGGCAAGATATCCAAGCAGTATTGTAGATTCCATCACTTTGCAACTCGTACATCACAAAAGTGCTTTGATAATCATTAATGATGTGTGTTGCATCAAAGTCACAAATGCACCAAAGTCCATTGGTGAATGATACTCATCATTCACCATATACTCTTGATATTGGTAAATGATACATTCATCATGAATTCTACATTACTTCTACATACTATAAATTCTGAAACAAGTCACGCACAAAAAATGGGAGGATAACTGTCATTGACTAAATGACTACTATGTCATAAAAAATAATATTCTCTAGTAGAAAAATGAGGATATTCAGCAGAAGCCTGGTTATTATCCTCAAATCTCAAGCTGCTTTTTGTTCTTCTGTGATGTTTCCAGAATTGTGTAGCACATGATTTATGAAAACCAGGAAAATAAAAAAAGAGGTGCAAAACCATGAGGACTTCGCACTATAGCTCATAACTAGCTATAGACACTCTGAATCGATACAAGTATTCCCATCTGACTGAACAGAACAGCAGTGTATTTCTTGGTGGTTGATCCTCATAGGAAGCTGACAATTGCAGAGCCTGAAGTATGTTTCCAAAGTGCCCTCTCTATATGCTAGCTAATCACAGCTGACCTTTGAAACAGATCTAATCTGAGACACAAAAGAATATAAAGCTTTTTAAGGATAAAACAACAATAGAGCAATTAATGAAATATTGCTGAAATTCTGAACTGGACACTAGTGTTCAATCTCAGATAACTGAAACTGCTATCCACATATAGTGCAAACCTTTTCGTGTTTTAGTCAGACTATATAAAAAGGGAAAAAAGTCCCATCAACTCACCATTTCATTATTTCATTGTCACAATGATTCATGCAGTTGTTTTTTTTAAAGTAACTAAGTAAATCAAGCAACTCAAGTAAGTTTATACTAACTTACCATATTCCAAGGATTACAGCAAGCTCTTCTGCACACAGATCAGGTATCTGGTACTGATCAGCATCTGCTAATTTTATCTCATTAAGCACTGTGTCATCATTTAAATCATAATTCTGTTGGAAGAGAAAAAAATATTTTAAAATAGATAAAAACAGTTACAGAGAAATTTATGCCTTCAAAACATGAAAAAAGATAGATTTGTTTGAAAAAGGATAATACTACCATTACAGAAAGAGAGAGTAGAAAGAAATTTACCATAATTTTGATAGAATAACTAAATAATGAAGCTACTGCTACAAATATGCTACAAATATACTGATTCTCATGCAGAAAGAACAGCATTCAGACCAACTCTAAGGTTACCTAATATTGATTTTCTACTTAAACAAGGGCTGAAGGCAGTTTTCCTTCTCAAACTATTGCTTACAGAATTAATCAGCAATTTAATCTTCTATTACATATATACACAGACAAACTGAAACAGATTAATGTTATGGTCATTAATGCAGGCTTTCAGGCTGTCAACCATGGACCTCTGGGGATGTAAGTATTTCTTTTTACGTATCAGTAAAGCCCAACTACATAAAGCATTCCTTCTGCCAGTACAGGTAAATTCCTTACACAGAGGATTTTTTCTTTTTAAGAGGAGTTTGCATATTAAAAAAAAAACACAGTCTGAAAAATCTTCACCAAGCCAGGACCTCCAGATACTTGACCCTGGTCAAGGTAAGAAGGGGTATTCTGAAAATGTTGGCTCCTGGACAAGTAGTTACAAATTTCCTTGAATTCACGATTCTGGAACACACTTCCTATTTAAAGAGTATTTAGTTTAACTTTTACAAAAAAGTATGCTACCTGAAGTTCACTGTCTGTCACTTAACTTAAAGGAAAAAGTAATAAAATCTATGGCTGAAGAGTGTAAACTATTATGTTCATAGGATTTGTGTTTGCTTGGAAACAACAAAAGATTCCTTTGGCTGCAAGCCAAGAGGAAGTCGCTGTAATACTATTTCCCCTTCCTTAAAAAACACCAAACAAAACAATTGGTCCTGAAATGAATTATCATACCACTGGTTTTTAGTTACCAGTAGTAGTTTTTATAATCTATTAAAACCAGATAATGGATTTATATTAACAGTCTTTCAAACTTCTTATTAATTTCCCTTCAGTGTCCTAGTAGTAGCTGCTTCTCATTCACATCTTCCATTGGCAAGGTCAAAATGAATGTCCACGGAAGAACAAAGAGCAAACAGGAATGCTTTGAAGTGGGTTATCTGCATTCATCACCAGTATTCCATTACTAAATAAAGGAAACTAAACTGTGATTTGACAAAGAATGTGAAGAAAATAAGTTTATTTTATTTAAGGGGATAAATATGATATCTGCACTCTTGCCTATTGAATAGCATCATTTGCTTCTCTTTCTACATTGGCATATATAAGGATTATGTGCCACTTCCAGATGAAAATTATTTTAGAACTGGTATAATGATACCACTTCATTAGGTGTAACATAAATTACAAATTAATTTACACTGTAATTAGTTAAAAATTTCCACCTCCATATCTACATAATTTTTAAAATCTAATTAGTACAAACAGCATTAATTGCTTTAGCTTCACTAGGAATATTGATTTCCTGAATTCTACTGCAACTGTATGCCAGAGTTGTAAAGCATGACTTCCATTCCTAGATTTAAAAAGAAGTTCCTAATTCCCCCAACACATAAAAACAGCTCTGAATATTTTAAAACTAACCAAACTATTTTAACATGCTGCTTCACATTAAGAGTCCTTATGCACCACTTCAAGTCTGAGGCTTTCCTTTCAGAGAAACTGACCTGTGAGCCAAGTTTCAGATTCACAATCTCAAATACTTATTTTCACATGCAAATAGTTTTCCTTCTAGTGTCATCTGAGTTAGCATAATTGCTCAGCACCAGAGGGAAGCACAAAGCCTTTGACCAGAAGTCAGCCCAGCTACCAGTCCAACAACTGGACACATTATTATTTTGATTGTATTTTAATAGAATTAAATCACTCGCCACTTAATCGCAAAATAAATTGTTTGGTCTTACTCTGAACAGGAGTAGGGGAAGAAGTTTAGGACCACAGAAGCAGTCCAAAACAGGAGTTGAAAATTAGGTGCGACCAGTCTCAAGTTGGCCTTTATCCAAACTGTCAGAGTTATAATTATCTTAAGAATTTTCCCACTCATCCAGGACAAATCCTATCTTGAGACAATTATTTTCCTTGATACTGGGGAACACTGGGGAGGTTTGGAAGAAAATTTCCCTGCTACAATTTTGGAGCATGATCACAGGCCTTTTAGCTTTCCATATGCATATGTTGATTCTGTGGAGATTCTCAGCACCCCTGAAGGCTTGGCTTCTGTGCCTTTGCCATGTACAGTCTTCTAAAAGTATACAACAGGCACCCTCCCTAAAGTTAAGAAGGGACGCACGGATGATGTTGGTCTTTTGGCAGAAGGAAAATACCGTTACCTATAATTTTAGCTAGAAGAACTTCAAGATACAGCCAAGGCTGACAGATCAGACCTGGCAAAAGAAATGCTAGGATTGGGTTAAAGTTAATTACTGTTAATTACACTACACTGACAAATTACATTAATAAGCTATACTTTGATACTTTAACTGGTAATTCAATGCACACATGAACTGAAGAATTTACTTGGGCAAAAATGTTCTAATACCTGTGACAAAACACTCACATATTAATAAAATGTCTGAATGTGAAATACCTCAGGTTTTCCTCAAATTGGCACACAGTTCTAACACAAGGTTTGCTAGAATTTGGTACAGTCAAGATGCAGAAATAAAAGGGCTGTGATTTTTTTTTTCCCCCAGAAATAGACTGTGAGAACAAAAAGCCCAACTTTTTTAATGGGGAGCCTCACTAACCTATGACAGAATTATATGACACAGCACTCAGTCTTGCACAAAACCCAACTCCCGCCCTGCAGCCAAAAACCCTCAACTCGTTTCTAGCACCACATTTTTACTTTTCCAAAAGAGTAGATATCCTTAGTTTCTCTAGCATTATTTTCAAGCTACATTCAATAAAATCATAGTAGATCACATAGCATAACTAAAAAGGTTCCAAACACCCTAGTTTTCTTTGTTAAACTCTCTGCTAAACTTACTTCAGAAGTTCTGTGTCTGTTCCCTACAAAGTACTTGACTAGCAAAACAGTTCATTCTTGGTTATATCTACAGCCTAAAACAGTGTTGCCATTTTTATTGAAATGATGTAATTATTTTATTCCAAATTAAACCCCTATTAGAAGTAGGCTACAAAGGCAAATTCTTCAGAAAGTGGTAACTGGAAAAAAACAGTCATAAAATACCCCAGTTAGGGATTCTGAGAACAATGCATCCTATCATCCAGTTCTAGCTAAGTTGTACCTCAAGTCTATAACTAAGTCAGTCACTCCCCAGGCAGCCTCCCCTGAGCTCTCACTATCCTATAATGGGTTGCTATACATGGTTCTATCATAAGCCTAAGTTGTGACATATGTGTAATCAATCTCTTTTCATTAAATCAAATGCAACACTAAGGACATCCTAACGGATAAACAAACAAACAAAAAAATCTAGGATAGTCTCCTAAGATATTTATGCATTCAACTTAGAAGTATTGTCAATTTTTTTGCTTAAGGACCCCACTTCACCTGGAAGTCTATCAAGGCACGTTTTTTAATAAAGTCTTTCCAATTTGAAGTATAAACTTTGGACCATAATGCCTCAATTTATCTCTGGCTTCTTCAGAGAGGTGAAATAACTTTAAATATCCTTACAAAGGAAAAATGTCATCCTCCAGTGGTTCTTGAGCAATTTATAGTGGAAGTTATCATGCACACCCTTAAGATCAGTAGGACCCAGTCACGTAATTCATTCACACCATAGGAATAACTAGACCAATTTCCTATCTGTGCACTGTAACTGAATACATCTGTCAACCCAGAGGAATCTGTGCATTTCTGTGATGCCTTGCGGGTTATTTGGAAAATCTGCCTCTCACCTGTTTTCCCGGTTCCATTGTTCTTAGTCACTAAAAATTAATACATAAACTGTACAGGATCATATTTGCAAACATGCTTTTAGCTGAGCAGCCACATCTGTCTTGCAGATGTTCATATGTTGTTTTATCCCATGTCCTTTAATATTGGGAAAATTACTGCCCAACAGCTTTTCCACAAACTTTCAGAAATCCCAAGTAAGTTTTAGACATGACATTCTTTTTTCCCTTGCAGACAACCCAAGAAAAGCTTCAGAACATTTTAATTTCAAGAAATTAAAGTAATTCTTCCAGATACATACTGTTGTTAAGCTTTCTAGAGGTGTTGGAGCTGGACTTAGTTCACTGTGAGGAAGGATGAATTCATCCGTTCTTTGGACATCCAAAATAAGTTGTGCAACATATTTTTCTTGAAACCGTGTTCTCTTCCCCAAAGCACCTACAGAAAATATGTTTACATTAACGAACACTAAAAGCCAGTAATCTGACAACAAAGTTGCTCACAAAAAAAACCCAAACAAAAAGAGAAATAGATTGAGAATTAACCTATGAAATTTAGAAGTGGTTTAACTCTGCTTGATCTCTTTCAGTGAACTACATATGTTCTCACTGCTATCTAAGACATACAAAGAAATACATGTTACAAACATACAAACACAACTATATAGGTCTTGCAAAGCCACTTTTAGCCTAATTCCTCATAACCCAGCATATTGAAAGCTCATCGTCATCAAGTTTCATCAGTTCCCTGCTTATTCCCAAGCAGTAAACCAAAACCAATTTTTCCATTTGACTGCTAAAAGTTAATGACTACATGGAGACATTTAGGCAAATGAAAATCCCATCCTATCTTTCAGGCCACTATTTTAAATACTTCAAATCTTCATTTGGAGACTTAGGTCTTTGAAGAAGGATCACAGACATAACATTACCATAATATGGTACACAAGATACTATGGAAGTAATATTAGGAGTGAGTGCAACAGCAAACCAATGAAGGCTGTATAATGAATTAATCGATATTCACAGTGCACAATGTGAAATTCCCGTATGTTGTTTCTTCAGTTCTTTACTGGACTCTATGACAATTTCTATTAGTTTTTAGGGAAGCACTTGATATTTATAACAAATTGTAAAGGAAAACACATCTGTTCTTCCTCTGTGAGCAACTTCTTTGTGAAATGCAATTAGAGAAATCAAAAAGTAAGTTCAGGACAGTAATTGAATTCTAATATGGATTCAGAGCCAAAATGGAGCTAAAAATTACTCTCTAAAATTTGGAGGTTTGCTTGTTTATTATTACTATGAACTTTACTATACAATGCTCAGAGAGTGAACTGTAAATGTCAAATAAGAGAAATGGAGGAATGAGTGCTAAGCCACTGCTGCTTTTGCAGAAGTAATTTAGATCAAATAAAGTTCTTATCTTGATTATAATTTTGAAAAATTTCCAGTATATAAAATCTGTGAAGATGACTGACTGCTCATGTGACAATGTCCTGAAGATAAGGCCATTGTAAGAATCACCTGGCAGAGGCACTGAAATAGCAATCACCCACTTTCCTTCCTGAAAGTGAAAAGAGATTAGTAAAGAACTCAGAAATAAAACTGATTTTTCCTTATCTGTCAATTACTGCTTTTACTGGAAAAGCCCTATATTGAGAGTTTATGAAGAAATGAAAAACATTAAAAAATATCACCTTGAAATCTGCAGAGAAGAGACACACAGAGAGAAATACTGGGTAATGATTCATACTAATTTCACACAGTAGCATTCAATGCTCAATTTTAATATTGCTTGAAAATCACTATGCTATAATTCATTTCCTATTATGTCTTATTGCCTAAACAGCCAAATAAAACACTTGCAAAGTTATTCTGGTTACCAATAAAATCGCTTGCTACCACCTAGAAATTGTCATTTGTTTATGCTCTGAGATGCACACATCTTCCACCCCATTTTTTTAAGCTAAGAACTCCTTGCTCTTACAGGGACAAAACACTGTTTTTACTATTTTTATATCACATGTCTAAGCTGAGGAAAAAACTGGATTGGTTTATACCAGCAAATACAGCAGTGTTGAAGGCCAGGCTGGATAAGGCCTTGAGCAACCTGGTCTAGTGGGAGATGTCCCTGCCCATGGCAGCAGGGTTGAGACTAGATGATGTTCAAGTCCCTTCCAACCATGAACATTCTATGATATATTCTCCCAAAAGAGAAGAAATCTACATAGAAACTTTACTTTCTGTTCCATATTAAAAGTTCCCAGAGGTATATTACTGGGCATGAGAACACTAAGCAGACAATATGCAGATCTCAGAGTTCAGCATTATTAATCCTCCAGATCTATTATCATAAATTTATTTGGATTACTACCCTTCAATTCATTAAATTTATATGCAAGAAGGATCACACTGTTCTCTTCTACTGGAAATTGTTTTATGGAGTTATTGATGGTTGTGACTCATTGCGAGGGATATAAGGATGCTTCGTAATAAATGATGGATACAGCATATATTTGCATTACTGGGACTTAAAGTACACAAACCAAGTATATGATTTATGCACACATTTTTAAAATAACTTTGGAAAATATTGGTCATGAAATCTCTGTTTAAGAACATATATGTTTCCATGCTGTAATAAAATATTCATCTAGTAAGGATCAAAATCATTAACGCACGTAAACCTCTTAAAATCCTTTCCTAAAAACGAAATTTCTTCCCAAAGCCTTAAAAATGTCTTTGCTAGAGACTGAACTTTTACATTAAAGCAAAGTCTTTTTTGATGATGTAACATTCCTCCCATTTAGCCCAAACATGCATGTCGAATGAATTTGTCTAGAATGCCAGCAATTCCCACGTGCTCAGTTCAACTCATTTCCCTTCAGGTTAGACATCCCTCATAACTATTCTAATAGATTTATGAAGATAAACCACAGACCATTTAGGAGTTTCACAACATTTTTCCAAGACAGTATATTATCACAATCTTTCTAGCATAACCTCTTGGTATAGTAATCAAAATATAAATAATTCCACTGCATCCAATTTTTTTTTCCTTCATGAGTTTTTTTCTAAGTTAGATTTAAGGAAATTATTAATCCAAAATCTAAAGATGTCCTTCAAAAGAAAAAAAAACAATCCAACATGTAAGTTGAGGAATACCAGTGAATAGCCCCCTGTCTCTTGGATCTTACTTGTTCTCAGTTCAGTACATTTTTATAGCTTGAGAATCATCATAGGTACTGATGTTTTTAATAAATAACAAGAAAATGTTTGGTTAATTTCAAAGAAAACTACTTTATAACACCAAATTGGTAGTACATGCCACACGTGTAACACATGACACGCACAGCTCATTTTGCGTACAGGAAAAAAGGGCAGAATCAACTGAAATGTATAGAATTCCTTCAGATCTATGGAAATTACTCCTGTGTTTTAAGTAGATACCACTGAAGATAATCAATTCATAGTTTTGCCAAAACCTTTATAACCTTTGAATAAATGAGCATGGAATTCCATGTGTTTTTTTTTTTTCTGTGTGTGTTTCGGGTGTTGGCTTTTTTCTGCTGGCTCAGTTTTTTAATTAAAATATTAGAACTGACTTAGGGTATAAGCAGGGTTAGCTGCATCTCCAACCTAGACATGATAGAACAACAAGCCTTGTGACATACAGCGATGTAGTGGGTAAGGAAGCTGCAAGTTTTAGTTACTTAGTGCTTTCCATTATTAAGTGTATAGAAAAAACTATATAAAGTTTATTTGCACTTCTACTCAGGCACCATTATAAATTCTCACACAGAAGAGCTGCATATCTTATACAATTTTGATTACCTAGCAGGACCAGCTAGACCAAAAAGTCCTGTATCTATACATATACGTTCCAATAAAGTTGCAATTGCAGCAATCTGATATGCCCAACTCCAAAGAACAGGTTCTGAAAGTGTGATTATAAAGTCTCCATAGTGATTGAATCCTTGTGATTTCTGTTCATCAGAAATCTGATTTCTTCAGTTTTTTCCAGTGATAACAACAGTCCTGGAAGACTTCTCCAAACAAATTGAACAAAAAATATTCATGATGACACCAACAGAGACAACTAGACTTAGAATTTGACATGAAACACTAGAAGGAAGGATCATGATACCACAACTGCTCAGACACCCATTCAGGGATGATATTGTAACTTGATGTCGTATTTCTCTTCCAAGCAATGCTAATTCTTAGAATACAAATAAGACCTTCCTGTTAAACATCAAGCTCTTTCAAAATACTGTTACTTTTTTACTTGGATATGTAAAAAACCCAGCAACAACAAGCCATTAGGTTAGTTTGGTCCAACCAACTATCCTCATAGACTGTACAAGCAAAACTTACCTGTGAGGTTAATCTGCAGTTTTGTTATGTCTTTAGCCATATTGAAACGCTGTTTAGCCTTTTTATACTCATAGTAAAACAAAAATGTATAGGCACACTCAAGATGGAACTGAACTGCTAAGTGCCAGCTTTCACCACTTGTGAACAACGCTTCTGCTTCTGTCACTGCAAGTTAAAAAAAAAAGAGACGAGATCAATATGCAGTCCAGAAGAATGATATTTTAAAAATACATTTAAAATATCATGAGAGAAAGTCTGGTTTTTGTACACCTTCACACATTTAAAAATTCACTGACAGTGTGTTAAAGACATGTACGATTTGAAACATTTTTTGAGTTTTATTATTTAAGGATTACTACTAGAATAAAGAAAAGTTCAATCTTTGCTTATATTTTATAGCAAAGCTGAATTGTAAATACCACTTTTTCAGGAAATAAACAACTATAATTTTATTGGACCTGCTAAAGAACGTAAGAACTCAGAATACAAAATATTGATGTAATACCCACCCACTTAAGCAGTAGGTTTCAAATGTGAATGTTTCAACAGGAGATGGAGCATTGAAAAGGGCCTTAGGACTCTACCCATTTTCTGTTTGGTTGTTGTTGTTTGTGTGTGGAGTTTTTGTTTGTTTGTTTTTAATAATTTCTGATTTGCTGAGTGTTCAAGATCATGTTTTCCATTTGAATGGGAGAAAATACCCTTGTAAACAGATCTGAAATCTTTAGGAAAGATGCCATTTTTTCATTCAGAATAAAAGCACTTGCATTTCTAGTCTATTTATGTTCTATCAAAATACAGTAAGTAACAAGGTAATATTCCCATGGAGTAAAATACAGACCATTAAGTTTGAAAAAAATTCATGTTAATTATTCTTAAATAGAACTGGGTTTTTTGCTTTGTGTTTTATTTCTGTATTTTGTGCAAATATTTAGATAGGAATTCCATAAAAGCTCACAGCGTCACAGTACTTAAAAAGACTGGTATCCAGTTCTAACACTGATGCTGTGTTACTTAATGAATGCTTAATTTTTCAAACAAGCTTTATTAATGCTAGCAAAAAGTCTTAATATCTGAAAAAAATAATTTTATCAAGGATTTTTTAAACATTTTTCTCTGACTTTCAAATTTAGAGATTGGCAGTCAGCTCTAGCCTGAAGAGATTTTATTATTTAAACCCCCTAGACTTTTTTTTTAAGTACTTGTTAATCATCAAAATCTTTCAATTAATATTCACTAAAATTTCACTAAGTCTGAACATAGTTTTTACACAACTTTTTTGATACAGCAAATAAGAGTTAGCATGGATAAATCCTGACTAGTAACAACTTTCTCAAAGACTGGATTTAAAGACTCTGTTTAAAGAACACAAATTAGTAATTTAAAAATATTATTCCGAAGGTTTTCAACTAAAGCAGGATAAGAAGTGCAGCAGGTTACAACTTAATCCTTAAATAAAAAACCACAAGGACACAACTATTTTAAAACAAAGTCTGAGCAATTTTATCACTTTTACCACAAAGCCTGTTTCAAACACATTACCTCAATACTGAAAAAGTCTGTTGAAAGTTAACCTCACATTGAACTAATATGTACTCTTCATTAGAAAGCAATCTGAAACTTTAATGCTTTTGTCCATGTTTATCATTAAATACATATATTTTTTAAAAAGATAATGCCCACAGGTTCATAAAACATCACCTATCTAACAAATTTTTGGGTTTTGTACAAAAAGAATGGAGGAAAAAAAAAATCAGTAAATGACTTGGATTATCTGCCATTTTTACATGCTTTTCACACTACCCACGTGACACTCTGATGGTTTCCCAAAGGACAAAAACCCTATTTACAAGACAAAAAAAGAAAAATGGGTTTTCAGTGAGGTATTATTAGAAGTACGTGAAGATGCACTCAGAGTTTTAAACAAACGCAAACAGATTTGCATTGACTCCAGCATGGTTTGAGCCATAAAGTCCTGAAGGGCTGTCGTCAGTGCAAGAAAACCTAGAAGACAGTGGATGTGCATATGCAGGTACATGTGGAAACATAAAAATGCAACTTTCAAATTGAATTACGTTGATTCTATTTCAGAGGGAAAAAATCAGGTTACAGTCTATAATCATACAGTACTACTTGATTTCCCATAGCTAACAAGTTCCAGTGATACAAATACAAAATTACTGGTGCTAAAGCCATATACAGTGCTACAACCAGTTCCAGTGATACACTGGGATGTAGTCTTATCTACTTAAGTATAATTTACTTACAGTGCTTGGATAAGTTTCGGCATTTGAGACTTGAAGGACCTTGGGGAAAAGCTTCACATCATGCCTAGTATTAATGTAGTGGCACAGAAGCACTGATATCCCAAACTTTAGATATCCTTTTTTACCCCATACCATGTTTGGCACGTGGCCAAATGGATGGGAAACCGCACTGAGTCCCACTGGATTTGCATAACACCTGCTTTAGAACAGCAGGGAATTGCTACATTTGTCTTCTCTTCAGGTGATGATACTGACCTTACACTTGGGAAAAACATATTTTAAATAGAAAAGATAATTTCTCCTGAGTTGAAAGGTCTTTCTCTCAAGCAAATAAGACAAAGTTTTCTTGAGAAGCCAATACAGAACAAGCGAGTGGGATATTCATGGCCTAATCAAAGACTATTTATAAGGTTTATTAAGTATTTATTCTATGGAATATGAAGGTACTTGTTTGAAATCCCAGATGGCTTCAATTAGAAAATAAACTGTTAGAGGCAGCAGGCAGCAAAAATTGTCTGCAAGAGTCTCAAAACAGGTCACTGCTAATAGACATCTTGGTACTTATTTAATATTTGTGCATATGTAGCAGCATCCTCTACACAGATCAGGACTGTACAAATTACGGTATCTCTACCCAGTATCATCTAAACTGTGAATTTTAATTAATTCTTTGATTACTTCTCTTTTGGTTTTGCTCCAATTATTTAGGTGTTTCAAAGAAGAAATAACAGTCACATAAATGTACTACAGATTTCTCTGTTAGACTTCTCATCCACTTAACAGAAAAGTGTTATCATGTGCTCTGCATCCTCCAAAGTTAACATAATAAAACCGTTCTGTCAAACAAGAATTGCAGTACTAGAAAAGAACTGCAAAAACAGCGGCATTTAAGTATCTCTGATGTGGGACACCTACAGAACACATACTCAGTAAAACAAAATATATAGAAATGAGCAGAAAGCTACTGACACTTTTTAAGCTCTTCAAAAAAATATTATAAACATATCTCCTTAGCCTTCTTTATCTGAATAAAGCACACCAGCACCACTTACTCCATAATATGAAATGTATAAAAATTTTTCAGTATTTAGAGTATATACATTCTGGAAGTACTATGCAACCTAACACATAAATATTTAAGCCTTACTACATTAAAACTAAGCAACAACAATTTTATCTCAAAAAAAAAAAAAAAGCTTAGCTTTAACTATCAAATTAAATAACAAAATTTTAAAGCTATAGGCTAAGAAGACTTTTACTTCAATTGCAACAAAACCCTTCCATTCCAATCCTTTTAGCATCCAGTCAAAGCATTAGGTAAGTTATTTCTTCACTGTAAAAGACCCAATAAAATCCTCTGCTCAATTTCACTACTCTACTAACATTCTTGTTACTTATTTGGAAATTCTTCAAGGACCAAAACCCATTTCATGTTTCACACATAATTCTGGTGGAGGATCTCATCAGGTGTCATGGAATTGTGCATCTTAACAGATACATACACTGCATAATTCAATATCTATCAATATACAATCAATATAATATATATATGATACAATTTAGTTTTAATGTTGCCTATTTGCTCTACATATAGTTCTGGAAGATAAATCTCAAACTTAGGTGGGCAAAGAGAAAAGAGAAAGAAGGAAGTTTATCACAATCATGAAGATATGAAAAAACAATCCTTTTTTAAACCCCAACAAGCTCAATTAAATAAGAAATGAAACGTGTACAGAATGGCTTTAAGTGACCGTGCGATAAGTCAACAGTGCTAAACATAGAGAAATGACAAAGCGTATTCTCATTTTCACCTTAGAGGTTGACAAACAGCATCTGCCATACAAGTCCATGTCAATGTAAGTTAATTTTACTCCCTCTCGACTCATTGCAGTTATATGAGTTTGATAAGTATCATGTTGTGAGAGTTAGGCCTACAAATTCCCCCCACCTGCAGTATCTTAAAAGTGATGCTGCAAGCCAGTAAACCAACTAATTAGAAATATACCTTGTTTTATACAGGTCTGGGCAAGAATAAATAGCTCAGGTGATCTCTCCTCTAACAATTGCTGGTGAATATTCACGCATCTTAGAGTCCACCAAGATAATGTCTGCAAGAAAATAGAGATATTTCAAGTTAACAACAAGTATAGAGCATTAAAAAAAAAAAGTGGCTTTAAGATACAGGTTTTGTAGTCTATTCAAGTTTAGTTTCTAAAAAATACAAACCTGTCCAAAACAGCTTTTGTAAAAAGCGAGCACTGACCTAGCATAAAGATGAACTTATCCAGGCAGCTCTACAGTGCTCCAAGAGTTTCATGGATTTCCCTCTGATCATTTCTCTAACTGCTCTTTGAACCCTGCAAATCTTTACCACTACCTGGCAAAGAACACTGTGAACAGCAGATAAAAGAAATACTTGTGTGCACTTATTTTGGAGCAGCCACTTGCTACTTTGATTTCATACCTCCTAATTCTTGTAACAGAAGATGACCAAAATAAAAGCAAACCCCAAAACCCAGCTGCTTCTCACTTATCTTCTTTTGTGTCACATAGATGCATTTTAAGAGACAGCCATGATCTCACTCTTCAGCAATCTTTCTGGCCTGAAGAATCCTAAACTATTTAGTTACCATTTGTAGGTAAACTGTTCAGTATTTCTGATCATCCAGTGTTTCCCTTCTGTGTTCTGTTTAACCTTGTTTTTATTTCTTCGGGTGGAGGTATAAAGGAAAGTGAGGAAGTCAAAATAGGACCAGAATTGCTTGTGAGAACACCTTACAATCACTGTCAAAAGTACTAATGTTTTTATGTAGAACTTTAGAAGGGTAGATACCTTACTGAACTAAGTAATCATTCTATAGCTGGCAGAGCTGAATCACAACTCAGAAAATACCTGATTTTAGAAAGGTATGTACACAAAGCGTAAGTTCCCCAGAGTCTCTTATCCCTCTCTCTGGTTGCAACAGGTGAAAATACATAGAAAAATTAATTTTAATATTCCAGTCTAAAAACTATATGATTATAATCTATTAATGTAGAGCACACTACTACAAAGGATTTAATCATTACTATTTATTCTGCTGTTGTTAGCACACCCATCATTTTCTATGAAACAGATATTTGATTGCTTTAGAGGCACCTATCTTACAAACTTTTTATACAGGTATGCTTACATCAAACCAACCAAAGGGCTGTACAGTATTCAAGCACAAACATCTAAACCAGTTACATGTAGCTAACTCTAATGTCCCTAGAAAGGAACAATCAAAAAGAATAATAGCATCTATTTCAAAAAGCAATGAAAGATGACTCTTGATATCAAGCTGGACAGAGGAAAAGCACACAAACAGACTTTGTAAAAAAGGTCAAATCTCAACATTTCATCACTCATTTAGAAACCTAAAGGCAATTTAAGTTAGAAGATTCATATTACTTGAGTTTAGCTTCATACAATAAAGTATTAATTTTCCCACACAACTGAGTATCCAGTTTAATGATACAATTTTCTAAGGCCTTATACTTACCACTCAGGAATGTTAGAATCAGTGAGAATATATTTATAAAGTTTCAGATAAGTCAGCTGAGCTCTGTACAATATTTACCAGCAATGTTTTTTGGGAGCTAAGGTAAGAATTTTCAGATTATTTTTAAGCATTTAATCTTCCATGCACAACAGAATTTTAAAATAATACAGGGCTTTATTAATGCTTTAGGTAATATATTTTATCCTGCTTTCAATTTATTTACACTAATATTAAAGAAACAAATTATTAAGAGGCTGACTTTGAATCAAGTTGAACTGACAAAAAATGGCAAGCTTTAATTGCTACATTGACCTGCTGATGAAAGTAGTTTTTATCAGTTGTTACCTTTGAACTACTATCCAAACTTGATGTAGCCACAAGTAATTGAACCTCAACTGTACAGAATAAAGCCCCCCATTATGTCATTCTTAACAGAGACAGCAAGGGAATTCTCTATATCAGGTACATTTTCTGTTTCCCTGACTGACCCAGTTGCTGAAATTCAACAGCACTCATCTGTGAATAACAGGGAAAACGATGGAAGAACTTGGCTTCCAGAAATGCAGTACAGCCAACATCTCCCACACAGTTTAATTCATCACTCATACAAAGACCCAGCTGGGAATGGATGTTGTCAGCCAAGCATAAAGAGGGACCATGTGGCATTTTGATCTCTAGCCAAATTCTGTTCAACTGGAATTCAATAAAGAGAAGCTGTTGCTGTTAAAAGTCCCCCAGTTTCAGAGAGTCCTGCTACCAACCAGCCTGCTGCTGAACTACAAAGGAGGCAGAGACAAAAACCCTGGCAAGAGGTGCTACACTGTATCTTCTTGGTTTTAACGTGCATGCACAACAGAGATTTAAGGTAGCCTTTACGTGGATGACTGCAGAATGACAAACAATGACAAACAGAAGAGAGGTCCTCCTTTCCACCTAGAACTCATGACTTATAATTCAGAAAGTAATGGTTCATAGTATCCCAAAGCTTGTTCAAAATGATGGAGCACATGTAGGCTGCGCTACAGGGCATTCAACCCCTGTCAAATAACAAAGTAATGTGTCTTCAGAAACTTACTTTCTATTAAATTTTCTAATTTTTCCAGCTAATGAAGGCACCTTTCTTCTCTTTTGGGGAAGACAGTGAGTAAATAGTTTATCTTTAAGAAAAAGATACCTATGATTAATTGCAATCACTTTGTCCAAACTGTTTCTTAGACAGAAAAACCGCAGAGCTACAAGCAAAGGAATGGAAGTTATACTGACTCAGTGAGGTACGAAGAAAAGAAAGAGAGAACCAACTAATGAGTAGCAGGTAGTCATAATCATTCGTCACATATTTCTTACCTGGAGAGATGCAAGTTTGTGTCTTGAATTCACGAGGATTATCCTGGCTATAAGCAGCAAAATAGGATGAGAAGTCAAGGTATAAACTGATTCACCATCCAGAACCAGCATCTTCAGAATAGTTGCATGCAGCACTTTAGGCTGAAAGAAGAGGGAAAAAAATAGGACAAGTTTCAGACAACTTAAGTTTATAAACAAATAATGTCATGTAGAATTAGGAAAAATAACTATTCAAGTATTTAAGGAAAAAGTCTGCTCAAAGCACTTATTAAAAAAAAAATCATTGTCTCTTGACGTCTCAGTCTTTTACCAAGTCATGGTGAATTCTGCATTGTTTCTTGCTGTCTTAGGACACCACATCAACATGATCTGAAAGACACTGATTTCCTCCCACCTGAAATGCATGTCATTTGGCCAGCTATCCCCAAAACACAATCCTCCCATGATCGAAGGAGAAAAGCTTCCAGTAAATCCATGCCATTCAATTTGCAATCACAGAAATAAAATAATTCTATAATTAATTTAATCCTACAGCACTCAAATACACTAGATATTCCTGCAGTGATGTCAATATGTGTTATCATTTTCTTTCCCCAGAGGAAGCTTCCTGTTAGAGTGGCATCAGAGCAGTAACACTATAGCAATTCTTCCCTTTGTCCAATAAATAAAAACCTTTCCCTGCTTTGGATGCATTCCTATATGAGGTACTCTAGAGTAATCCTTTTGCTTAATGGGCTTGAGGTAGCTCTCCAGGGAGTCTGTCTCTCAGTGGTGATTGTCATCTGACAGTCACCTATTCTTCTCTCCCTTTTAATGCAATGAAAGCATTTGAGCAGTTTATCTTCAGGCTCGGGGAAATGTCCGTTTATCACTTTATTCCTGGTTCTCATATGGCAGGTTTCTTGGGCAAGCTAAAAAAGTAGCATTTTTGTTTTCAGCTGGTATGAAAGGAGCAGGAAAAGGGAATGGAAGGGAAAGAGCAGAAGAGGTTAAAAGACAGCTTGCATTGAAGTCACTAGCCTGAGAAAGATTCTTAATCAGTCCACTCAACCAAGATAAGTTATTTGAATCACATTTCAGCTTTTTAAACTAAACAAATAATGTGATTCTTAAGTTATAGCAAACTCTTTTCAATACCTTTATCAACAGGTTACATTGAAGACAAAAGTTGTTAAGCCACATGATTCCCCTAGTTCACTTTTTAATAACAGAGTAATCTTTAAGTTTATCCTGATTTGCTAAGATTTTTTTTCAGTTTGTATTAACATTGAAAATACTTCTACTTTGCAGACAATGACTTGGGACTTTTTTTAGTCAAAGGGGGACTCTGGCACAACATCACTGCAGTCATTTCAATCCCACTGTGGAAAACAGAATCTACAACAATCTGACAAGCAACTTGAGAATAAGGGAAAGAAACTGGTAAGTGGAAGTATACCAGATCTGTCCCACCTCTAGTGATTCACAAAGTAACAGCCTTATTAACAAATCTGATTTTCAGAGAGGAAAGTCATCATCCAGTATTTCTAAAGATTAATTTTTCAAATACATACACACACACCCCCATACACACTTACTTGGACATAAAATAATTTTCAGTTTAATGTAACTTTTTCCCCATCTGCACCTTTTTGATTCTTTCTATAATCAAAGCAGACCACACTTAAAATAGACAGTGGGAAAGCAAAGAAGACAAAAGCTTTCTTATAGAACCATTTTCAAAAACAGCTTTGCAATGCCATAGTTATCTATACTTGTCTAAGCAGTGTAGCAACAAATTAATCACAAATTCACATTTCAAGTCCTTTCACTGCAAAACCCAGTGCTGCTAATGCAACATTACAAAAAGAGTGTAATGAGGGAGGGAGAAGGGAAAGATGATAACATGTCACAGCATTGACAATAAGCCAACAAGTCTCAGAGCCAAAGAACTGCTATCTTCTATTTTAATAAATCCATGTTCTTTTCCATGAAACAAATCCCATACAGAAAAGCAGACATTCTTTACTTTTTAAATTAAAAAGTCTAAACCTACATTCATCCTTCTATCTTATGCTCTGAGACAGCATTATCAGTGTGGAATTCACTGCCCTGAGGCGGTCTTTAAGATGAGAGAACAGCTACAAGTAAGAGGTAGACATTTAAGGTTTTACAGCTTCAAGGACTGAATAGTTAAGAATCCAAATCCACAAAAATCTCTAAAACATTGGTTAAGAGTAAAACAAAATGTTGAGCATGTGTGTTGTGTTTAACCAGATAAATGTTCAATGAGTTGAACCTATTGTGTAGCTCAAAAATTTCACATACCTCCACAGCACAAGACTTGTTAATGTGATATTTCATCCAACTTGTCATCAAAACATGTAATTATTTTATTCAGGAATAATTTTCTTAGAGCACAGAAACATAGATTAGATAATTACTTTATGAATACATGCAGAGAAATCTCTGAGGTGGTCATCCAATTTCTGTTGGACCTGCAGGGGGTTCTGTTCAACCACTTCTTAACTGAATAACAAAAATGAAGCCCAACTCACTCTAATCACATATTCCCTATAAGGGTGACTTTGCTTCATTTTTAAGAGAGTATTTTCCAAGTGATGGTATCAGGAATCCCCCTTCTTCACTATATTCATAGCATGAGAATGTAGGTCAAGGCTGCTGGCTACTTTAGCCTCCGTATTTAGCCTTCATCATCCAATCTTACATTCCCACAAGAGAAAGAAATCTGCAAAATCTTCAAAGCCTATATCTTACTGGTCCCCGGTATTCAACACAGTATTTCTTTGGGATCAGACTGGAAGCTACAAAAAGTCTATCAGGAGCTGCTGATATATGTATTTGGGGGATTCCTACCAGTTATTTACACGTTTTATCAATTAACACATTGAGATCTTCCAGATGTAGCTTCTCACTGCTACCAGATATATTGTACTTGTGAATATGAAGTCAGACAACAAACAAAGCAGCTTGTCCTCACAACATTCTTAAAGTCATCAGTGGTCTTAATTAGTACTACTACTACCCAGTGTCGTCCAGTTCATCCACTGAAAATACTAAACTCAATTTTTTGAGCTGATATGCAGAAACTCTGAAACTTAAGGCAGGAGACAGCGACAGCTCTTCTAAGACACAAGGAGCCCTTTACTGTAAGCCACTTATTATGAGCACTTAGGTCACTAATAATATTTTAATATAACACCAGCAAGTTTAAGGCCAGAAATACTAATCCATTTTAACTGAAATTCAGTACTTTTAAAGTCTTCCTTTAACACAATTTATTCATTGAAAAACCTCAGCATAGACTATCAGTCAGACTATTAACTGCTGTGGTGAAGTCTCACACTTATTACAGAAAACTGAAATACACCTGATGATTAAAACGCAACTTCTATGCATGGACTCCAAAAATCACAAGCCAGCTCTGCAGGACATAAAAAGGAATTCTAATAGAGCACATGACTGTAATCATCATTTCAAGAGAAGTCTGAAATCAATTTGAGGAAAGGGAAATAACATACACATACTCATGAATATTGTTCATGGAAGACATCCAAGAGGCCCCCACCAACAACTCATCTAAGAGAGGCTATTTTATTTGTTCTTCACTGAAATTAGTTATAGTCTCATGCAGTCTTATTGTACTCATAAGAAAAAAAGTTATCTGGGAGGAGAAATGCAACCAAGACTAATCCAATAAAGTGTTCTGAAAATAAGAATAACACTTTTTTAAATATTCCTGAAATAAATGAGGCATTGTAGGGCTGAAATTAGTGACATTACTTAGAGCAAGCTAAAAGAAACAAGAAGACCTAATTTTTTAACCTTGATGTGGGAACTGATCATTTTAGTTTGAAAACCTGAAAAATGGAACGTCTGTTTAAAAATGGATTGTATCAGTCTTGATGACAGAATATGGAAGCTTACAACAGATGGAGAAAGTTACAGTTCTATTTTTAACCCACTTCTGAATTTCTGTGTATGCAAGAGAGGAAAGCTGGATTAATGGAAACACAAAAATGTCAGTTTTTTGAGATGTTCATTTTTACAATGTTTATATACTAAGAATCCTCAGAATGAAAAGTGAGTACATAAAGATAAAACATAATTCAAAAGCCTTTGAATTAAGACATTTAATAAGGAAGAGACTATGATATTATACTGTAGCACATAACTAAGCACATAAGTACTCAGTGCTCTCGGAAAAAAAAAACCCACAACAAAACACTAAAGTGTCAGAAGAAGATAATAAAGATAGCAGTAATATAAATAAAGGTAAACTTCTGTCTGAATGCTTAAAGAGCTAAACCTTGAAGCAATATCTAAGTCTGATGAAGTACTCCTTAGAAAGTATGTTCAGGTCTGCTTTCCTCTATTATCTCTTGCCAGTTTAGTTTCTGCAATACCACCACTGCATAAGCAAATGTTTTTCAACACATTACATTCACAGACACAGCAGAAGTATAAGAGAAACTAAACAGGAGATCATGTACAGGGAATTAGTATCTCATTCTTCCACTAAGACAGATAATAAATAAAATTGCCTGGAAAAAGGCTTTGGGGTGACCTAATTGCAGTCTTCCACTACCTGAAGCCTACAAGACAGACAGAGAGGGCCTTTTCACAAGGGCATGTAGTGACAGGACAAGGGGGAATGGCTTCAAACTGACAGTAGGTTTAGATTAGATATTAGCAAGGAATTCTTCACTGTGAGAGTGGTGAGACAGGCTGCTCAGAGAAGTTGTGGATGCCCCATCCCTGGAACTGTTCAAGGTCAGGTTGGAGAGGTCTTTGAGCAACCTGGGCTAGTGGAAGGTGTCCCTGCCCATGGTGGGAAGGTTGGAACTGGATGATCTTTAAGGTCCCTTCCAACCCAAACCATTCTATGATTCTGGGAAGTGGTTAACAGAAATTATGAACACTGTGGTTTTAGAGGTCTGTGAGCTCTGTCAGCCACAGCAATCCTATAAGCATTATCTTGGGCTGCTGCCTCTGTGTTAGGCTGCAGCCTGTGCATACACACTAACACAGAATATTGAGTTCTTCAGTAATTAAATTAAAATTAAAAGAACACAAATTAAAAGAACATTTAAATATTATAATATTGAATATTATAAACAAATTATAAGGGGAAATGAATGAAATTAGGCTTTATTACTATTACTGTACATAAACGCAAATTCAACTCCTTTTCCCCTCAGAGGTAGCACGCTTCAAAATTTCTGCTAACTCATTTCACACCCTAGAAGACTTGGTTTCAACTGTTACTTATTTAGTCATCAGAAGATAAAATTTGAATTTCTAGTATCAAAAATCAAGGGAAAAATAAGCCTATATATACACTGTGTCAGCTCTAAACAAACTGATAAACATCCATTTTTAAAAAAATGAGCAGTGCTATATCTGAATTAGTTATTTAGAAATGCAACTCTGCAAATGAACCCAAGGCAGGACTTTATGAATTATGGAAAACACGTCACAATAAGGCAACAGAGCCAACAGCTTTATGTGAAACTTTTCATATACTCTAACATCCCCTCATTTCACAGTTCACAGGATTTACATCGCTCATGGTCCTTACTTTATTCATAGCGAAATTCTAAATTCAAACTCATGCACAGATTTAGCATTAGCAGACTACTGATATGTTCTTTTCTGAGACACTGCAGTAATCAATATTTTACCACAGTCTTAATCCCAAAGGAAAAAAATCAAGAATCTGCTCTGAATCACAGGTGAGGAGATTCACAAGATGGACTACGGTACCGCCATGAGAAACAATACACGCGTCACTAAAAAAAGCTAGGGTGTTTATTAGTTACCCACATGAAACGATGCTTATAAAATAAATAAAACTGACGGTCCTCAGTTTCATCTCCTACGTACCCTTTCACTTCCAAAAGCTCTATTTGAATTAGCATTTTTGTATTAATACTACTACAATTCACTTGGCATTCAAAAGCCTCACAGGATATTGAACATCCAAATCTACTGCTCCGTTAGTATCTGCCAAATACTCTGCTATTTGCAGGATACGCAGCTTTTACCTTTCCCTAAGGAGGGGAAATTTCTAAGCCATTTATAAACGTCTTTCTTTGATTCAGCTAAGAACACATCCCAAAAAAGACACATTGAAAGTTCACTGATTGCAAATGCGCTTTGAGTAAACACTCACCTATATTAAAGTTAACTTCCCCATCCAAACCCAACATTTACAGCAGGAAATATCTTAAGTAGAGAAACAGTAACAACTTTTAGGACACTGCTTATAAAACTGAAGATGCTTGCAATAGCAGCCAGTAGGATAGATTAAGGCAATTCATTCTAGCACCTCGTCTTGCAGATGTGCCTCCTCTGACACATTTAAGGTTTATGGCTATTCGTGTAAAGCAGTGACAATAAAAGGATAACTTATTAAAATCCAAATATACCTCACAGAATTTCTGTAACAATGGAGGTGGCAAAAAATCCTGAAGATTTAACTGAACAGGAGGCCCAGTCCAATTGCTTTGAACAAAGAGCTGCAGACTGCCCACACCAAGTAGAAACATCAGCCTCTGCCTGCAATATAGATAAGAACAGCAATTAGCAACATACTACATTTTTATTTAAGGCTACAAGATCTGATTAAATCTTATACTAATTTAAAACACTTAGCCTTAAAAAAAAAAAAAAAACCACACACTGCCCTGTGAGGAAAATACAATGAATGTGGTATTCAAGAATGCACATAGGAAACTAAAAGGCTTGGAAATATGTTTGTTTATAGCGGTTGTAATTAATGACAATGTTTCAAAATTTAAGGCTGCACTTAAATTTCAGAGATCACAAGATTAGTAAAGGATGCAGATAGCCCAATATTTGCCTGTTGCATGGTTGTCATATTTTCTTTTTATACATCTAAATGTCACCATTTTAAGATAAAAGATGCTGCATTATCCAAAAGAGCAAGTTTATTTTCACTCCCTCTGATAAAAAAATTAAATGAACATCAAAACAGTTCAAAACTACCAGCTCGAAGTGGGTTCAGATACTTTGGCAACTAATATTATCTCATTCAATCATGTTTTTTTATTTAAATAACAGTAATTTATTGAAGGAGGAAATTATGGGACTTTGTTTTACTTCTGAAACAAGGTATTGTAACATTTTCTTTATTTACACAATTAAGTTCATCTTACATTATTATATTATTTCTTTATGCACATACATACATACAAATAATCTATACGGTCTGCAGAAGGCAGGGCACAAGCTCTCAGAATTTAATGGTTGCTTTATCAGGTGTAGACTTTTAAGATTTTATATAAACTTCTGCTTTGCCTTTCAATAAGGTTCTAAGTCATTAAGGCATAATAAGGTCATGTGCCAATAAGGGCACACTATCACATATAGAACATGCCTCCTAACTATAAAAAATTAGCAGTTTAATTGTGCTGGTTTGATACAAACACTGGTATGTTAAGGAGCATAAATGAATTAGAAAAACAGTCCTTTTTTTTCCTCTTAAACAGGAAATTAAATGTGCCAGAGTCCTCCAATTGAAACAAAAGGATAAAGTGTTATACAACCCCTTAAAAACCAAAGCAAAATAGAGAAGCCACACACAGACAAGCAGCTGGTGGGCAAAAATGTAACAAAAGATGTAGAACAATAAGAAAGCAGGGGTGGGGAACATTTAATTGAAAATAAAATAATAAAAAAAAGAACATACCCTTCAGAGGAGTTAAGAACAAGGACTGGCATAAAGAGTTCTTGACCAACAAGACAAGGTAACATTTACTAGCTGTCATTATTCAGCCAGTAACTACCTAGTAGGAAATACTATTTGAATACATATCCAAAATTGCTATTAAACTTTCAAATAACTCGAGAACACAAAGCACTAACAATTATTGCACACTAAATTATTACCGTTCCACACAAAACATCCACACTGGCATATATTTTCTACTTTTCCTCCCTTGATAAATTATTCTCCAAAGCTTCTGAAAGGTAACCTACAGAATAATCAACTATCTCTGCACTCTGATTTGACACACTGCGTAATTCAGTCTTTCAAAGACTCATTTTCATTCTTTTATCATTTACACCACTTCCACTAATAACATTTTATTTCATTATTTTAACATTACTGATACCTAGCTGGAAAGCAAACTTACTTGAAGTCTTGGCACAGCTTTATCCATGCAGAACACCTCTGGAACAACTGATAACCAGATCCATTACTTTGGCTGGGATACTGTTTTTCCACAGTTCAATTTATCAGCAATTTTTTCCCCCTCCCCATTTTCAGATTCATGACCAACTTCCAGTCTCCTTACCATGCACTCTTTATCAAAAAGTCAAACTAATCCCTGCAAATGCTAATCTCCCTTGCCTACACCCCATTTTTTTTCCCAAGGAAAAATATCATTCCATCTTCCTGACTGCCCTTCACACTTTCAATGCAAACCCTGCAGAGGTTCACCTCTCAAAGGCTGCCTGAAAACTGCTCTTCTGTGCTGTCTGAAAGGCAACAGAGGGTCTGTTGCTCATGTCTCCCTTAGTATGGTGATCTACATAGCTGAATTTATTTTGTACTTATCCTTGGACATGTCTGTATCTACATATCTTGTTCTACCTATATGTGAATGGGGGTTCTGCTGCCTTTTGTTATCAGATGCTTACATACACTCCACTCTAAGCTTTGTATTGCTATATCAAATCTTCCTGAAATTCTACATGAAGAATAATAGTACATTTGTATTTGAAGAAATAATGGATTTGCACATAACACTAGAGGTTACAAACAATATAAGAGTGAGAAAACATTCAATAGCCCCACTATGTTAAAGATGTGATTAGGTTACAGGTTTTGCTTTGCTTTTTAGTGCAGTTGGAAATCATAGAAGAGAAGTCAAAGTAAACTTAAAGAATTGTTATTTTTTCAACTCATGTATATCAAAGCAAGCTGCTGCAGAAACAGCAAGAATGTCTTCATTTTTGTTTTTCATGACAACAGGTTACCCAACCATCAGATGTGCCAAGAAAAATACCAGCAATACCATTCAGTGTTCGGGTTGGGAAAGCATAACAAACTTTATTGTATGGATTTCTTTTGCGAAGTTTGGTACTCATTTACATGCTGAACAAGGTAAAAGAATACATAGTCAGTAAAAAACAGTGTTAGTGTTCCTTTAGGTTTTGTAACCAAACACAAGAGACTTTCAAGATGTTTTGCAACAAGCTCTCTGAAAACCATCTCTTTCTTCATTGTGTCCTGCACACTATTTCCTTCCAGTCTTTAGAATCAAACTGTAGGCCAGGCAATGAATGTACCTCCTTCACATGGAGCTCAGGAAAAAAAAAAAACAAAAAGGCATTCCTCCTCTACATGGGCAACACATATCTTATTGCTTCGTCCTCTACAACTTCCTGATTTAAAATGGAGCTATGAAGCCACATTTTCTGCAGAAGATAATTGTTAACCATTGAAGTGAGTGGCAATAGCAGGAAAAAAGTAAAAGAAAAAATCTCCCATTCAATACATTTACTGTAATGAATGCTTCATTTTTAAGCTGCAAAGGTTAAAAGTGCCATAGCGAAAACATGCCTGGGGTAGGGGAACGAGGCAACCAGTTAAAACAATAGAAAAAAGTTGAGGCAAATTTTAAAATGCTGCTAAATCATTTTCCTTACAGAACCAAGGATTTGAAAGCGGAAAAAGTTACGGGCTATATCCAAAGAAATTACAATCTAGATCCAAATTTTGAGCTGTTTTGCCCTCAAGCTGTTCAGTTTTAGCTTCAGAAAAAGAACTCCCTAAGAGTTCTTTTAACGATATTGTAAAACCATACTTTGTACTGTGTTTATATTGTGCTAAAAGAATAAGATTAACATAATCCAACTTTCTGTTTCTGATTGAATTCAATTCCCATTGAGTTCTTAAATCTCCAGAATTATAACTTTCTGTTCAGGGAAAAACATCATATATTTTAATTTATCCCATCTACAAAAAGTCACAAGAAAACCCCGTCTTACTGAATTTTCTGGGCTAGAACTTAAGAGGTTTGCTGCACTCCTTTGAATCACTCAGCAGAAAAAGAACATGACATTTTACACATTAAAAAAATAGACAAAAAAGTTTCACCATAGGCCATGCAAGGGCAGGGTGCAAATAGTTACACTTCTTCCTTCCATAAGGCAGGACATAAGGCCTGCAGGTAGGAAAAATCATTATGTAACACATTTTAACCAACAGAGTCATCAAACACAGTACAGACTTAAGTGCTGTAAGCAGTGTCTACGTAAAATAGCAAGTTATCTGTCTTGCAGATAAATAACTTCAAATATCAAGAGAAAGTTACAGCTTACTTCTGCACCCAAAGCTTCTTAAATTATTATTAATGGAGCTTGAAAAATTCACTTGACTGCTACAAACAAGAATGTTTCTGGCAGATGCTGATACATTTTGAAAACGACACGCTTTCATTCTGAAAAAAACTTCAGGCTGTAATTTTGGGCAGAAAACCCTCTGCTTCTGAGAAGCTAAATATTGCAGATCTGCCTCCATATCTTCTGGCAAGGGGGTTTCTGATGCTGCCTAGAGTTGCAGAAAAAATTAGAAAAACCACAAAGACCAAAGAGCTGAAGAAGGAGCACCCTAGGAAAAAATTCCTTTGCTGTCTGCAATAAGAGTGCACTATGACAGAATACATAAAAAGTTTCATGATACAGATTATGATAACCTTCAAGAAGCTAAATGGCTCATTAAGGCAGCAACATTATTTCAAGCAATGATCTGGATCGGGATTGGGTCTGTTTCAAGTTCTGACAGATTTTTCTTTCCTTGTCATATTATTCAGAATAAAATACTGCAAGATGATAGTCTAGCAGTATTGAAAAATCTCTCCAGCTAATATTTAACAGTAACTGCACAACAAAGTACTTAAAAAAAAATAAAAAAGAAAAAGAAAAACGCCTACAGAAAAAAACGCATCGGAAAAACATCTCAACATTCCAACTCAGAAAACAGGAGGACGTCATATTGTTTACCACACTAGAAGATAAGCTTTTGACATACTATGAACACTTACAAATCTCAGCTCAATATTTTAGATGTGTAAACTACTTGTTTTTCTTTGATACTGTAGCAAAAATTCTTGGGTTTATGTCTGTCATACCAAAACACACACATTCGTACTCAGCCAACACTTGCTGGCAACACAGTACCTTCCTCTTACATTTATTTTTTCAACCTTTATCTTATTCTATCTTTTGCTCTTCTTTTGGCAAATTTTTCTTCCACCTTCACCTTTTCTAATCAATAGATATATACATGTATAGTTCTCTGCTTCTACTATCACGACAGATTTCAGCCTACTCATTATTTATACAGAAAACTGTATATTCAGACTGATTAACAGCAATAATTAGCATAGGCAACACAGTTAATAGATAATCTATCAGAGAAAGTCTTGGGAAGAAAATAATTAATTGAGGAACAACATCCATGAGTCACACGTTACTCATTTTACATTAAGAACAATGGAACAACCTTACTATAAATCAGACTTCCAAATACAGGTGTTGCTCGGACAGTAACATTACATGGTACTTCAAATAGTCACATAAATGTAATGCAACATTTCAGAGAGCTAACTGTCAATAAATGGTTTGATGGTATATGGCAATATGAGTTCAAATTTGTGGCTTTGTTCTACCAGCAGCTTCTGAGGTAATCACTGTAAATAAAGCTAATATTTTTTTAAAAACCCATATTACAATATCATTGTTTCTTTCACTGGATAGTCATAAATAGACGCCCAAGGGAGTGGGGGGAACAACCCAAGAAATTTCTTTTCTGCTTTCGTGTCAGTACATGAATTCTGAAGGCCCTACGTCACAAATCATAATTTTTTTTTAAATGCCCTTTGTAATAATGAAATATGGCCTCTATTAATCTTCCATATAATAAATAATAATTTCCACCTTTCCACGTTATCAGCCTCTGCAGAACAGTCCAAGTATGCTAGAATCTGTTTCTCCAAAAAAGTGTCAATGTTCTCCTCTGTCACAGAAGACACACTGAAAACACTGCAGATGGCTGAATTTGAAAATATTGCCTCGTATTTCCCATCAAACATCAACTGCAATAATGATCCACTTTCTGGAAGAGAAAAAAAAAAAAGAAAAACAAACACAGAAATCAGTATCAACTTCGAAACAATTTTGTCTTTCAAGACCTATTCAAATGAAAATATATATACCACTCCCCTTTAACAGTAAAATCCTATAGGTAAGACAGTAATTTCCAAGACTGGAGAACCCATTGAGGGAAAATGCAACAAATTAAAATGGTTCAATATTTGCAGAGTTCAGTGAATAAATTCTTACGTAAAACTGTAGAAACTACTCAGTCTTTCATTTACATGCTTAGAATAATCACAAAGAATGTGCAATTGATTTTACTTTTAAAAAGAAATTATTTTCCTGTGCTAACTATACTATCTCAATGAGAAGCTTCCAAATGGAACAGATTCTCAGGAGTAATTACTAACATGGATTTAAATCCATGAATATTTCTTAAGCCTTTCAAGACAGAAGTCATGAAATGCTATACACTTAATTTCTAAGAAGCTTCAGACTCATCAAGGTCTTGACCTAGGTTACAACTTGGTTCACAGAAGGTATCTTCCCTTCCTCCTCCAGATGTGCTACAGTGCAATCAATGCAGCAGCTGTTAGAACAATTTATCCATATTAAAACCTTCTATTCTTGAGCAAAACCAGTATCTGCCTATGCTGCAGCTGTGCCTACAGCTCCTGTAGATGCACTAACTGGTTTTAGACTCGATGATGCAGATGTCAGTAATGGTGCAGCTGAGGCAATACAGAGGTCTGGATGGCCTAAGTGCCTTAATATTAATCTGTGCTTCCAACTGGGGACTGCAGCTCCCATGCCCTCAGTGTTACTGTTGCTTCACTAATATTAGTAGCCAAGGCAGCCAGTTTAACACTAGCCCAGGTACAGATCCACATAAGCAGCAGCTGTGCAAAGAAGTGATCCGAATACCAACCCCAAGCTCATCCAGCAAAAACCAGCATTCTAATTTTTAGAAATACAGGAAGACCAAGCACAGAACCACCTTCAGTAATAGCGATGGATGACTCTGTAGAATGGGTGATAGACTCATTCATTCTAATATCTCTGGACCATCATTTGTGGCAGATTATTTAAAAAACACTTTGAAGGACATATACAAAGGAATAGCAGAGGTTCTGCAATGCTGCCGATATCATGCTCTCACAAAGAATAAAAATAACAAGAAACTTTCTTCAATTTACATGTTGGAGAGACTTTCTCTCACCACATGACAACTTTTATTATATTGGATTATAGTTGCCCTGACAGACGATGCTACAATTTGTAGAATACATTGTGGGCTGTGAGACACGAATGAAGAATACTGAGGTCAGTAACATAACTGTAAGCACATAAAATTTGCTTTTGATTCTGTGTGCAGCTTCTTGTAAGACACTATACAAATTTATTTTCAGGACCATAATTAGGAAGGGCCCATGTAAGTGATGACTAAGAATCATCACAAACCCCATCATTTTCTATCTCTACTGCAAGACAACTTTCTTCAACAAGTATTCCCCACATCTTATAGCAGCACACTAGTTAAAGTACCCAAAACAAACCAAAGCTAAAAAAAAAAACAAAACAAAGCTAAAAAAAAACAACAACAAAAAAGCTAAACAAAACCTTGACCACAAACAGCATGCACAGCTCTCAGTGAAACGATAAGACACACATCTGACAGATATCAGTCACATCAGCTACCATTCCTGGGACAGTACAAATGATAAGGTAAAATAAAATGTAACAAAGAAACAGAGCTGATTAACTCTGTACAGTTCTTTTCCAAAATGCAGTAAGTGCTTAGGTAAGGATAAATAAGACTTTCAATATGCTACAAGCTCTAAGCGTTCTAAACAACACAGCACATGACTTGAACACAGCTGTGTTTTTAGCCTGCCTGAAATACAGGAGCGCCTTTTCATGACAAATGTTACATTTTAAAAGCTGCTGCGTTCCCCTGCAGGAAAGCTGGGTCAGGAAGAGCCCAATCAACTTCCTTCAAGAGACTCACTTTCCATTGATCCCTCAAGCAATTACGACCGAATAACTGGTAAATACAGAACGGGCAGCTCATGCCAGACTTCTCAGTCCCAGGTTTTGCTCCAGGAGCAAGCTTCACCTCCTTGCCACGGTTAAACAGACGGGCAGCCGCTCACTTGCGAGGCAGCCCCGCGATGAGGAGCCCCCGGAGCGCCGCACGAAGCGGGCGGCCCCGGGCACCGGCACCGCTGCGGGGAGCGGCCGAGGAATCCGCCGAGCCCCCGCTCCTCCGGCCTCGCTCCCGCCGGCACTGCCGCTCCCGTTCCTCCAGCACGACCATCCCACGGCCTCCCGCGCCCTGCGGCGCCGGCAACAGCCCCCCGGGAGCCCGGCGAGGAGCAGAAAGGGTGCCGGGGGGGTACAGGTCCGCGGGGGGAGAGAGCCGCCAGCTGCCACCCCGGCTCAGCCTCGTGTCTCCGGACACTCCCGTTGAACGGGCACCTTCCCCCGCCGGGCTGGGACCTCCCTCACCTGCGGCCGCGACTTCGCCCTGCTTCCACTCCAGGGACTCCGCCGCGCTGAGAAAGCCCCTCAGCAGGGCGCGCTCCAGGGCCAGCATGGTCCCGCCGCCTCGGACTCGCCCCGCTCCCCACCGCCGCCACCGCCTCGCTCGCTGTCGCGACCGCCGCGCCGACAGAGACACAGGAGCTGCCGGCGCGTCCCCTCAGCCCATGTGCGGGAAGCGGCCGCAGGGAGCCGCCATGACACCCGCGCGGGGCACGCCGGGAGCCGCGCGGGCCCCGCCCCGCCGGGCGCTGCCGATGGCGGCGGCGTGAGGGGGGAGAAAGAGGAGAGAGAAAAAGAGGAAAGAGAAAAAGAGAGGGGCCGGGGCCGGGAGGTTCTCCGTGCCCTGCGGGAGCCGGCGCTGACCCCGGGCAATAAGTAGTTTGTGAGATAATGGCCTTAGGCGCACACACCTGTGCGACTGCATATGGAGTCTGCCTGGGTGATTCCCTGCGGAGAATTCCAGAAGGGGGAAGGTGGGAAGGGACCACAGTGGGCCATCCTGGCGCAGATTGCACTGGGTTGCGTCCAGGTGGTTCTCCAGTGTGGGAGACTCCAGAAGCTCTCTGGGCGATCTGTTCCCACGCTCGGTCACTGCACAGCACAGAAGTTCCTCTCCAAGTTCAGGTGGAACTTCCTGGGCATCAGTTTCTGCCCCTTGTCCTGTTGCTCAGAACCACTGAGAAGAGCCTGGCTCCATCCCCTTGGCACCCCCGCTTTAGATATTCATACATCCTCCGTGTGAATCCTTTCGGGGATCTTGGGCAGGTGCGGGCTGAGGTTTCCAGCCCTCAGGACCGTGCTTTGGTCTGTCCCTGTTTATTTCAGCGCCTGTCCTAACTCCTACAGGAATACAGTCCTGCCTCATTGTTTCTGCATGTTTATCGTGTGTGTACCGACAAGAGGAGGACAAAGGCCAGTGCTGTCCTGCTCATTCAAAATTGAATAAAACAGTTGGAACAATGAAATTGTTCTCTCAGGGCTGCTGATGAAACCTGAAGGGAATCAAGTCAGAAGCCAGAATGCCATCACAGCAGGGAGCAAATTGCTGATATGAGAAGATGAATGTTCTGAAAATTACTGCAAAGGCTGTAATTCATTTTGCCATTAAGTGCAGTGTGTTGTATCATGAAACAATTTGTCAATCTTTGTTATTCTTCAAATATAAGAAGTCTCTTCATCATCCACATCTAACATACTTCTTAACAGAAAGGGTTGTCAAGTGCTGGCACAGGCTTCCTGGGGAAGTGGTGGAATCACCGTCCCTGGAAGTGTTTAAAAGACAATGTGGCAGTGAGGGACATGCTTTAGTGGTGGGTGTGACAGCGCTGGGTGAATGGTTGGATCTGATGATCTTAAAGGTCTTTTCAAACCGAAATGATCCTGTGATTCTATAATTGTTAAAATTTGAGGAATACTTAATGCAGCTTTTTGTTTAGATGACTGTGATAGGTTAATTCCTATATGGGCTTTAATAGAATTATAGAACCATAGAAAGCCTTGGGTTCGAAGGAATTTTAAAGTATCATCCAGTTCCAACTCCCCTGCCATGGGCAGGTGTTGTCGTCGGTCGGAGCGGGAAGACAACACGGTGATCAGGGATACCAGCCCCCTTTATTGCAACAGAGCTTCTACTTATATACACTTCTGGGTGTCACACATGTACATGCACTATTGG
>JAYRBT010000114.1:33549882-33561412 GCA_036023395.1 Myiotriccus ornatus
AAAAAATCCAATGCGCAGGCTGGAAGGTGTAAAGACCTTCCCCGGTTCTTCGTTCGCGAAGACTGGCCATTATTTATGGCAGTAACTGCTATCAAAGTGCTCTGTCCAGATGCAGGAAGGTGCTGCACTCGGAATGTACGGAGGACCTGTTGTCACTATATAAAGCCTAGAAATTGTTGACACAGAAGTTGGAAGGTAATACAGCATGTGGCAGCAAAATTTAAAGGACTATTTAAAAGCCTATGTTATCATCGTACTACTAGAGCAATGGTCGTAAAATTCAATATATTAAATATCATAAAGATACTATTGTTGCTTAATGACTTAGAAGTACAAAAAGAGGTAAATCCCACGGGTCTAAGCACAGCCAAAATCTCTGCCAACATGCAATTTGGAAAGATGCCATTTAACCTCCAGGAAAAAATCCTGCCAGAATCTTGGACTAAGAGAGCTCAGACTCACTGCCTAAATAAACAGATTTCAGGTTCTATTGGATGATCATGATACATAAAAATATATTAATAAATCCTAACAATAATGCCAACATCTTAGTCCTACATATGATTGAAAATAAACAGAACACTTTACATAAAGGGGTAGGAAGGAACTATCCAACCCCTTTGCTACTGTCCTTACTAGCCTCATTTGCCAGGGAAAACACCTTTGATTGGCAACAGGGCTGAATAGGGATGCATATGAGTAAGATATGTAGCGTCACCCGTGAGCTTGCAGTTTATCATTTAAACTAAAAAAAAAAAAAAAAAAAAGGGGAAAAAAATGAAATAGTGCCATGAAATAGCCTCACCACACTTGCCTTTGCAAAGGAGACCTGGATGTTTCCATCAAGTTCTGTATATTTCAATGAAATCAAAATTTAATGCTGCCACAGGGGCACCTTGGTGGTGGTTTCCAGCTGCAGCAGCACTGGCTGCTTCCCTTTCACATTTAATGCTTTGTTTGGACCCAGAAAAACAGCTGTGAATTTCTGGAACAGGGTTTCTTTAACAAAGGGATTCTTGTTTTCACTACGTAAGAGGTCACAATTTCAAGTTAAAATTTAAAAAATGCCGATGGAGAAGGCAGAGCTTCAGTCTCTGGATGAGTGTTTGAGGTCAGCATTTCCTTTTTTGAAGGAGTGGTAACAAATACAAGCCAAATAAGTTTTAAATGAGTTTTCTTTGAACATTTATTTACAAAATTTTGTCTCAGGGATCAGAGCTATGGTGGTAGTGAAAGTCAAGTATGAAATATTCTGTTGTTGCTTTTCTGTAAAAAAAAAAAAAACAAAAACAAACAACCTGAAGCAAATTAGAAAACATAAGATATTACTACTCTTCAGTTGCATAACTTGCAGGACTCCTAGATCAGTTTGTATCTGGCTTCACATTTTAACCTAACAGAATGTGAAATTCAGCTTTCATGGCAAAAATGATTGTAGATGGCATTCAGAACTTCTCTCCTGAAAGAGCCCACCAAGAGCTTGGAGCCAGTCAAGCTTTTCTTCTCCTTGTCCTTCATACAGCAAAAAGCAGCAACCATGGCCAAAAGTAACTGCTGAAAAGGATATACTGTGGAAATATCCAAGCTCTTGAAGATTCACAGAAAAACTGTTTGCAGAATACGATGCAAATTTGAATTAGCTGTCTTGTTTTTTTCTATTTAAAAAAACCCAAACAAACAAACCCAGATATCTTTATTTTGATCTTTTAGTCTTTCTGATGAGTTAATACACCACAACTAAAAGCAAGATAGATTCCTTGCTTACGTATGTATTTAAATGCAATTCAAGATAGAGGAGTAATATAAGGCACAAAGAAAGGCTCAACTCTCAGATATTATGAACTCCCAGTATTCACAGTCTTCATAATTTCTCTAGGCGTGACTGAATTCACACATCTATAATTTGTGACTTTTTCTAGAAGATAAAGTAAAATATAATTGAAATTTAAACAGAGCCAGTGCTAAAGCTGATGCAGCGGCAGTCTGCAGGGGTTCTTTGCAGCACATGCTCCAGTGTTACTGTCGTCAGATACCTGCCCTCAGAAAATTTTACAGATTTCTCAGGCAGAGCCTTTAAATTTTAGGTTTTTGTAAGTGAACCTCCTACTTATTATTCGAATGACTAGTTAAAAAGGGAAAGAGATGTCTCTGATAAATATTGCCTTGTGGTGTGAGGCATTGGTTTTATGTACAATTGTGACAGCTGGTAGATTCAAATGTGAGAAATTTGGCAAGTTCAGCACAGGATAGTCCTAAAGCTGTGAGTAGCTTGGATGAAGCCACATAATGAAATAAACCCAAGACTGATTTATTTTAGAAGTGATTCATCTGCCTTCAACCCACATAAGAAGACTGTGACAGTTTTTTCTCTAATGTTGACAGTGCAGTTCAGCTCCACCAGCGAGAGCTTTGCTTACCAATGGAGTGCTCACGTAACAGAGCACATGCAAGTCTTCCTATTTGCAGATTTATTTTTTGAAGAGAAAACACTTTAATAATGTTTTTTTAAGCCCACATAAATGATGAATGAGGTCCTTTCTGGACTTTCCAAAGCTGTGTTGTTGTTTGATCATATTAGGGTAATTCCTCTCATAGACCTGCTGTGCCATTCCCTACACAAACTCAGTATAAGAGGTTTTTCAGCTTCCAGATAAATAGTAGTCTGAATTCAGTGCTGCAATCAAACTGCTCTGTTTACTCATGGCCTGGAAAGGGATTTTTTTATTTTTAAGGACCCATATTAAAATAGGGCACAGAAATCCTAATCCCAGCAGAAGAATTCCTACGGGACTGGCAGGCCATAGTGAGTGCTGGATGAACCTTAAAGCCACTGAGCTGAGGCTGAGGGTAGAGAGCTGGCAGGACAGGGTCCCCCCCAGCCAGGGCCCACTGCCCACAGTGCCTGAGCGAGGCAGACCTACAGACCTTAGTCAGGCTCAAGCAAGTCTAGATCATCATGCAAACTCACCAGGATAAGGCAGGTCCAAGGTCAAGCCAGCCCAGGGGTTTCGGTTCAGCAGGATTCATAGCTGTAGTAAAGCTAGAGATCAACACTGTGATAACTCAGCTGAGACACCAGCTGATGGCCCTGGGCTGGGCTTAAACAGAGCTCCTGTGCCCATGGGAAGGAGGGTGTGTGGAGGCCCCAGATGGTGCTGGTCAGGCTTGTTAAGGCCCATTAGAGCACTGGATGTCCTGACAAGAACTCTTTCAGTGTTTAAGATAGGAAGATGAGTTGTTTGAGATGTACCTGGAGAGGCTGGGGAGAGATAATGTAGTAAAAGGTAGAGAAAACAATCTTTTCACAAGTCAGCTGTGTGAACAGCTGCATCTTGTCGGATTTTATCTTTTTAGTGAAAAGATCTGAGTGCTACATAAATAACAGAAATTGCTGCAAACCCTCCAGGTATCAGTAGGTTGCAGGAGCTGTCATGGTAGATACTGAAAAAGGACGAGAAATAGAGTGTTAAGAAGTGGCATTTCAGGCAAGCCTGGAAGGGTTTTGTTTTAGTTTGTCTGTAATGCAGTGTGAAAGATGGCAGGAATGTGTTTGTGGAGGAAAGGGTAAACAGGCAGTGGAAATGGATGTTGCTGGCTGAGGGAGGGATCTGACTGTACCACTTTACATACGTGTGCATTAAGAGCTTTAGTGCCTTGTTCAGGAGGTGATGAATGAAGGGAGAACGAGGACATACAAAAGGTCTGATACATTATTGTTACTGACAAGGAAAATAATTATTAATGGTAGCATTTTGTGCTGAGAGTCACGTTTGGGCAGAACCTCCTGTTAAGCTCTGGCAGCATTATTGGTAGAGGTTAAGCATCTGGACAAAAGGTTCAGCGGCTGACCAATACTCCTCTGAAGTCTGCTTTGTTTCTTTGGATGCAATAGAATTTTCCAAGCAAATGAAACCTACTCTGTGTTCTTTCCTCTGCCGCTAAATTTACATCCTTTTCTCTAAGACATCTCTAGTTTGACTTGAAATAAAGAGCATTTGAGACTTGCAGCTCAAATACAGGGCAGATGGTGCCCTTCAAGAACTCAAAAAAGATGTCAGAATGTTGTCCCCTGTAAGTGCAGTGGTTAGAGCAGTTCTGCAGTGCAGTCACTGGGATGTCAGAAGCAGAGGAAATGCTGCATAGTACAGTTTTACAAACTGTTAAATGTTATTCTTTGACTTAGGGCAGTGCACCTGGCAGAAAATTATTAGAGTGAGACACATACGCACGCAGGAGTTTAAAAAAAAAAGCATTTGGTTTCTGCATGCAGTAGGCCGAGGGAATTAGAAGGAATTTAATATATCCATAGCTGACAGGTTTAATTTGTCAGCTTTTAGCAAGGCTTTAGAGGATAATGGGCCTCAGTATGAATTTAAAAAACATATTATCTTTATCAACATCAAGGAATACAATAATTTGAATACTCAGTTTTCTTAAAGTAAATACAAGGTTCCAACATCGAATGCAAAATAGAAAATATGTGCATACTTTTCCCTTTTCATTTATGTTACTACTGTCATTATCATTTAAAAACAATATTCATATATTGCTCAGGTGAATCACTGTTCAAATGACCGAATTCCATTGCATATTTTCTTCTTAAAAGGGGCAGGAAGGTGAAGAGCTTGAAAAAATAATGCAGACAGAACATATTTAGGATGCCATATTAGGAAAAAGTAGTGAAGTTTTTACTGTTAACCTAGAAAATACTGTACGAGTTAAGAGAACTGGGCATCCAAATATAAGGTAAGTACTGGCCCTGAGTGGAGGGCCTCACATTACCAGAAGAGACTATTTTTTAAAAGGCAGAAGTCAAGCTTTGCATGAGCAAGGAGAATGTAGAAGGGAAAAACAATGCAAACATTGGAAAAGTTGGTAATAGTCTTTGTAGTGAGAGCAAGGCAAGTGCATGCGAAAAATCTGTGAATTGACAAAGGGAATCACACAAGGGAACAGCACTTAAGAACACAGTGTTTGAGTTTAAAATGTTTTAGTGAGAGTCAATTTTTTTTTTTTGATCTGATTCTGGTTTGAGTCTCTTGAGAGTCAGCAGTAAAGATTCTGTCTGGGGACTTGTACCACCCAAATTGTTACCAAGGGTTGTTCTCATTTAAGGTGGCATCCTCCAAGATGCCAGGGAACCACTGTGCAGCTATAGATAATCCAAACCACTTGATATTGCATATTAATCTATTTTCTTTCTCATATATTGACAAAATAATGAAGCTTACCAAAGTTCATCAGCAGGAAAGAGACTATGCCATACCTGTCAGAAAAAAGCAGATCAGTGGGCTTGTACCCAGGTACAACTATGGAAATACAATCTCCCTTTATGAAGGGTAAGGGGAAAAATAAGATTTATTGTCCCTGAGGAGGTTGGTTTTTGCTTTAATGTGTCGTGTGGGAGGTAGTAGGATTCCTGGGCAGTGATGCAGAAACATGGAAAAAGAAAGACTACTGTTTTCTGTGTGCATTTAGGAGGCTTTACTGGTGATGTTTGTTCAATTTTTTTAGTTTGTTTGGGTTTGTTTTTTTTTTTTCCCCTGTACTGTGTACTAAGGTTTTTCTGGTGCAAGGGCGTGTTAATGATATGCCTTACCCTAAAAATTTCAGAGCACACCTGGAGTAATTGGCAGGGCAGAAGAGCTGAGGCTTTACTTGCATGAGCAGCTGAGCTGGCCAAAGAGCTGACTGCCTCTGAGATTCAGAGGTCTCAACACCCTGCCCTTCTGCCTTCTCTCCTTGCACACTGCCCTCTCCATTCCTTGGAGGCTGCAGTTCCTGACAGGTTCGTCTTTGTACAGGCAGATTTTGTCAAGTTGAGCATGACACTGTCACAGTGATGGCTGTGGTCAGATGAGCACCAGAGCTCAGCTGCAGGAGTGCCGTTCTGAAGTGCTGCAGACCATCCTCATTCACACAGCAGTGATCTGTTAGTTCAAGTCATGCCATCTCACAGAACACATGGCTGCTTGCTGTGCTTTAGGATGAAATGGATGATTAACACATTTGTGTTAACCATACTACAGAAATAAACTGCCCCAACAAAACTGGTTTGCCTTTGGTGTCAGGTGTTGAAGTATAATTTGTGCATGAAAAGTAAAAAATAATGAGCCAATACTTTTAAGTGTCAGTTCTCTTTTGCCCAAATTAGGTGTTCTGCATGATGGTATTTGTTTGTTTGGGGTAGCTAATTTCTAAGCGAAGATATAAAAGTCTTGCGTGCCAAAACCTGGCTTTAAAGGAGCTGATAGAGCTACAGCCCCATGGGGCCCTTTTTAAGAGCTGGATAAATGCTGAGGGGATATCCAGCTTTCCTCTTTATCTGGATAGGAAATAGATGTTTTAAGTGGGACTTGCTTCCTTCATTGCAGCTGCTGTGTGGGGACTGTCGCACACCTCCCATCAGATCAGCTGTGTGGAAGGAGAACTGCTCTGCCTTACCCAGCAGAGCCGTGATTACTGAGGATACCCATGGCTACACCAAGGAGGAGGGATTAAAGCTATATGACAGATGATCTTTTCATCTATTTCCCCCAAAGATAACAAGAGAAAATAGTTTAAAAAAAAAAATTGGATCAAACCCAAGTCAGTAATTTCTTCCTAAGCCTGACTTGGAGAAATCTTACATAAAGAAGTTGGGAGCTTTGGCTTCTATGTTTGGTCCCGGTCCTTCCATTTTCTCTGATGACATATATGTATTGGTTCTACCATGCTACTGTAGGATTTCAGAAAATAGCTGCATTTTGCTTAAGGTATGGTCTGCAATTTTGGACAAGCTTGGTTGCTTTTGGGGAGAAGAAATAGAGTTCTGTTTCTCTCCTGTACTACTGCTTCATTGTTTGAGAATTTTTAAGCACATTAATTTGCTAATTAGCATTAGCACATTGCAAATTAGATGCAAAGCTAATTTCAGTTTAAAGAATTTGTGTTCAATTATATTGACATGTGCAAATGGTGAACACGAAGCCTTGAATTTCAAAAATTGTGCTTAAAATAAGGAATGAGATTATAATTTGCAAAGTTAATTATTATGTTAATAATCTTTTACAAACTACTAGCTGGAGCTTGGTTTTTGTTCTAGAAAGGTCTTGTGTCCTTGCTGCACCATTATTAAGCTGTGTATACACTTCCTTAGTCTGTAAAAGTGTGTCTGTGTCAATATAGTATTTAGGTCTATTTCATGAAAATTAAGCCCAAATTTTATTTACTAGCAGCTGACATCAATCATGTCCCCTCTCTCTCCAAGCCCCTGAGCCTTGCCCCCTTTAACGCTATACAATGTTCCAAAAGGAAAATTTATGAGATCACCTATTTAGATTCTCTGACATCATTCTGTCATGGCAATGAAGTGATTTACATGGAAAAATGTATTACCTCTGCTTTTAGACAAAATGAGTTTATGATGATTAATGGTTTCACTGCAAGTATGAGAGAACGTGGAAATGGCCAGCCTTTTAAAAGTGAAACATGACCTATGCTCAGTTTGCTCAGTTTTCCTCCTTATTTTTTTCAGCTTTTTGCAAAATGGCTTTGGTTTTGAGTAAATTAAAACGTACAAATTACATTTTGTAACTGAAGGAAGTGATAAATGTGGGGTATCCATGGCAACATCACTATGTAACTGGGACTAGAGATAAAAGGGAGAAAGCAATTAGCTTGAAGCACAGAGTCTAAACTGTCATGATGGCAGAGGACCTAGATTACATATTCCATGAGTAGCCAAAGTCACTGAGGAAGGTACATGTTGAGTCTGGAGAAGAGCAGGCTAAAGGATGATCACCTCCAGCTGTCCCTCCTGGTCAGAATTCCTAGGATTCTATTACACAATTGACTTTAGGCAGAGAACTTAGTATACAGAACTAAGTTCTCTGCCTATTCGTATGAACTATTCGGTCATACGAATAGTGAAATAGTATTTTTACAGGAAAGCACAGAGAAAATCATCCTTTCTGACACATGCCTTAAAATGACACTTGAAACATTTCCTCTGGCTTCATACAGAGCTATATTTTCCCTAAATGTCATATAAATATGAGTAAATGAGCAATACACAAAGGCCTAAACTAAGATGAGAAGATGTGGCTGAATAAGAATTCTGAAATATTTTCTTTACATATGCTAACTGAACTAAAACCCAAAGGCCATGAGGGCAAAAGCTATTCAACTATGGAAATACTTAAATTTGGGAAAAATTTAAATAGTGGCTTTTTTTTTTTTTTTTTAAAGGGGGGTTATGGAACAAATTCACTCTGATAAAGACAAAGGTTGAGGTGAACACTGCTGGCAATTGAATCTGCATGGAGACTTTGCATCATTCACAGGATGTAATGTTTGGAAATGAATGGAGCACAACCGCATGACGGATGAAACAAGCTTTGCTGTGAGATCTCAGATTCCGACTGTGATGAATGCTGGGCACTGAGCACTGTTCTGCTACCTCAGTGGAGCTCTGATGCCTAGAAGGTCAGTGTGTTGAAATGAGGAAAATGAACTATCAGGGAAAAATGAAAACTGGATGAGTTTACAGCCCTGGATTGTCCTTATTGACATTGACTGGACAACTGTCTTTGAGGGCACTGGCAATGGAAAATCACTTGCTGTTGGCTTCTGTGCCTGCAGTTGCATTTGCAAGTAAAAGCAAAAGTATATTTAAGGTAGTGATTAAAAATACACTTACACAAGTCATACTAACATTTCAGGAAGACAGCAGTATCAGAACAAGCACTTCAACCATGTTATTTTTATTCAGATGATTAATCCATGTCTTCCATTAAGCATACATTGAATTTAGAATTCTACTGTAGTTCTCTATATGCAATCTAGAAATTTCAGCCCTATCCTTCATTCATTTCTGCTAGCAGTGCAGACTCTTGAGAGCTCTTAAAGATAGAACCATCTTTTCTGAATTACACAGTTGTTTATCAGGAGCCGTGTACTGTTGTTCTCCTCTTCTTTGTTTAAATGGCTTGGCTTCTCCTCTGATACAGGTTATTGATGTTCAGTTCCTTGCTGTGTGTCGTTTGTTCATCTGGCTATTTGTTTCCTAACAAGAATGATTTCCTCAGAGGAACAGCTACAAAAGAGTGGAAGGAGGTTTAACACATCAGTAGGCAGTGCAGATACAAAAGGATATTACGTTCTTTGGAGTACCTTTGCTTCGGTCACCATTCGCTGTCATCAACAGCAATTCTTTGAGTCTGAGTGTACATTTGTAGTGTTTATTTATTTATTTGTCTATTTTTTAAACTAGAGTGAAATCTATATGGACCTAAATCAGAATTTGGATGTAATCTCCATCTTGATTTCCCTGTTCTACCATATGGATCAGGTGATCTCTATTAGACTCTTCACGTTGCTGATGTTGAAGCCTCCCAAGGGACGTGTATCAGAGCAGGTGTTTCAGCGTCTCTGTGACCTGCCTGCACGCTCTGTTGCCTCTAGTGACCATGAGGCAACAGGGGAATGTGTTGAATTGAATCTGAATTTTTTTCCCCTAGTCTGTGGCTTCTGTAGTGCTCTGGGACTTATTCAGAATCCCACACACTATGGCACAATCCAGCCAGCCAGATGGTCGCAAGATTTCTCTTGTGACTGCTACTGAGCTGGAGGGCAGCCCCTGTGAATTTCATCTGTAACACCAAGTTTCCCTGGTCAAAACCGCCTCAAAATCCAGTTGAGATTTGCACAGTGACATTGTGGTGATTTTGGTAGCTGAGAGGATGGGTCCTGTTGGCAGCCACATCATTTCCTTTCCAGCAATCCTGCTGCTGGCTATAGGTTTTGATCTGCCATGTTGCCTCCATATCCTCTTGAATCATTGCCATAGTACATTGCCAGCAAACATTTGCAAGGTTTTCAGGAGAGCCTGAACTGTAGCTACAGCCAGGATGGAGGCAGGGACGTGCATCCCACAGGACCGTTCCCAGCTATTGTGTGCAGAGATCTGGCACCCTGGATTCCCTAATGTGAGAACGCTGGTGCTTGGCTGGGCTGGTTGTACATATGTAATATTGGTGGCCTTGTTACATCCTGAATTAACCACACTGGTGTCCCCTGTGCAGTGTTCAAAGAGTTGCTGCCATATTTTAGGCTTAGAATTGTGTTGCACTGGAATCCAGCTAAGACTGCTGTACAGCTGTACAGCATCAAACCCATTGCCACCCTCTTACAAACTGCTTAAAATAGTTGTAGAAATAAACTTATTATTGAAAGCTCAGGAATAAATGAAGAAATTTTGCCTGAAGAAGTCCTAGAGGTTTGCACTGATGTGCTTATCGCTAATTTAGACACGGGCAAAGGTTCTCCATGACTGAAAACTTAAAAGAGTCAAGGTGAGAGAACAGGACTTCTGGAGACATCCAAGCCACTGCTTAGGGGTAGACTGTAAAACATTTTTTTTTTGGAATTCTGTTTCTGAATCACATGCTTGTTTAAATATCCGAACAAAACCAGAAAAGACGGGGGAAAAAATCTCATGTTCTGCTTTTCCCATTTGCTCTCCTGGTAAATAAGAAAACCCTTAATGAAGCAACAGAAGTAGCTTTTAATAAAATTAAATTGAATTTCTTTTTATTATGAGATTTTTGGTTTGCTTTCATTTTCTTGTTTGGGGGTTTATTTTTTTAATATGTGTTTATATGTTTGGTATCAGGGACTGGGATATGCTTGTTTACTTCTCACAGAGCTGTATGCACAGAGTTTATGCACTACTGATGGCTTTGTGCATGTCTGGATGGGGGCTGCTAAGTGAGAAAGAGAACAATGAATGAAGGTGCAGGACAAATAAATTTTTTAAAAAAATGCAGGAAGAGATTAAGCTGAAAGTATGGAGCCGAAGAGTGGCAACAAGAAAGCATCTGCAGGTTTTTAAACACTGTGAGACATGGTATGTTTGAGAAGCAGGTTTTCCTCATGGAAAACCATGTCTGACTCGTTGCTCTAGCAAACTCAGTAGATCAGCCTGCTTGTTACTTTTGCAAATACACATTTATACTTGGTTTAAGTATAATTTTGGGCTTTAGTCTCCAGGTTTAACAACTTCTGTTACATGCAAGCCTCACCACAGTAGCCTCATTCCTAAATGTCTTTTGAGGGCAACAATAACATGTCTTTTCTTATTCCCACATTTTCCTTGAGCTCTGTATGGGTTCCCAAAATGAACTCAGCTATTTTGCCATCAGAAGCAAGGCTGTTAGATGCCCTGTATGGTCTCTGACTGATAAGGAAACTGTTTCTTCCCTTTCTGGGCTAAACAACCTTAAATACAAAATTTTGCTTTATGAATTACAGAAACGTTACCAAGTCTAGCATTTGAGGGTGATGTTGTATCATTAAATGACACAGATATTACAGGCACTCAACACAAAGGATGTTGCATTAATACACTTGGAGAACTAAGTGGACCAGGTTATTACTTTTTGAGAGCCAAAACCTTGGCTCTGAGGCAAGATGCTGTCGTGGTTTTGCCCACCAGCCTGTCCCTGGGGCTGTGAATGGTTTTGTCCAAGTAGATTTCCGGACAAAACCC
>JAYRBT010000114.1:33561512-33608362 GCA_036023395.1 Myiotriccus ornatus
GCATAAACCTTCTCTCAACTAATAGTAATTGTGTGGGGGGTGTGAAAGCAAATTGACCCAGAGCAAAACCACGACAGATGCACAGAGAAGAGATTGCAGCTGGCGGAGATGACAGGTCACAACATGCAGAACTCTCTCAATCAAGACAGAGCATTGCGGTTTGGGAATTGTTTTCTCTGAGCCTTTATTATAAATAGAGGCAGTGGTGAGATTATGTGAGAGCTCTGCTACAGTAATTCAATGGGTAGATACTGTATTTTCTGCATTCATGGTCTAGGAGAATACAATAACGGCAACAACAAAATCTCTGGAGAAGGAAATATTTTTACCTGTGATTAATTTAAGTAATCATAGTTACTTCCCCCACTGCCTCAGCTCAGTGTATTTAAGAAAGCTCATGTTAAGATATAAATGTCTGTATGTTCCAACTAATGCTGTCACTATCTATGGAAAAGGAGAGGAAAAATAATGCTCAGAAAACTTTTTCAAGACAAATAACTGCCAGGCTGGAGGCATTTATACATATAAATAGGTATGTGTGTTTGTATATACATGATAAAAAAAAAAATTGGGAGGATACATCTGAAGTAGCTTCTATACCCTGTAATTGTTCCTTATCGTAAGATAAATGCAAATCTGTGTCTCCTTTCCATTGAAAAATGCTTTTAATTTCTGTTTTCTATAGACACTTGGCAGTCCAGGGAGGTGAGTCCACATGGTGGTGACTGGCTTTTGAAGAAACGAAGGAAACAAGAAAAGAGCATTTGTAAAACACACTCAAGGCAGCATGGAGGTAAAAAATGAAGAAGACATGCCTGAGAAACTTAAATTAAAAACCTAAGCCTAAATAATTATCCTTCACAGGGATCAGAATAACATGGTAAAGTCCTGGCTTAAATGTAGGTTAGCTGGGTTTGTGTTCTGGTATTTATAGGTATACAAGGTAAATTAATAATATGGCTGTTGTTATCAAGTTGTTTGCCTCAGGATGTATAACAGAACATTTCTTTATGTACCACCAGAAACATTTTGGGGAAGGGAATGGATTACATTGTTGCACGGGGAAAAAAAGATCGTTTTGTAGTAATGTTTTCTTAACAATGTGATCCTGCCAGAAACTGAATGCCCTATTTGATAGAGCAAGCAGGGTTAAAGCCATCCAAAGTAGTACAGTACATTTTCTGTATTGTATGGGAGCTTTCTTTTTCTTTACTTTTTAAAACAAAGAATTGAAGTTCTATTACTCATTAATAGACCATCATCCAATCACAGATCTGGCAGACCCACACTGACGCTCCCTAGAACTTATCTGTAGTCCAGTGCCTTACCTGTGTCAGCTTGATTTTACCTGCTGCAATAAGAGTCTCCTCACCAGGCTAGCAGACATGCATAGTATCTACCTTGAACTTAACTGAAAGATTTACAGAAGAAAAACAATAAAAAAGCCCAACCAACAAGGCCAAACAGGCTGCTGTAGATCTTGTCGATCTATAGTCACACATACTTTATTCTGCTAGTATCTAAACATTTAACATGTAATTAATTACTTAAGTGAAACTTGGAAGTCTTTTACAGCTTTCTTATGTTTCAAATTTTTTTTGCTTTTGTTTTTGTTTTTTTTTTCCTAGATTGCCATATTTGTTTTTTTCTGTATAAGAGTGGTAGAATTACAGAGGAGCATGAATCCGTACATTTATGCACATCTTTTACCCGAAGGAAATTCCAGAGGAAACCACCAAATCTTGCCGAGGTATCATCATTCATGTCCGTATACAAAGAGTACTGTGCCTACAAGTGCAGAACAGAACGGTCCTTTATGTGCAGCAATCAGTGTAATGAGGGGTTTGCTCTCATGGAGCACAAGGTCTCACAGATGGGCTGAGCTGTTTCCTCTCCCGTAGACAGTGTAGTTGAATCAGTCAGAAAAGCTTGGCATTGCTGTCTGTGATGCATCAGGACACATTCCTGACTTACTCTGTGGTGTGCTCTTCCTCTGGCAGAGTGGCTACAGCAATTCCAATGGCTGGTAACGTCCCACACTACACTGCACAGCAACTGTAGTGTCAGCAGGGAATCTTGGGCCAAAGGCAGCACCAGAAAACATGGAGTAAAATTCCATAACCATCTAACTAGCAGTTTACTGCCCTCTGGCCTTCTGAAAATAATTTCTGTTATTTTTTTTAAAACATTTTCTACAAAATCAGCATAACAGTTAAAACACAGGACTTGAATGGATGGTTAGAAACTGATCTATCTATACAAGTTTCTATTCAGTTTGATAAAATGGTAAGGGATGAGTCTACACACCTCATCGGATTTACTGTGATGTTACTGCAAGGTAGCATAGCTACCTTATGTATCTAAAAACCTGAAAATAAGTATTTTGTATCTGTTGCCAAGTTCCCAATTTACTTAGTAGACTGTAACAGAGTTGCAAGTTATTAGGAATTGAATCTCTGCATTAATTTGGTACAATACTATTTCAGCTCATGTTAGAGCAAAAAATGGATAATTGGTATGTGGATACAAATTAGAGTTTAATATCCCGTGCAGCTGTTTACATCTGCTTAATTAAGCTGCAGTGACTTGACATTAACATTGCTATGGAACCATAAATACACACCAGAGATAGAGGCACAACCATGTTAGCCACCCTCCTCATGTCAAATCAATGCATGTTTGGTACTTTTCGTTTCAATGCTGCATTTTAATGGTAGAGAAAAATCTCTTCACATTTAAAGAGGAGCTTCAGGTTTGATACATTTGGTTTTGGTACCAGTGCCAGGATTTTATAAAAAGACTACACTCCTGTAGGCAGACAGTTTAGGCAGAAAGTGTAGAGCTTTAATGGAAACTCCTAACTTAAATATAATTGGAAGTCAGTGGGTAATCTTGCTTTTGGAGCCTTTACAAGAGTACCACAGTCATTTTGTACAGTAATAGAAGGTAAGTAAAAACCCACCTATAAAAATGCAGTGCTGTTGTAACACTGATGAAGTTCTAACACTTTGAATGTGTGGCCTAAGCTCTTTGTTTCATGTATTTACCAGCAATTCTGGCACAGAGCTGCTTGTTTTGCTTTTTGATTAAGGATCCCCTGAAGTTACACAGATGTAGCTAAGTTGGTATTCTGAGAGGTATGTACAATCAGGACAGGCCTTGGATTAACACAACACATCAACAGAACAGAAAAATTGCACTTTGGTCAGGACTATCAGAACTAACTGTTAACCATCAGCATAAGAACACAACCTCAGTTGGTGCCATTTTTAATGATTAGAAATAATACATTGTAAAACAAAAAGTGAAAAAATTCCAGCGTGATACTTATAAACAAAGAACAAACAGAAAACAAAACCCTTTCAGTTTTGCCTGATTCGTAGTATTTATCATACAACAGATCATTAGTCTGAGGTAACACCAGTACTAATTTTTTAGTCCTTCAAGGACTACTCAAAAATTAAGAACAGTGATAGCAATGCATGTTATGTTAAAAGCGAGACTTGATTATTAAGTCAAGCAAATCTGTTACCCTTTTTAGTTAGGGATCTGTGGCTGCAAGTATAAAACTGGAAATAAGTCTATACAGTAGGAACTACAGAACATCAGAGTCCTGTGTGGCATGTCGCTAGCCCCTGTCAGCAATTAAGAGTACAGGTGATTATGTAAAAATCAGACATTTCAATACAGTAAAGACTTTGTTCCAGAATAGCCCTTAAGAAATTTAGAATACTGTTAGTTTGCATAAAATAGCCAAAAAAAAAAAATTAATTCAGAAGTCCAAATTTTGGCATGAGGTAAAACCATATGAATTTATTTCATCTGCATTTTAGATTTAGTAAGCATAAAATTAAGTATGTTGACTGTAATGAATTCAGTCATACAAGTGCAAGTCTTCAGCTAGAATGTATTTTATGGCAGTTTATTTAAAAAATGTACCAGTAAATCATAAAAGAGGGATCATGTCCATTTAACGTTTATTGAAGTATACAGGAGGTTTTCTTTAGAATCAAATATGAGCATGAATATATGGCCAAACGTAAAATCTATCAAATTCAGTGAAAATTTTCTGACTTTAAATAGTAGCTGTAAGAATGACCAATATATATTCTTTGTTACAACCGCCCTCACTCTACAAGTAAAAAAAAATAATAAACATTCAGTAAACATTCTTTCCTAAGGTAGTTTCCCTTATATATCAGTGATTTATCCATTTCTTGTATACATAACTTTTTAAACATACCAATCAGTGGTTCTCACAATTGAAAAATAAAAGCACAAAAAAGTTTACACTCTTGTACAGGTAAATAAAAGATCATTTTTTAATTAAACTGTATATCCTTAAGGGCATAGTATAGTTTCAATTTCATTACCTATTACATAATTAACTTCTTACATACAAATATTGACATATTTGGCTTGTGCTTCAAAGCCGTTGTGTCTACAAAGTCCATGTCAATGCGACTCATAACTTGAAATCAGTGGGGACATCTTTACTGCTGCTGGGTTTAACCTGTTCGTGCAACATGGTCTCTTCTGAGCTTGTTGTGGCACTGCATTTTTCGGTGGAGTCGTCAGTGTCTGGATCCAATCCTTCAGGACAGGGAAGTTTTAGAAGTTCTTCCCGCAACTGAGCTGTATGACGCTGAATATACAAGCAGAAGTCAGTGTGGAAGGCCACGGTTAAAACAATACTTTTCACAATGCTAGACAACGTAAGACCAAACAAAAAGAGTGAGTAGAAAAGGTTTAAATGTACTGTTTTAGAGACTGGATTCTCCCCTGTCCTTAAGGATTGGTACTTTCCTTTTATTGACAGAATAATCAGCAAGTGCTGCTAATTTGTCATCTTTGAATTAAAGGACATAAAATTATAAAAGTCTCACCTTTAGAGCCGCTGCATGATGGGACATAGTCCTGCCTACCCGTTTGTCACTGCTGTACTGCTGTATGTCTGCTATCCACTCCTCACACTGAGCCATGATCTCCACTCTTTTCAAGTAAAAATGTTTGTGGATGACCTGCAAGAAAACATTCCCAATGTAACATGGACGGAGGAACCATACACTTAAACAACATCAAATCTGCAAGATGTCTGTGGGTCTAACTGAATATAAGGAAAAAGAAAATCAGTATAAGGGTAATTCAGCATTGACCCAGGCCAGAGATAAACTGTGGAATTTCTGTCCTTGGAGGTTTCCAAGACCCAACTGGAAAAAGCCCTGAGGAACCTGGTCTGAATTCAACTGATGCTGTTCTGAGGAGTTTGTTGGCCTGGATGTCTCTTCTAGTCTGTATGAACTTATGATTTCTGTGCAGCCTGCCATTTCAGCAGCTGCTCGTGTTATCTGGGTGCAGGGTGAATGAGTGCCAGGAATACAACGAGCAAAAGCGATAGCAGATTGCTACACACATTCTTCAGTTCAAGGATGATCTTACTACACAGGCACAATGTGTGGACATTTAAGTTGGCACAGAGGCAGTTGCACAGATACGGTGTAAAGGCTTTTACTGCTTCCTTCACCACCCTAGTTTACAAGAGAAGCACAAGTCTTCCCCTGTCACTAATCACTGGCTGCCCAAACAGAAAACAGATAGGCAGAAACGCTGTCAACAGTAAGAACATAGGAACATAACATGCTTCTGCAGAGAGAAGCTGCTATGGAAGAGATGCAATCACAGTTACGTGCCCTAGGCAGAGGCAGCACCTCTGGGGACACTAGAATTCCCAGGCAATAGTAGTTGAGCTTCCCACAGTTTGAGTACGAGCCAGTATTTGATTGCAGAGTAATTTTGGTATTTAAATACACATTTGAGTTTAAAAACCCCAACCAATCAACCCTCACACCAGGCCGTGAAACTTTACTTAGTGTTGGTTTTGTCTTAAAGTTTACTAAAACTGTGAATGGTGAAAGAAACAATAAAATCAAACAAATTTTATTGAGGACAGAGAGTTCTTGGCAATATTGCAACTCAATTGGCAAAATCATCTTTCCCTCTGGAGGTTAGGGAATATAGCTATCTGTCTAAAGAGAAACTGCATATTGAAAGTGTGACTTAAATTCTGGATGCATTCCTTAAATCCATAATGGAGCTTGGAAGAACTCCCAAAGACTGGCATTTTAGATCTCCTGAGCCTACCTGTCATTTAAAACACTAAAGAGAAGACAGCTCAGATTTTTGAAGACAGCAGATCTCAGGATGCATGTTCTTAAAGATTTCAATTTTCAGGATGCCTTTGCATTTATGTTACTGAATTGATCATCACTGTTAAGGTTCCTAAGATAACCCTACAAAAAACCTAGAGGTCTTAACAAGTGAGTCTCTCAGGGAAGTACTCAGATAATCCGAGAGTTGTGTTTTCATTTGGATGGGGTCGCAGATGGAATCCAGCGTTCTTCCAAAAGCTGCCTTTTTCACCAGCAAGTGACAAAGCTGAGCTGCAGAGTAAGCACAATATTGCTGAGACTCTTTCGAAGGAAGCTGCAGTAACAGTAACCTGGGATTCAGTTACCAAATGCTGTAATGCTGCATATCCTTAATTTCTGTATATGTGAGAAAAAACAGGGAGCATTACTGTCAGGGAGCCCACTGCTTTATTGCATCTTCAATTAATTTAATCTTACTGTACTTTGAGAACGCCTTTTGCCAAACCGATATTGTTACATTAGCTAGAAGAAAAGGACCTCTTAGCAGAGGTTATTTGACTGTGTGTCACAATATTATCTTTATCGTGGTTCTTATTGAGTGCCTTGGTATATCTGAAGTACTTGGTTCAAATTCATGTTTTTTGGAAAAACACTTCCTGTTAGTCATGCAGACTGATAAGCAGACTAATGCCCATTTGTAGGGCTGATCAACAGTTTTTACAGGCAATGTAGAAGGTACCTTTCAGCATTTTAAGAATGAGGTGAGCTGAATGAACCATGTTTTACCAAACTGCACCAAAAGCCTCTGTTCAGGTCAGTTCCAGTTCCAACTTGTGAGCGTTTCCATTTCCCAGAAAAGAATCTGTGAAGTCAGGTGCATCCTTATTCACTTCAGTCTCTCGAGTTGGTTGCCCCAGGCTAAAAACTGACATCTCACGCATGATGTTTCCAAATATTTGCATTATTCTTAATACTCAAATAAGAGAAATATTTACTGCGTTTTACAAAACCTACCTCCTTAAAACATGGTGATGGATTTCTCATTTGTTCAAGCATTGCCCACTTGACTGTTGCCTGTCGTATATTTCCATCATATTCTCTGGAGCTCTGGGTACCACTTGGAGTACCTCTTGATCGTTCATAACCTGGTTCATTAAAATATGGTTCTGCTACCAGTATTAGGGATTGGACAGACACTAACACCTGTTAAGAGAAGAAACTAAATATTAAAATCGTGCTACCCAAATATTTTTACAAATATGCATAATTCTGCTCACCTTGCGTGAGTGCAAACCCACTTCTACTGCAAAGTACTTTCATTTGTAACACAGGCTACGTGCAAGCAGGGAACATCCAAGCTTTCAAACCAAAACCAGCACTACACATAAAAAACCACCAAGTCCTGTGACTGTGTATTTGGCTCGAACACTAATTAAATGACAAACGTAAGTTCAAAAAAAACCCCAAACCAAACCAACACGAAGATACAAAAATAAGTACAATACAGTATTTACAGAAAGAAACGTCTGATTGTACCCTTTTCTGAAAGAAAGTGTATTTGTCAAGTTCTCAGTCAACAATTTTGTTTTTTTTCCCCTGTGGCTGAGCTTGCTAGTTGTTCTAAATCATAAGTAGATGGAAAAGGAACGAGAGAAGTGAAATGCCAGGTGAACCATGGAAATTATCTTGATCTACATATTCTCCCATTTTTTCTTTCAAAATGAATGTTCTCCCATTTTTTCTTTCAAAATGAATGTTCTTAGCCCTTTCATTTAATATTTTACAAAAAACACTGTGTCATATGCCATTAAAACAAAATCTCAGTATTCCTCTTTAAATAGGAAAAAAAATGTTTTCAGTACTACATGAACAAAGCACCAACTATTGTCAATGATTAGGAACTGACAGTTTTCCCTTCTTCAATTCTATGATCCAGCACATGTGGGAATAGATGTTTACATAAATACAAGGCATTTAACTAGACACTCAGATATTTCTGAAATAAAACAAAATAATTAAACAGATACATAGGACACTTAGGAATACTAGAGTATATGTACTGCATATTAATGATTTGATGGCTTGCTCATTTTTCCAGTATTAAAACATTCATCCCTGTCAACTAATTTTTTTATTAAATGAAGGATAGATTTTTCTTATGTACTTAGAACAAAGCCCAGCAACAAGTTCAGGGATTACAATTCTGCTACACAAACTTAATTCCAAAACTGTAAAGAATTCAAAAACCCAGATTCGAACACTTACAGTTCCTCAATAATTGACAAGCTGATGATATGTTACAGACCTGGGAATGGCATTTCCAGCACTGGGCATACTTAGGTGCAAGATATCCACATCAGGGCAGCTGTTTCTGGAACTGACTCTCCTCCCAGCCTAGATACAATTTAAAGCTTGAAGACATCCCCTAATTTAGCAGCCCAGTTTCTGAATCTGGATATGGAAGACAAAAGTCCTCCTTTTTCTTGGTAGATGCAGAATGTACAGCTTACATCAGATAGGTATCATGCCAGTGGCAATTCAAAAGTTGGGTTCCTTCACAGGGCAGTGCCCTGACAAGTAGGTAGTTCTGCTCTGTGCTTATGTGTGGCATTCTCCTGGAGTTTCTCTTGTAGCAAAGCCAGCACAGAAGTGTTTCAGCTTTTCACACTCTCTGTGATGTGTACTCACTACACAGACACAGTGCTAAATCAGTAACTTCTATCAAAGCAACAAGTCCAAGAATCAGCTGAATGACCCAGGTTAATCTCAGTCCCACCACCACCTCGCAGGAACACACCTTCACTCCTTTAGGTGCCACAGCACCTTGTTAGATTGAAGTTGTGTAGTGGCTGTGCTTTAATTATAGCACAGAGGGGCAATCTAGGGCAATCTGATGGCCTGGGCACGTAGCTGTGCAGTGGGAAATATGAAGTAGCATCCCTCACTGGGCTGAGAAAGAAAATTAAACAAGTTTTTCTGTTCCTCAGGCAGGTGCTAGTACACGATACTGTGTGCACCATCACAGTCTCCTGTACCTGCCCAGCATTCAGCTAGATGCAGCCACGGCTATTTACTGTTAAACCTTACAAGATGTGCCTCACAAATCAGGTTCCAGCAAGCAAATGACCACTTGTGACACCAAAAAAGACAGAACATTAATGCAAATGTGCTAAGCCAAGGTAGAGTATTTCAGGGCTAAGGCTTCAGGTACTAAAGGTGTTTTGTTTTACATGTTTCTGGAAGCAGTTAGGTTTTGCTTTTTAAAAAGCAGTTAGGTTTTGCTTTTTAAAAATTTTGTATTTTAAATCTATATGACTTTTTAAGTAGCTATGGTAGAGAGATTTGACGCTGCAGCATTGTACTTTCTGGGCCTGAATAAGCAGTTGATACCTTGAATAATAACTGTAATGAATGAGAAACTCTAAACTGGTCTTCCAGTTTCACTGGGTTATAAAAGTTAATTTTGTAAGTATTTTGGGTGGTCTGACAATAGCTCAGTCTCTGAGCCAGAAAAAATATGTAGTGCATCATTCTTTCCAAGCAATTTATTTAGTCCCAGAGCTGTTTTCCAATTAATAGCTATAAAGTATTTTTCTCCCAGTATGGTGGGGATGGGACTTTTTCCAACAGTTTTAATACTATTTTTGAAATGAATCTTGAAAAAAACTTGTAAATTTTAAACTCAAATGCTGCATGTGATTTCTAACAATCAAATCCAACACTTAAATCTAAGAAAAAAGACTCTAGTGAAAATAAGACTTCCTAATACTTCCACCTTTCTACACTGATTTTACTGTTAAAGTCCAAAACTGCAGTTCATCTCTTCGTGATGAAGTTGTATGTTGGGAGACTTGCAGTATGTAAGGAAGTCTTGGATACCTATCACAGTGTTCGTCACCCTCATGGTGAAAAAGTTTTTTCTAATATTTCATCAAAATTTCCCATGTCCCATCTTGTGTCAACTGGTACTTGCCTTAGTGGTTTGCATCTATAAGAGATGCCTGGCTCCACCTTCTCTATCCCTTCTCCATTCAGGTATTGAAGACAGCAGTAAGATCTCTGCCACTGGTCCAGCCACTTTTCCACCCCCTTATAATACACATCTCATCAGTTTGGCTACAAGGTGCCAAGGGAGACTGTGTCTTGCTAAAGTCAAAGTGAGCAACATCCACTGCTCTCCCTTTGTGCAAAGCCAGACACCTCACTTTAGAAGGCAAGGATAAGCTCTGTTCCTGCCCAGTAAACCCACACTGGCTGTTCTCTTCTTTTCATGTACTTGAAAACAGCTTCCAGGATTATTTGTTCCATAATCTTCCCAAAGGTAACAAAGTATTGCTGACCAGCTTGCAGCTCCCCAGATCCTCTCTCTTGCTGATCTTGAAGCTGACTGTGAGATTTGCCAGGAAGCTCCCTTGATTGTTCTGTAAAGGTGAGAGCTGATGGCTCTACAGTGATATCGGCTGGCTCCCTCAGCTCGCCTGGATACACTGGGTTTGGTTCCAAAAACATGTGGGTCCAAGCAGCTTGAATATTGTTTCCTCTGCTGAAATTCTCAAAGACCTTCCTAGTCAGGGCTCAGGAAAGCTACCCTTACCCCTAAGAGTGGGGCAAAGATGACCTCTGCCTTTTCTATGCCCCACTGAGCAGTAGGAAAGCCTAAGAAAAATTTGTTCTTTTGCTGCCAGTATACTTATAAAAAGCTCTTCTTGTTCCTCTTTATATCTGTCAAGATTTTAGAGCCCAGCTGAGCTTTAGGTTTCCTAATCTCTCTCCTGAATGTTTGGGTAATGTCCTTTCATTTCTCACAAGTAGCCCATCCCCTCTTTCTGCCTTCTGTCTACTTTATTTTTGCAGTTGAGCTTAGGCAGGAGTTCTTTTTTACCCATGCTGGCCTTCCCCCTCTCTTGCTTGACTTCTACACACTGGAATAGATCAATCTTGAATTTTTAGGAGACTGATCAATCAGTTCTCCACAGCCAAATCCTGAACAAGCTGGAATCTGTTCTGCTGAAGGCAGTAATTCTACTACACTGAAACAGAAACTGTACAGGTTTCTAGGATTTGGAACAGAAAATGTATCTTGTGCTATGTAATTACTCCAAAGAAGGAATAAATTCAGAAACTGCCATAGGAAAGAAGCTTTACTTTTATTTAATGTTTATGCTTATGAGTCAGTGCATTTCTATGAAATAAAGCTGAAAATTATAAGGACTCTATGTCCTTATAATGGTATTTATAAGGACTGTATGTCCCAATAAATTCTGCTCTAATGTAACACTAATTGCTATTGAACACAGTATAGCTACACTGTAACTCCCTGCAGCTTTATTCCTCCTGTAGACTTCAGAGGAGCATGGTTACAGTGTGCACTAGTGTACTACACTTTCTCATCTCTCACAATGTGGAGTCTCTTTTGTCTTTACCATAAAAAGCTTGTGATAATTCCAGGAGGTGATGTCATCTTCCAGTCTTTTTTTGTTTTTTTATAATTTTTAAAAAGTAAAGTACTTCAAACCATCTGAGCAGAACTGGTGTAGGAATGACTTGCACACGTGAACAGTTGCCCTTCGAGACAAGACCAATAAGAAATACTGGTTTCAAAAAGCACTATGAAGAACTTCTCTACACTGTTCCTTTTCTACTGTTCCAAGGGTGTTTTCTGGACTTTTGTCCTGTTTATGCTTATTTAAAGAAGAAAATCCTGTTTTAAAAATTCAAAATTTAAAAATTTAAAAATTCTGCAAAAAGACCACTGCAAAACAGACCACTTCCTACTCCTAGATGACATTCTGAAGAGAAAGAAGAAATTGCTCACCTGCAAAAAACTTGATGTTTGGGGATTCCATTTCTCTTCTGGTCTCCCATGCCATGTGTTCAGTATGCTTAAACACACCTGAAAAGGTGACATTATTAATACCACAAATATTATGACAAAACTGTTCTGCTTAGACAGAACAGAATGTTAACATTACATTAATTTATTTTTTACAAACTTCTGTATAACTTCATTCTAAAAGTCAAATTTGTTTCCTATCACAGAATTGATCAGGTTGGAAAAGATCCCTTGAGATTATTGAGTCCAACCTATGGACAAACACCACTGTGTCAACTAGACCAAGGCACTAAGTGCCACATTCAGTCTTTTTTTGAAGACTTCCAGGGATAGTGACTCCATCATCTCTCTAGGCAGTCCATTCTAATGTCTGATCAATCTTTCTGTGGAGAAATTCCTCCTAATGTGGAGAAATTCCTCCTAAACCTCCTCTGGCACAGCTTAAGACTTGTTACATCTAACGCAGGGACCAAGTTGACCTACCTTGCCATCATTGTAGAGGTTTGGATTAAATCTCACACTGTGGCCTCCAGTTGTTTCCAGATTCACAAGTGGGGGGGAATTAGGATAGTCTTGTGGGAAATACACATCAAATTCAAAGCAACCATTTGCGTAAGGGGTGTCTGCAGGACCAGTAATGAGAACCTACCGTTGTAAAAAGAAAAACACTTAAACCCTCCATCCTTGTATTTGTCACACAGTTGAGATCTGATAAGTTACATGAAGCATTTTATTTCCACATGCTACTTGGCAGAAAATATTATTAGACATCATAATCATACACAGGCTGTCAGTCTGTTCATTTTGATACTGTGGGTAAGTGAAGCCGCTGTGAACATTCCTTTTTCCAGATTACAAATGGAAAGCAAGACAGAAGGAGCTAAAACTCTTCTCCATATTGGATGACATTAACAGAATGTTTCTTCAGGTCCACAGACACTCTGTATACAGACTGTGTACACAGAAACACTCTGTATACTTCTTCATACCTACTGCCTACAACTTAAATGATCAGAGACAAAGATACACTTTGATCACAACAAAGAAACAAAATGAAAGTTTTCCCTTTGGAATAGCTGAAGAAGAGTGAACCTTGTTCTGGGAAGTCTCCTTGGCTGACAGAATATTCCTGGGGCAGGTGGACCCTCCCTGCCAACTTACTGAGAAATCAGAATCAGACTCAAATACTACTACTTACGTTAATGTTTGGACAGCAATTAAAGTACACGTGAAATATTTCTGGTTCTTCCAAAGATTTAAAGCACCTTCTTATAAATTTATATGCCAAGCTGAAGAGAGGAATAAAAATAACCTTGCTCCTTTACCTTCATTATGTCAAGCCGCTCCTCATCACAACGTACAAAAACGCTGGATGAAGATGAGAGAGGCAGTGAGGTTGAAAGAGTCACAGCTTCTTGAGCAAGACGTCGGGCTCTGGCAGCACTGTTGGCGTCACTTGCATTTTTTACCTGAGACATGTAGTGGTAATTTACTTTAAACACCAATTTTCCGTCATCATCTTCAGAAACCATTTCAAATGTATCTAGAAGAAAATTTTAATGCATCAGGAAAGGAGCGAAGTTAATAATGAATTAGTCTTGGATAAAGATTCTGACTATTAAAATCAAGAAAGTTTAATTTGCATTACACTAATGCACAAAACTATGTATTTTGTGAGTTAACAGTGATCACAGAAAACAAAGCATTAACAGTTCTGGGTTGAAATACTTTCTGCAGCAAATTTACAAGCTTTCATATGCAACTTGTCACATATACACCATCCCCAATTTGGAGAGCTACCAGCTACTCCAGACCAGGAATATAACGACACAAATAGATAATAATGCTAACAATTGAATTCGTGTGATCCAAGTGCCAATGGTATTTACTCGTGTACTGGTTGCAAAGCTATTAAAGGATCACAAAAAATTGCAGTGGTGCTGGTTTTCTTTAATCACTTGGTATGCAAAATCTGCAGCTCGGCTGCCAGAGGGCAAAGCTCCCATTACAAACCTCCCTATCTCCTACTCTTGGCATATACTCCAAAAACATTTGTTATGAAAATTGCTTACAAATACAACAGCAAAGTAATGTGACTGCAAATGCTGTCACTGCAACTAAAAAAAATACTCAGAAAGCATGTTTTTGCAAAAATTTTATAGCTCTTTTTAGGTAAGATACTATTAGTTCTTCATGCTTTTTTTTTTTTTTGTAACACATTTCCCTTTATGGCCAAAGTAAGGGCTGATTCCCATCACATTATCCAAATGCAACATATTGTATTCCATGAAAGCACAATGAAATTTACCACAGTTTCATTTAAAACACACTTTCTGATTTGGATTCTATTCTATTTAAAAAAGTAAAAGCTACATTAACATATATATAGAACCATATATGAGCTTTAAAAAACAATCAAACAACACTTTAATGTAATTTAAGAACTGAAAGACTCAAATCATTACTGTAATGAAAACACAAACAACATAATTAAATTCATCTGATTCCTTGAACTACTCTAGTGTATGCTTAAAATATTTCTTATTAGTTCAAAGAGGGCATGAGTTGGTAACCTGAAAATACAGACTTATTTAATTTTCCATATGTGAAAGTTATTAGTGGTCACATATGTAAAATAGTTGTTAACTTTTAAAATAATAAGGAATTCCATCCAACAGAACACAGTGTCTGCTTTCTAAACATAAACATTCACACTTCTCAACCTACCAAACTGGAGTTTTTTCATGACAGCCACATACTTTTCTTCAAGAGACCGTAAAACAGACAAAGGCTTGGGCTTCACAGCAGCCTTTTTGGAGTATTCAGCCATCTTCTTTTCTGTTATATAAAATGTGAGGATTATTTGTAGTTACCTATGTAATTCTGAGACAAGCACAGCAAGCGTTTGGGGATTATTTAACTTGAAATGACATTTTATGGTTACATTCTTTTGCAGAGAAGTCTCAAAACTGGGCATCACTCAGGATATACAAATCTCTTTTTCTCACTACTATATATTTCATTATCTGAACAGCTTGAAGTAAATAAAGGTCATAATCTCAGCTCAGAAATAATTAATGACTGCTGCTGTTACTAATATTCTTTTATTGTTTCTTTTAGTTTATTTTTTTAAAATTTAAAACAGGAAGTATGACATATGCTTGTGTGGATGGCTATTTCCACATGAATTCTCGGGCTCTCCAAAATCAGGAGCTGATTATACATGCCTTTATAAGATCCACTTCCCTGATTCTGCTACCTAATCTTTAGTTTTCTTTACTGGACAACCAGATGGTGCTTTGAACTTCTGCTGGTTCAGTCCAGATTTTTCTTCAGCATTCATCTAGTCAAGAGTTAATCTAATTGATAAGATTTAGTTTTAACAGCAAACACCTTATTATTAAAGGTCATGTATGTTGTTTTCTGCCAAGCAAAACAATAATAAAAAAGGTGCTATGTAACTGTGCTAGAAATCATGAGGTGTACTCTTATTTGAATTATTCTGTTTCCTGATCAAAACATTTAAGACTACCACAAGGTTTCAACCACCTCTGAAAATGCGGTCAGTGGCTGGGGACAGAAGGGAAGTATTTGGTCTTGCTTTTAAGCTAATTTTTAAGTTATCTGTTAATGGTTGCATTACAAAGAAACACTATATACTTGTATACTTTATATACTTATAAAAGTATTTTTATTTTACCTTGGTTTGCTTGGCGCAAACTGGTGGTAGCAGCATAAACTATCTCCGCAGTCTTTTGGATGTCTGGTACCAAGAGGGTCAATCCCTCTGGTTCTTGATCAGAAGTATCTGGTTTTACTCCTGCTTTAGCTTTGTCTTTTTTAGACCTGCATGGGGCAATGAAATAGGATACAGCATGAGGGAATATTTTTCAGCCAGGCATTCAGTACTCAGAATATTTGTCAACATGGAAAAATATCAAAGCTGAAGGAATCAAGATTAAAACAAGCCTTCTAAAATGGAATGTCTCTCTCTATCTCCAGGTTAATCACAGAATGTAGCAATCAATTGTGACAACACTGAACATGCCGTCCTGCTTTGACACACAGATGTACATCTGATACAATGTGTAAAAACCTAAAGCCAGCAACACCAGTATAGCAGTTTCTCCGTCAACCTTTCAGTACTCAATTGTTAAACTGCATGCTGATCTTATGTTTGCACACTTTCACAAAGTACTAGAAAAGCTTACAAAATCAATCTGACAAAGATCATGTCACAAATACCCATTTCATCCATGCAGACCTCGTGCAAAACTAAGTTCTAAATAGGTAATAAAGTACTCTTTCTTGCTACACAATGCACTAGCAACTATTGAAAATACACCACTGGTGTAAACCAACAGTAAACCTCTACTGAAAATTCACAGCATGTATATGAACAACAACCCAGGCATCACAGGACAGATCAAACATGAAGTTTGTATCTCTCTGCAGTTCTCTTCTGGGCTACAGAGATTTAGACCTTTTATTTCAATGAGCAGTTTAATGTAATAATTTAAAAAGTCTTAATGTATAGAAGGCATCTAGATTATGTTGGATGTTTATAATCAAAGTATTGCAAATTAAACACCAGAAATTTTTCTAATGACATAATTTGAATATACAGTTTATACTAACACCATTGTTTGATAGAAGCTAGTTGCCTAGTAATTTAAGATATATTGAAATACTTAGATTGTGACAATCCAGCCTTTACTAGCATATATAGTCAACAGTTGAAATGAAGACAAAGGTATTTGATACGAATGTAACCTAAATATAAAAGCTTCTGTTTCAAGAACTAACACAAACTTACACTGTCATCCTGCAAAACTTAATAGATTTTAATGCTAACAGCCCCCCAATTTTTTTTTTTAAATTTATACATTTTTTGTTTCAAAGCACTTGTTCATTTTAAAACCCAAACAAGCTCAATAGCCAAGATGCACTGGTTTTCTCTTTACCACTTCCATACCTAGATGCAAACCAGAAAACTATCAACACAGGAAAAAATAGCAATTTAATGCCTTGATGTACCAAACATATTTTAGCAACTCTAACATTTTTGTATTTCAATCTAGACTGAAATTGTGCATAATGAACTAAACTATTCAGTAAAGGTGATTACAGTAATACTGAATACAGTCTTTGTACTCTACCTAATCAAATGAGAATATCCCTAGAGCATTAATAACAAAATTCATTACTGCAGAACGGTACATTTTCCCTGTTCCAGACTTAATCCAAAAGGATGTTAGCCCATTGTTGACTTCAAGCAATGCTGAGCTTTCAGATCCTCAAAGTTAGGAGGAAAGCATCAGCACCAGCACCAGGTAGCATCTGAGGAACAGCTTAAGACAAAGAAGCAGCAGCTGCCTCTCCCATTCATACTGTCCAAAATCCTCATTGTTGCATTTTTCCTCGTGGAAAGCTAGGCCAATATTTTGAAATAACCTACTAGGCACATTCAGAAATGTATATTTAAAGCCACTAAACCTCAGTGACAACATGTTTTAATGCCACTGACATACTAGCGGCTACCAGTCCCAGGAAAGGTATACAGATTTAGATCTGCCTGCCACTGATGTAGAAGCCTTAAGCTATTTGCTACAAAACCCTTGGAGAAATTCTGGCTATAGTGAAATGTCAGTGGGCTTTATCCAAGAGAAAGATGTGTGAAAAGCCATACAATTGTGCTTAGTGAAGGTAGTGAAAGAGAAATGAATTCTTACAAATACATTTTCAAGACAGTTATCTTCAAGACTTTCTTTCAATTAAAAGCCATTCCCCTTCATCCTGTCACTGCATGCCCTTGTAAAAAGTCCTCCAGATCTCCTGTAGGCATCTGCCTCATTATCTTATTCTCTACAACTTCACTGTTATACACAAAGAGTTGGAGAAATATAACAGTACTTTACAGTTCCTCAGTTTATTTACAGTCAAGTAATGGTAAATCAAATAATTCCCTAGACCCTAGATGGTAAAATCTGTCAAAGGATCCCCAGCAGTATGTACTTTCACACTGACCACAACTTTTTAAATTTTACACAGTTTTGGCACCTGAGACAGAACTGAACTGCAGTTACTAAACCCAGTAAGATCCTTCAGCTGTTTCTTCGCACTCTGTCAGCCTGCATATAAATCTATGTATGCAGATAGCAAACAGTTTTATCAAACTCCTGAGCTTTAATGTAGGACATACCTTTATTTAAATGCTATGATTTTTAGTGTGGAGGAGGAGCCAAATATTTAATTTAGACACAGAAACTTCCTCATACAGTTTTTCAACCATTGAAGAAAATGCAGAGAAAATGTCAACTCATATTTACAGGGATGACAGTCACTAATATATTTGCTAGAAGAGACAGCAGTGTAGATGCTAATAATTTAAGCCATTAATTTAGCTTGTACTAGAAGATGACAGCCTTCTCTTCACTCTGTGCTAAATGAATAATGAATGATACACTCCCAAGGCAACTTTAATTTTCAAAGTCAATACTAATACTTACTCACCCGTGCCTGATACTTAGAGGTAAATGTGATAACACAGAATGATAACCCTATCAAAGCATTCACAGAGTAAAGCAAATGAACCATTCAGCCCCTGTGTACCACAGGGGCAGTGATTATAGCGCAGTGTTGCTCGGTCTTAGATTGATGCTCAGTTTCCTGGGATAAAACTACCATAGGTTTGCAACTGCAGTATCATTCAGCCCTCATGGTCTCCCCACATTTGTGCCTTCCAGCAATTCACAGATTCTTAAACAAATCTCCTGAAATCAGGCAAAACAAGCAATGGACCATCCCCCTTTGCACATGACCACCGGTGAACACTGGTAACCTCCTTGGAGATGGCTCCTCATACTCCTCTTGGAGGCTTCAAGCACTATTTACAGACACTAAGCTGAAGCATTCCAAACCAGCAGAGGCTGCAGGACTGCTCCCTGCAGACAACCATTAGCTCCAAACAAGAGCTTGAGAGTACAGCAAAAGGAACCGACAGTTGTTTTGTCTTTTAAAGAAAAATCAATTAGAACAAATTAGGCCTCGATTCTTGGGACCCAATTACAAAGAAAATATTTTGTTGGCAAAATGCACCTTTTCACACTGAAGTTCTGCAAAATAACAGTGAAGACAATGAAAAGCCATAGGAGGAAAAATGCTTCAGGCCTACCTGGTTGTATCTAGCATCCCCATACAGCATAGTTAGCAATTTTAGACACTGGCTTGATAGATTACACATCAAACAAATAAGCAATCGGCTTATTTTGCCAAAATTAACCATTTGCCACAAAGCTCACCCAGCAGTTGGTGGTTTTGATGAGCCTGCTTTGCTACACATCAGCACCTCTCTGCAGCACAGGGCTCAGCCATCACAGTGAACTACTGGCTCAAACTCAGCCCTCGTGGCAACATCAGCCTGACTGCTCTCCAATGAGTGATGGCCTTTGACTCCCTAGTAATCAAACAGTCATGAGAAATCATCTCATACCTAAATGTCTTCTCCATTATCCAGAAACTTTGCAATTTTCTAACAAAATATTATGGCCTTTGAAAGTAAAGGAAATTCAGTGTTAACTGGAGTCCAAAACTAAAACTGCTCAACTTAGATTCTGGACACTGATGCTCCAACATGGAGATGACATTTGGTAGATGTGCAAGTCTGCTGCTCAGATGATAGGAAGATTTGCCTTTGAAACTAGAACCCATAATTATGTTGTTGTTCTGGCAATTTGACCTAAAAGGAACAGCAGATTTTCCATCTAAGAAATTCATGCCAACACTTGCTTACATTTCTGGCACACTTTCAACTAAAATGCTGAGAATTCAAACCTTCTACCCCAGTGGTTCCAGGCTGTTCAGGCTGTTGGTGTTTTCATCCTTGTCTATGAACTGCTTTAAAGATAAACAGCATTATGCTTAAACCAACCAGTGAAAGACAAGCTTTCCTTTTCTGCTGATGTATCAAAGTAATACAAGAAAATTGTACAGATAATGTAACTGAACCAACCAGGGCATTCTTATCAAATTCATCTGATGCTAAAATAATACTGATTGTGATTCTAGAATTCTTCTTTGTTTTCAGATCCTAAGTTGGCACTGAATAACTAACTAGTCATAGCATATTTATTTTACCAAATTAAAAAGAGTAGTCTTGTGCCATTCTCTCTTTTTAGACTTCAGCCTGGGGAAGTGACATGAGAAGATACAAGTATCCATGGCCATTAAATCCATTAAATGGATGACCAGATCAGCAAAAAAAAAAACAAAACAAAACAAAGCCCCCAATCAGTGATTCTGGTGGATAATTACATACATATATAGATTGGAATTGGATTACATAGAAGCCAAACAGATTTTCTTTTTTATTTTAAGAAGATTACAGTATACTATGATACGCATAATATTACCAGCAAGCACAAGCTGACTTTTTTAGATGGATATCCAACATAAAGAACTGTCCTTCCTAGTTCTGTTTCTTTTACACTAATTCAGCAAAAAAAAAAAATAAAAATCCCATTACAGGTACATTACATGCTTGGTATGCAAGACTAGCCATCTCAGACAAGGATTAGAGAAATTTCTGGGTAAAGTCCAGTTCATAAGGAGTTACTAGAAGGAGTTTCCAATAATTAGATTGCTTCTCAGAAAATCTTTCAGGTAATGGCTGGTAAATACTCCAAGTTTAGAGTGGGAGAAAGAACATTCTATACACACCTTTGCCTGACATTATATTTACCTTCTTTTCATGATGTTTCAGCATATTTTTTGGGAGAGCAATAAATTTTGCAGAGAAAGACAGGTTATTATTTCTTAACAAGCTGTCTTTAAATTGGTAGCAAGCAAACAGAATCAAGAAGCCAATTAATTGCTGGACGTAGAAAATTATTAAAATAAAGAAATGAAAATTTGTATTGCAGCATTTGCCGTTACCAATGAAGTGACAAGACTATGCAAACCTGCCAGCTTCTATGTACCACACCAAAAACATTCCTTGTAAGTAGTACAGTAATACAGACAGAGAGAGAGATATAAATACAAATCTAGATCAAACAGAAGGCATGTTTGCACTCCAGACTGCAGCATCCGTTCAGATCAATACACAGAACTGAATCTTCTTTCACTTCCATATTCATAATATGTAAGAACATGTGTCCTGGTTCTGGCCAGGACAGGGTTAATTTTTGCAGTAGCCAGGAAGGAGCATGGCCAGGACCCGAAGATTATTGTATAACACCTCATGGCATTGTTGGGGTGGGGGGAAAGGAGTCTCTCCTTCTGGGGAGAAGGAATTCCTTCCAGTTGAGTAAGCATGGTGGAAGGAGCAGGGAGGTGGTGCCAGTTCCAAGCTAGAGGGAGAGAGGCTGGGTGGCCCCAGTGAGCTGAAGGGAGCGGTTGGGGTGGTGTGGCTGTAGTGGGGTCAGGCTCTGCAGTGTGCATTTTTGCATGTGAATCACTCTCTCATTTGTATAACTTTCTTATTAACATCGTTGCTGTTACTGTTAATTTACTTATCTCATTGCTGTTTCCAGTAAATTGTCTTATTGCAACCCATGATCTATAGCTTTGGTGCCTCCAATTCTCCTGTCCAGCCTGCCACAGAGGGAGAGGAACGGGGAGGAATGAGAGAGGGGCAGTGTGATTTGGAGAGTCTCAGTGGGAGCACTAAATTGAGGAGCACTGTTCCTTAACCACAACAACACAATACACTTTAAATGAAGGTTAGGGCTAATAAAAGTGATTACCTCAGTCGGTTGGTATAGGTATCTACACAGGTCTTCATTTTAGCCAACAAAGTCCCAACAGAAGCTTGTGACTCACACTGTTCTTCCTCCTCTTCACTACTTTCTCCTGACAGAGGAAGAAGTAACGGTACCATCGATGTGCAGGATGCAATAGCCCGGAGTAATTCTAGCAGAGCTCGGTAAAGGGGAACGTGTCGGGCCATGTCCAAAACTAAGAGAGACAAACAGTTTACAAAAATTACTAAAATTGAAGATCCTTCCACTCAGTAAAGATGTTTTAAATAGAAAACCTAGATACCAATAATTATTAAAATATTAATAATATTTAATGGTAATACAGAGTATTTTGTATTAGCCATTTATAATTTGTGTTTTATGGACCTGTCCAGAAAAAAATTGGTAAGATACCCGTTAAACAAAGGTTAACAAAACACACAAGTGGACTAAAGGGCTAAGAAGATTACCACATGCTATATTAATTTCTAGCAGCTTAATATACAGTCCTGGCTCCAGTTGTATGCTGACAGTTATCATAAGCAAAGATCTGTGGAGGAAAAATTGTAAACCTAAGGCACAGCAGAGTAACATTTGCTGAAACTAACAGCATAAGCATTAACAAAGACTTTCATGTCACCCACTTTATTTACAGTTATCTTCTCCTTTGGGAAAATTTGTTAACATTATTGCAAGAATATCTATGGCCCTTAAATAAATGAAGTTATCGACTTAGTAGAACTCTAGTTTTGCTTCTTTTTGTGGAGAAAGTATTGTTCTAAAAACCATTATGCATTCTTCAGGGCATGCAAAGGCTCTGAAGAAGATGCAAATTTTATCTGCATACATATGAACCACAAAACAATAAAGATGTGTAAGAATATTTACTAAGCAAACCTAACTGTCTTACTGCTTTTCAGTGTGCTGTATATGTATTATAGAAGTAACTTTGGGTAGAGCACAGATATCAGCTCCTCTGATTAGAAAAGACAGGCAGAGATACACAAATCTAATGGATTCTCTAACACCACATTGTTTATTTTTCTTTTCCACTTGTTTGGACAAATATGTAATGGATGTAATTTCAACTGACTTCGTTATCATTAATAGAAATCCTGACAATGTAGCAATAGGCAGATACTTTAACACAGCTGCCTTCTCTGTCCCTAGGACATGCTATTTTTAACCTAACTGCAGAAAAAAATTTGCTCTAGTTTGAAGTATTCACAAATGACTGAGTTTATGATAAAATAAATTTATGCTTTTTCCAGCAAAAAACCTCAGACAACAAAAAGCCCCTGACAAGTTGCATTAGGACAGAACAAAGCACAGAAGAACTCTTTAATGTTTCATTTAGCGCATTTCATCCTCCAAGCTAAAGCAGATCACAAACTTTCAGCTCTTGTCACCAAACCCTTAGCTCTAAATACAGCACAATGGGACAGTACAAATAGCCAAGCTAAATTCAACAGCCAGTTTATGCAGGTTTAAAGATGGATTTATCTCTACCAGGAGTTCTTTGATCAATAGCTTGCTATTTGTCTCTTGAATATGTTACAATGGCACAAACTCTTAACTGGGTGAAGTGCTGTTGAAGAGGAGGAAAATCTAGTGAAACAAAGTATTAATCTGCCAGGCCTGGTATCATGGCTCTAAAATTATCCTGTGTCAAAATACTCCATATATTTAAAGCAACCTTCACTGAATTTAAATATTGGCATTAAGAAACCCAGTTTCAATTATCTGTTAATGCTTACATCATATATGTATATATGTATATGTCTCCATTTCTTATGCTCAATCTCTAGTGAACAGTGGTTGCCCCCAGAAGAAGCCCCACAACATGCAAAAAGGCCTTAAATTAAACACAAATAGATCTGATGATGTGTGGATTAAATAAACCCCACACACCACAACCCACAACAAAACACAAAAAAAAGATAAAGGAAAAAGAGGTGGGGAGGGTAAAGAAAGGGCAAGCATAAAACCTGGCCATAAACCCCCTCCCACCTGTAGAGCTAAAGACCAAGTGGCTCCTCAGTTTAATCAATAGCGGTTTATTATAAGGATAGTGAGTGAGGGAGAGATATGACCTCTTAGATAACCACAGCATTTCACTCTGGAAAGCTTTTATTTATTTATTTTAACCATGAAATTTTCATGAGCCCAGAATATATAATTTTGAATTCTTCAATGCTGGCTTGCCCTCTCCTTTGCTAAATGGATAGTTACGTTCAAAACTACTGACATGAAAGGAACTGAACTGACGTAACATTAAAATGGAAATGTTTTCCAGAAAGAAAGGAGAGATTTCTTGTTTTAGCAGATCCAACGCACTTGTACTGCTTTGCAATTGTTCCCATGTGAAACAAAATAAATGCATTCACTTGGTTTCAATTTAAACAACCTTTTAGGGAACAAATACTAATTTCTTTTACCTTAAGGCCCAACTCTGCTAAACTCAATTTTTTGATACCATTATGTGTCTTACATTATTTTTCTCCAGGACCTTTATTATACTTACTAAGAACTATGACTCATGCAAGTGTGTTTGTCTTTCCAGAATGCGAGAATTCCCCTCCATACCACCCCTAAATTCCCAAAATGTTCATCAAGACTAGACATCTAGATAAATATCAGAAAAACTTGCTGTAAAGAACTCAAAATCAGCAAATTACTGTTTATTATCTTTATTTGGCAGTTCATCTACTTGCTCCTACTCTGCTTTCAATTGAAAGAGAACACCAGGCTGACTACAGTGTATGTTTTCTGCAGGTAGAGGTCTGCTTTCTAAAATAGGTGAAGAAGACTTGAGCATTTTTTTAAGCTCTGTGTAATTTTTAAGACACAATGTTTAAGCCACTAGGACAACGAGACACTCTTTTGTAAATTGGCCCAGATTTGCTCTTTGCTAACCTGTCCACCTCCTCCTGGAGTGACCAGCTGCCCTTACAGCTGTACTAACAGCACTTTTCTGCACTGAGAGAGGCTTAGCAAGCCCAGCAGCGTTCCAGCTAGAAGCTCAGGCTGTACCACGCAGATTCCATCATCAGCCTTACTGCTTTTAGGGGTGGCAGCACATTTAGCTGGAATTTGTCATAGATGTCTTTCCTTTAGATATCATTATGTATATATTTAGGGAGAGTATTTCAGATATATAAATGATTTATAAATATTTATTTCAGAAATATAAATTATACAGCTTTGTTAAAAAAAATTAGATCCTATAATGAAGTTATTAAAAAGAACTGAATTAAAAATACTACAAACACAAATTAAAACAAAAAATACAAATCTGCACATTAAAAAACAGCCTAATTCAATCAAATAGAAGCAATGGACTATCATCCTCACATACAGGTATCTTCCCAACTAAGATGGCAGCAATATGGATTTCAAGCAAATGTAAACTTGAATGAAGAAAAAGTGTTAAAAGTAATCCACTGTATTCTTCAAAGTATGCTGTTCCTTGGGAACACACCTAAGCCTGTCTGAAGGGGGCAATGAAAGTGCAGCCTAACACTTTATTTGAATTAATAAGGTAGCTTCTTTTGTAGGAAAAGAAATCCAACACACCACAAAACAGAAACAAATACTTTTGCTTATAGCAGAGTTCTAATTTGAATACCATGAGCTCACATTTAATATGTTAGAATCTTTTTATATGGGTACTTCAGTTGTGTAAGAAGGCACTAACAGTTTGATTTATATGGGCATGCATGTAAGCACACCAAACTGCAAATACACAGCATTCCTAAGAAAATGAAAAAGGGAGACTGAAATTCTTGGCTTTGTAGAAATGGCAGATGGATTCTCTGGTACCCCAAACCCAAACCAGTTACCAGATAATGACAAACACCTTCTACAAAGAGGTCCCTTTGGTGCTCTCAGACTCCTGCACTGGTACACCCAGACTGTCCTGGCTGTTAGGCTCACACCAGCTGTGGGATCTGTCACATCTGTCCATTTTTGTGCTGTTGGTGCTCCCTGATTCTGTGAGGCAGTGAAGTGCTGAGGAAGGTCCAACTCCCAGCACCAGAGACCAGTTCAGAAGCCTCCCCTTGTCAACTCCCAAACAGAACTGCTGCCCTGGAGGGCCCGGAATGTTCGCTGGGTTTCCTGAGCATTTCTTCAAATACTACAATATGCCACATACTTAAATCAAAAGAAAAGATTGAATTATTCCATTACTAGACTCAAAGCAGGGATTTGCACCCAGGTTTTATCCTGCTTCCTTGTCTGCCTTGAACAGGGCTGCCTGGTGACAATAGTGTTTGCTTGGAAGGCTCCAGTGCCTGGAACATGGCTTCTGCACCACCCGATCAAAGCTGCTTCCCCTGTGAGCCTGCCATGTGCTTCTCAACCTACATTCACTAAATACACATGAAGGTCTCACCTTTTGGCTATACCAGCAGTCAACCAGTTCAACCAGTAGCGTGTGAAGCAGAGCACAAGGCTAAAAACTGCAGCTGAACCTGGACTGTGAGCAGGCAGCTGCAGCAGACCCGCACCACGGCCCCTCGCCAGGGGCCCGCAGGCAGCTGTGACAGCCCAGGGTGAGGGAGCAGGGCCAGGAGGTGACAGAGAACAAACAGCAGGGCATCATCACCACGGGGTGGGCAGCAAGATGATGTCAGTGGTGCTCTTGAAGGCTAGAACGCTACTGTTACCACAGACAACTCTGGCAGCAGCATCTTTATTACCACCTTTGTTTTATTAGTTGCATGAATTATGAGTGGACATGTAAAAAAAACAGGACAATGTCTTCTTGTCCCTGCTAATTAGCAAGGAAGTTCAGAGACAACAGGCAGTGTACATATTTACTCACAATTCCCATTAAAAAAAAAAGTATCTTAGATCTAAATTTATTCTGTTGCATCTAAGAAAAGCAGAAATAGCAGCAGGGTCACTGCCATTTACTAAGATAGGTAGAGATGACAAACATCTGGAAAACATCTTATGGTTTAGGGGGATAAGGTCTCCCATTCCTTTGGGTAATAAAGATCAAATTTTACTGGAATGACTACAATTCTGTTAGCCTCTTGCCACAATATTTGCAATTTAGAAAGACACTAAAGGCTAAACAGGTAAAAAATGGACATTTCATCAAACTAAATCTCCCTTTTACGCTAGTAACAATCAGTCTGGTTTGGGTGGAGGGAAGAAGAGTATGACTGAAATTATTCTAAGAAATCTTGACTTTAACAAATTGCTGAGCATCTTGCCTTTTGAAAACTGCAGTCCTTCACATACCTAAAGGTCATGAGATATTAAGGCACTGATCTCATTTTTTAAAACTTCTAACCTAAGCCTACTTATTCCTGGGAAACAATCTATTAACATTCAAAGATTGTGTTTGATTTGAGAATGTTTCAGTAGCTTTCCACACATCTATTTATTCATCACTAATATAGATCTGTTTCTTACAAAAGCCTACGACTGCCCATATGCAATTACAAGCTTAATATAATGAAAAGGCATATGAGGACAGGTCTTCATAAGATCAAGGCATCACCTTAAATTTCATATATATCTGTAACAAGATAATGGCCCAACTGAGTCTAATACTCCTTTGCTTTCTTTTAATATTATATAATATTCAAACAAAGAATAGCCAGGCCTAATGGCCCATTAAATAGACAATACTGAACAGCAATAAATTTTTTTTGCAATTGATTTAACATCCTCAGTTCAGCTTAACTGTCTATGAATAAGATTATAAAACTTATTTCCATTGCAAAGGTGTAAAGGATATTTAAAACATATTGCAAAGAATACGACATTTATTCCAAAATAAAGCAAACTATTAATACAGCATATCCATTATATAAAAAAATCTTCACACTTTACAGTGACTTAAAGGAAACAAATATAGAAGAATAATTTGTAAGAAAATGATGGAAAGTTCTGCTTTACTTGCATCTAATATGAAGACCTTCCCACTCTGATTCTCACAGAATTCCTACCCCAAAGGAACCTACAAACTTGATGTAAAAAACCCCAAAACAGATACTTGAGGGAAAAAAAAATCAATACCTTTACAAGTTTTAAATACATGGCACTGCCAGACGGAGACCCTCCTTGCTTTTGTGCTACGAGAAAAGCTGTCTGTATGTATGCTCTCAATTTATCTCCTGTACATGATTTCTGATTGTCTTGACCCATTATTTAAAGACTTAGTGAATTTCAGTTAGAGGCCCACAGAATGACTATTTTTCTGATGTACAATTTCTCTTTACTTCTGACCAATACACATGACTGATGTTCTGCCTCTGTTGAAGGAAAGAAGGTTGTGCAGCCACAGCAGAAGGCACCACTGGAAACTCTTCCTGAATTATGTCGATTCTATTTGTTTTCTCGAAGAGATTTGCCTCTGCAAATATGAGAGGGATGGTCATCAATGATCAATTAAAAGGAAATTACTGAAAAAAAAAAAAAAGCTTATTCTGGAGGAGCCCATATGTATACCCAGGAAATGTAAGGAGGGACTCCTTCTTGCATGGGGTAAAGTTTCCAGTGACCAAGGGGGATTCCTTCAAGTCTTATTTCTTATTTTGGTTTTCGATCTATTTCAACGAGACTTTTTATTTTCTTGGAAAGATGAATGATTGTCTTTTGGTAAATACCCATCCAGAAGTAGTCATCCAATCCTGCCTCTGTTCTAAGGCAATGTGAAAGAAAACCACTGACAGTTACATAGAGTAACTATATTATAAAATTGTTCTATTCATATCACACACAAATGCTCAATATTTACTACAGTGTATCCAAACCTCCCCTGCAAAAAAAATCCAAGAAAATACCTTTGTATTCCAAGAGACATTTTTTTTTCTTTTATAGTAATAAAGTTTAAAGGATGTGGTATCATCAGCTTAAGAAGCTAAAAGTAAAATAAGTCATTCTCATTACTGTGCTACTTATTAAAAAGTTTAAGACCAATATTAAGAACATGACTGCAGTACCTTTTTAACCTTCAAATAAATTTAAAGTAGATCCTAAAGTTCTGTCATTTTACACCATTTCTACAACACGCTTAGTAATTACTGAGGACATATTTTCTGATGCCTCAGTATGTTATTCACATATTTAAAACCTATAGCCATGATAAAATTAAGGACTTGAGGATCTCATTATCATATTAAAGACTCTCAGCTGCTACAAACACCACTATTAAAAAAAAAAAACAAACCACAAACATGAGAAGGAAACACTCACTTTGGACTTTTAATTAAACCTTCAGACAGTGTTTTGGCCCCAGACACTGCCAAGCATAGACGAGACACACTGTCTTTCCAATAGGGCCACACATCCTTTTGCTAAATATTTTAAAACTGGAGCCGTTCCTCAGCGCCCCTTTACTGCATCTTTGCAAACATATGATCTATGAATGCAGTCCACGCTGCAGGCAATAGTGTCAGTTCCAAATACGTCATGCTCCGCTGCCTCTTGATTTTCTGTTTCAGAATCAACCCAGGGCAAGCCTCTTTTATAATAGGCCTAATTAACACCCTGTGGTCTGCTCTGTTTTGATAGAAAAAGAGATTGCCTACAGAGTAGTTCAAAATCAGATCTCTTTACGTATACATAAGCCTTTGGGTAAAAGTAAAACAAAAGATTTTTAAATATTGTCATCTCGTAATCATTTAATTGGCTTGACTTTTTCACTTTTTTTTTTTTTTTTTTTTAATAAGAACAACACCAGCATTTTCACAGTACTATTATAAGTATCAGGAAAAATGACATCAGAAGAGACTAGTCCCTTGCATCATGAAGAAGGAAGAAAGAGGTTAAGGCCCCTTACAGGTCATGAGTTACAAATCCCACACCAGGGCAGTAAAACCACGCAAGAAGGCTGGGCCTCTGAATTTAACGGGTATAGTGTAAGACTCCAAGTTATTATTATTATTTTTCAAATACAGCCTTAAAATTTTGCTCTTCTTATGTCAGCACTGAGCCCACTAGCAGTCAAAAAAATGAATCAGATCAAATATTATAAAAGGTGAAGATAAATTAGAAATTACTTATTGAGACTGCATTCAATCATTAGTACCACTTCAATATCATGTGCATTTCCCTCCTTTCTCAAAAAGACAGGATAGAACTGGAAAAGGGATAAGAGAAAGGAGACTAAACAACACAAGGTACAGAATGAGCACTGTTTAAAATGGAACAAACTAAGGCGTTGCAGTCTCTGTGACTAATGAAGGATATCATAAAGACATTGTTTTAAAATTATGAGTGACAAGAAAAGTGAATAGAATTGGACCAATCAATACATTCAAATGAGTGTGCACACCATCAGAAGAAACAGTGCCATTTGTAAAAGAGCATACACTACACAACACGTAACTACTAAGCTTCAGAAAAGCTTAGCACTAAGTGTCAGAGCAGTAAATACTGTTACAGGTTCAAAAGTAATTGGGTAAATTGATGTAAGAACAGGCCATCGAAGACTAATAAATGAAGAGACACCATCCTTGGCAACATAGTAGCAATACCAAAGCAGCATCTGCATTTCAGTCCCATCCCTCTATTCTCCCATAGGCATCTGTTATCGTCCACTATTGGTGATAAAGTAATGGCTTAACAACCTTGGTCGGTCTTGGCACTGGGGGGCTTGTGTCTTCTAGAATACTTGAAAAAAATAGTAGTTTAACTGCAACAGGAAATGAGAACTGTGCTTGATTACAGAAGCAAAACACATTGCTCAAGTTAGTTGGTCAATCATCTGTAATGTAGTAATGCTCTTAAGTATTTCTAGTTCGCTTATTTTTTAAATAATATTTGATTTTGATGAAGTATTTTCAGGAAATTTTTGTTTACAAGTAAAGTCAAACAACACTTTTCACAAATCCAGAACAAAATCTTTCCCAGAAAAAATGCAAGGCACTATTTCATTAGGCCAGTGTGTAAAGTTGAATCAATAGACACAATTTCCTGTATTTTGAAAGAACAGGAAAAAGAAACTCAAACAATATTAAAGACATGAAAATCAAACTGATATTTTAAAGCATAAGTGACTACTAAAACCATATATGATCCTCAGTTTTGGATATATTACTATTTAATGCCACACTCTAGTCCCTGATAATGGAATCCATTAGAGAAATCACTCTCTGCCATTAAACAGAGCTCCAAAAAAGCCCTGAAAAAGTGGTCAGGTAATGAAGAGATGCTTCTTGGAGGCTCCAGAGCCATCTTATATGGGGGTTGGGGAATACATCATCAAGTAAGAATAATTAATGGAATCTAAAAATGCAAAATTGTGTATTCTTTCATTTTGTTTGATTGAAAAAATGGCCTAGCAGGCATCAGTGCACTGAAAAGTAAGTACATATTGCCATGGGATGCAACCTCACTGCAACTTTTAAGAAGCTCTCCTCTGAAAAAAAAAAGCTGGATTTACCCAACATCAGTTCTTTAAAACCAGCAAAATCAGAAAGCTATAACCAAATCATGTTTGCATCAAAATCTAGAAAACAAGGGTAAAAAAGAACGAATGTAAAAGCTCCAGCAATGTTCCATATTATCCAATACCTACAGAATAATATATAGAAAGGCATAATTAAAATAAATATATTTAAAAATGTGAAGAAAGATACATATAAAGAAAGGCATTCAGAGACTGCTTGAGAAGAATCTGTTTGCCTGGTCAAGGGATGAAAAAAAACCTTCGCTACTAATATAGCCCTTTACTATGGCATTTAGTAAGATGAAAAGGATTTGAGGTAGATGTACTGAAATAAATCTATAAGCTAGAAGTGTCAAATTAATATCCACTTAGCCAAGGAAATAAGAAAAATTCTGCTGAGAAAAAGATAAGATTTAAATATTCTGCAGACAAACCCTTTCTTGAAAAAGATAAAATAAATTCAAAACAAATCAGGAGGTAGAAGCTTGCCTACTACCTCATGTTAAGTGTTTTAAGTGTGCAGCACTCCACAGAGATGAAAAGAAAGGTATCACTGCTCTAAGAACACAGATCAGGATTTTTAAAGGATTTTAAATCTGGCTTCCATCATCCCTGCACTGGAGGAGGGAATAGTGATTTCACTATTTTTGGCAGATGAGTGGGCAAGCAGCCACCTTGAAATAGTCCTTAGTCTGAGTGTTACCTCTTCCAGGCCATAAAAGAGTCACTAATATTTTAGAATAAGATGGGAATCGAAAATAAGATGGAAACCTGCCATTTTATTGCACATGCTGCAGAAATCAATGCAGAAATTCAAAATTAGATAATGAAGTTGTGTGGTGTTTTTAAACTATTGCTTCAGCAGATGGATAAAGGCCAAGACTTGGGTCTTCTGTTCTGTCCAGCAGAGGATACCAGCATTGTTACTGGAATGAAAGGATGTGCAGTTCCTGTGCTTTATGATGAGCTTTCCCTATGTGTGAGCACACCTACAAGATCACGTCCTCAGGGGTCAGAAAGCATCTCATTCTGCCTTAAATATCTAATTATTTTGCTTGGCCAAGATGGCAAAGCCCCTGTGCATGTGCAAAACAGAACTTCTATCGCTCTAGTGTGCCCTTAGTAAAGGCAAAGCAAAAATGTCTAGGACAAACCCTGGCATACTGCTCTGCACATGAACAGAAGGGATTGTTAGTTTCTCTGGTCAGGAAATTTTTAGCAGCTTACCTGACTGGGCTGTCATTACTTGACCAAGCCACTAACATGGAAGAAGACAAAAAATTGTAAAAAATTAAAAAAAAAAATTCAGAAGTCTCTTGTATATCATAAAACATTTGTGCCCCCTACGCAGCTACTGTATCTTACCAAGAAGGTACAAGAATTACAAAAATAGGAAATAAGCACATGGTACATTTCTGCTATATAATATGCAACCATAGGACATCTAGTGTGGTGTCACATTCTCCTCTGATGTCATATTCTCTTCTCAAAAAAGACTGTTGGTAATAAAAGGCATAATTTTTACAATTAATTCTTAACGCCTCCAGTAAAATCTGTTAGTGTTTGTAGCATGTGGCGCTGCACAGAAATCTATTCCAGACACCCAGCACTCATATTCCCAAATGTAATTACCAAGTCTAAATGAAACCACTCGAGATATAGTCTGACTAAAGTAAAATCAGAAAAAAAAAATGGTAGGACCAGTAATATTTACACTGGAAATTTGAAAGATGGGAGGTGGTATCTCCAATTTTAAAGGGCTGGCTAAATGTCCTTACCAATTACCCTCAGAGGGGAAACCAGTCCAGTATTTATAGACTCCCAGTCTTGTCCTATGAGCTGGGATACAGGTACCAGTGCTGGCTTCGAAATAACGAAGGGGAAAAAGGAGGTCCTGGATGAAATGCTCACAGGCTTTTGCAATGAGATAAATGGCCCGGGAAAGCCTAGGCTCCCTCCACACCAAACATACCAGAAACTTAACTGCCTTGTGCCTTGAGCAGACAGGTCAGTGATCTGTACTGTTTTCTCAAAATTAAACACCTATCCCAAGATGCTGACCATCCACTGGCAGAATTTCACGGAACACTGCAGGCCAAAACCGAACACTTCTGAAGAGCAATTTCTCAAGCAAACATACAGAAACTGATTTCAGGAATGAAATGAACACCAGCTGCACCTCATGTATGATTTGTTAGCCTCTATACGTCCTTGTATCAAGGATCAGCATCTAACTGCATTTCTCCTGAAAGCTTATTAAAAAAGATAACTCATCTGTGGGAGGCAGGAAAGCAAACACCATAGTTTAGTTTCCTTTTACATAAAACATATTACACAATGGAGTGCAAAGCATAAAGGTCTGTCAAAAAAGTATATCTCCAGTTAGCACCAGAAGAGTTATGTCTAAGTGGATCCAAAGGGGAATAGTAAAAAAATACAGGTCCTTGGCAGGCAGATACAGATACATACATGATACATGAGCCTGTTGCTCATGCTTTCAAGACAGTCATTTTACGCTGTAACCACAAAGGTCCAGAAATTCAGTGGTCTTAGATGAGAAAGAAAGCTTGTTTACTTATGTTTTCAGGATTGTCCTGTAAAGCACCTTCAGAAGATTAGTCATCATTTGGAAAAATTTCTTTTATTTAAAGCCCATTAAAAAACGACAGACAAAAGCCCCACTCCACTCTTGACTCCAGAGTGAAATACGCTGTCATTTAGGTAGCAGAATATGGAAGGGAAGGAGAAGGAAGAACAATGGGAGAAGTCCCACTGAAATCTAGACTTTACCCGTCCTGTTTCTCATCTGATAATTTATTGAGCATCTTTACCATAGAAATCCCTTCCTTCTGGAAAATTTAACAGGCACTTTAATTCACTGTGATCAGGTGAGTGGGGCCAGAGATTGCGAGCTAGTCTGAGGGATGGTCTGTACATGCAGCTGCAAAATATACCACCAGTTGTATAAATCAATGAAGAGCCCTCCAGTTTATAAATTTATGTTTAAAAGCCATATAAACCAATGTACAGTACAGAAACAGATAAAGATTGAAGCAGAAGGACCAGTCTCTCACTTATCTTTGCTAAATACTGATTTGTTGAAAAAAATACCTCCATTAGCTCTTTGAAGCAAACCTCAGTCATGAAAAGACTAAATACTTTATCTGTGGTGCAATCCAGTACCCAATTACAAACCAAATTTAAGCTGCTTCGTTCCTCGTAAAAACTAGGTTTTTAATTTTCAAAGATTTCAATGCCATGATGTTTCAATACATAATTACTCCTTATAAATTACAACAAATTTCTGCAACACAGTAGAGCTGAAAGTACAAATTTATAATTTGTGCTTTCGTAAATCTTTTATATTATTAACCACTCAAACAGATAATCCGTTTTGACATTTAAAAAAATCTGTTATAGTTCTAATCCAAAACCACTATCTACTAGGAAACAGCCTGCTACTTTAAATGCTTTGAAAATATAGTAAACATGTATTCATATTCTTTTGCAATAGAAAATATGAGAGTTTGGGAGATAATATTTTTATCCTCTTATTCTAAAACTAAGGATGACAAAACACAGGAAAGAAATGCAGCAAAAGGTGCTGGAATGGTGGTGGTATCCTCTACATTTGCTTTGTTTTTCAAGATCAATCATCTGAAAACTCCTGAGAAAGAACAATCCTGTCTGTCAAGGTATGATGCTTTCAGGTCTCTGGAGATAAGTGGAACCTGGTATAGTACTGTAGTTCTCTGAGATCCACCCTCCTGGACTATGATCAGCTCTCACTAATCTGCTTCCCCTTTGCTCGTCCAGTGAGGACCCAATAGTCACTTAATGGACTCCTCTGACACAACAAAATTTATGAACATGACAGCTCAAAAAACTAATGCTTGAAAGTCCTAATACTCCTACAGAAGCATGAAGCCTACACTCAAACCAGTGCGAAGAAATAGTCCCAAAAAACATCTTGAGCTGCAGAGAACAGCGCTGAATCAGAACTGAAGCATTCTATAAGTTACTAAGTACTTTATAAATGTACAATACCCATACAAGAGATTCTTTTTGATACCAATAAGGAAAAGAAACATTAAGATTGCCCAGCCTTGCACATCAGACTAGAGATTGGAGAAGAAAAAACAGCCTGTTGCTCTTTTTCCATCATTCCCTTCTACCATATTCAGGTCACCACACACAGCTGGGGCTGAAATCCCCATCTCTAACTCAAGAACCTTTGACATCAGTCACCTACTTCTGAATTGCTTCAGTTCATAAAGACATTGACTTAAATAGTTCCCTCAAAACAAATATGTGACATGCCTCGTGACACCATCCAAAGGTCAACTGGCTGTTCTTCCTAAGCTTTTACTCAACCACCAAACATCATTTTTCTTGACAAAATACTGGTGTGCATTCTGACATGACCACAGACAATAAAGCAGGGGTCAAGCTTGACCAGTGCTAAGAGAAGCTGGTGTTAAAAGGAGTATAGCAGATGGACTGGTGCTACTCCATGTCCATTTAATTGACTGAACACAGAATTATTTTAGAGCAAATATGAGAAACTGGAACAAGCAAAGTCCTGGTAAGTGAAGACTGACAGGTGGGAACCTACTAGAGGAACTTCTGTATATAGTTATGAGAGAATTTTGAATTTTCCCAAGGATATTCTGGGTCTGTAATGAAGTTACAAAATCAGGAAAATCCCCAGACAACAGTCAATGAAATTCCTCAATCCGAAGGAAAACACAAGATGTAGACACATAGTTGAAGTGTCAAAATCATCAAATCAATGCTGGGCTGTAACACATGAAAGAGCTGTGAATGAGTATAGTAAGAAATCTAAAAATAACTTGTGTTGCTACAGATGGAGGATCTGAGTTCTTCCTTTTTTCCACAGAAGAGTAACAAAATACTTTGAAATCTGGCCATGCCCATCACTGCTCAGTCAAGGGCATCACACATCCATCTGCATCATAAAAAATAGGACGAGAGCTCCCACAAAGAAAACATTAGCTGTGTTAAGTTCTCGGAAAAGAGGAAAAAAAAAGAAGAAAACTAAGGAAAACCGGAGTGTGGCTATCTACTTCTCACTTATCCTAAGCCAACCAGTTCATCTTAATTTGTGCATACTATTACATCTCCCCAGAGATACAGTTTTGCTCTATTGTTCTGCAATTTAACTGAAAAACTGTTAGACCTCATAAAGAGAAGTTTGTGGAGATTGTCAGAGAAGAAGACCAGAATGCATCACCTACAGGAAGTGTAGGTGATGTAGTTACTACGTTTCAAGCACTTTCCTGCATCTTGGGGAAAAAGCAGAACAAATACAAGGGGAAACAGTCTTCATGGACAACTGATGTATGCATGACCTTTTGGATTTCATTACAGCATTTTAACCTAACTAGATTTCTAAGTCTAGGCAGCTCTTTCTATTATTCTCTCTATTTTCACCTTCCAATCCTCCTTTACATTCTACTTTAACTTGCAATCTTCTTCAGAGCATTTTCTCTCTATAAAGGTAAACTATATCTCACTCAAAACACACTATTTTAATGAAAAAATATAGCATATACAATAATCTTAGAGTGCATGGAAATCAAAATAACAAAAAAATAGGAGGAAAAAGAAAACACACACTTTTGTTAAGAGTACTTGTCCCTTTTGTAATTGCAGTATTATGGGTGTATCTCATTACTTGTAGCAGTAGTGTATAGGAGGATAATGATCATCAAAGGATCAAGACTGTAAATCGTTGCATTTATACCACTGAGTTTCTACAAGATAGCTTGGCAACCTCCTCTGAATTATGAATATCTTTAAAATATGACATACATTTGTATTGCCTAAGGTCTATTCCCATGCAATAGAAGCGACATCAGCAGTAATGAACAGAGTGACCTCTAATCAACCAAATTTGTTCTGCTCTCTGGAAACTACATAAATCAGTTACCAAGGAGTTGCCAAAGTCTTACTAAGTGCTCGAAAGCTCTTCCTAGATGGAAGTAACAGAATTAAATTTAGGATGATTTTGGACACCACTGTCCAAACCCCAGTCACCCCAAAATAGGTGGGTTTATTACTGACTTCTCTAAAAGGTCATCCCAGACTCTAATGTTATTTTACACAAAATGTAAAATATCTCACCATCTTTCCAAATACCATCAAATATTATGGATAAAACAAGGCCTTTTCAAATCAACCTATATTACTCACTTCACTCACGTGAGAAATATTGCATGAAATTTTCCCTTCACAATGGAGATGCAGTGTAACAATAAGGAAATTATCTGTAAATGCCAGATTCCACCCAACATGGATGAATGCCCTGACCAACGTTAAGCCTGACAACCTTTATTTTTTAATTCTCAAACAGCAACTGTTTACCAGCAGTAACAGCTTAAGCAGCTACTGCCCCACCCCTCTTACTGTGCTGTGCTAGAGATTTATTTTTGGCTGGGTCTGTTTTCCAAACCCGTTTACAGCATGTCCACACAGACACACATGTCAATACAATGGAAAGACATGAGGGGAGAAATCCCATCAAGCCATGCGCTGGACTTGAATCACGGTGTGCAGGAGGCTTCTCTCCCCCTCGACTGTGTGCAGGGGGAGCCCAGAGAGATTTGTTTCCCTGAGTTCACTGTAGGCACTGAAGTGCATTTGCATCATAACTATGAAAACGCCAGACCACCATGAGACCTCATCCATGGCAATAACCAGGCCAACAAATATCCGGTGAATCTTTTTCTGCTCTCTGTGGAAACATCTTAATTAGCTGGTTCTTTGCAGTGAAGCTGAAAATATATCATTAATCTTTAAATACAATATGCATGTTGCACCATTTCTCCCTTTCACAAAGGAAAGGGTTTGATTTTTAATGTGTGAGGGTTAATACAGTAACTTGAATATTCAGTTATTGCTAGGTGCTCTCAGCAACATAAATGGCCAGAATACACAGGTGAAGATTTTCATTTCTCTGTATCTCTGAATGGTTCTAAATGAATACAAAAATATATTCAAAATACACAGACACAAAAAAATTTCAAGAACAAGTGAAGATGCAGCAGCCCTATTAGAATAAGGAAACAGCAAGAGCTTGAAATGAAAGACCATATACACATAGTAGAATATATATTTAAGGAAATTTAAATTTATTAGTTTATTCTTCTAGAGTCAAACGATTTCACTGAGGCAATATAACTTTCAGAATAAAGGGCAAATAATGCAGAAGTACCATAGAGTACTTCAATCATGGGTTTCATTATCAAAATAACGCACATGTAATATATGCAGTTTTATCTGTTACTAAGAAAATAACAAATGTACTTAGACACTTTAGAAAAATAATGAGAAAAAATTTAATGTAAATTGAGTTGAAATTGGAAGAATTCAAAATAACGATTTCACTATCTTTTGCTTTCTTACTAAAAGATTATTGAAAATTGAATCTCAAACAATGCTTTGTAATTTCTAAAATATGCTGTACTGGAAAACTACCAAGGTTCCCAGTTACATTCCTACTGTTTGAATTCAATGTAATTAATTGTACTTTGACTTTTTATATACATATATAAAAGTACATTTCTGTGCATCTGAATTCTGAATTGCTTGACGTTGCAAAGTATTTTGACAAAACAAATTTTCCAATATATTGAAAATATGGTTGCCTTCACATGAAGGAGCTATGCTATACCAATGAAAACACATTGCATTGGTAGGCTTCACAGACCAAAGCCACTGAATAAAATTATTTGTAACACAGCTACTTGCAGAGATTAATAAAATTGTCAGGGTTTTTTATCTGAAAAGACTGGGAGGAGAACACTTTGCAGAGTTCTCCCCCCTTTGCAGCTGGACAGGAAAAAATTGCCTCTCTGATTTGCCTAGAAAAAAATTGTGTTGAGGCTTTCTGTGAAATCAGAACAGGAATATTTTCCTTTGAGTGTGTGTTTTCATTAATTACATAGTAACCTGCATTCTTTGGGTGGTGAAGTAAAAGAGAAAAAGCGTTAGAAGTAGTATTTCCTATAGAAACAACTGCCTGTCAAACAAAGCATAAAAAGACAAAAGGCAGAAACACTGTTTCAGCTTGAATGCCTTAATGTCACCATTTGTCATGCAGCACTTCCTCAGAAAACCCCGAAGTACAGTTAACTCTACTCCTCTTCACACCACACACTTTCTCTGTTGGTACAGGATTAAAATGTGCCCGGCCTGACAATGAAACAGCAGAGCCATCGCACATTGTTATGCAACTCACTGTCTGCAAGGGTGGCTCGTAGCTCCTTCTTTATTCAGCAAGTGCCAAGTGCATGTTTAATCAATGTCACAGCTCACCACAGTGTGCAACTAAAGCCACCGTCATTCCTCTCTTCAGATTTGCCTGGCTGAGTTATGCAATGCTCTGAAGAATACCTTGGAATTCTTTCCAGAGGCTCTGAATGCAGGTGTGTGACAGCATTCACACTACTGCCAGCAAGGCAGGCTTCTTTTCATCCTTTTTCGGGCTGGACTAAAATTACATAGTGTGACTGCACGTAGTTCGCTGCATTTGGAATTACAGCATGTCAACGTGAGAAAGCCTCTTCAGACGGCTGCCACAAAGAGTAAATCAAAGGCTGGGTTTTTCTGAAGTCTTAATAAATAACTAAGTATAACTGAATAAAACCGGGAGCTGTTTGTATTTTTTTTAAGACAAAACAGAACAGCATGCATTTTGTTGCTCTGCATCATCTAAGGAAAAAAACCCACAATTTTAATGGGAATTAGTCAACAGTGAGGATCATCACGAGAAAAAGCTTTACTGTTTTTCGACTACACTTGCTTTAGTGGATTACTGAAAGAGAACACCAGTCATTTGGAAGATTCTGTAACATTATTATCCTCACCGATAAACTTCTTCATCAAGAAACTGCTCGTGCTCCTATCTGATCTGTCTGAGTGAGGAGAGCAGCCCCTTCATGAAGATAAAAGCCTGGCTTGCCACTGAATCGACGAGTAAGAAGCATGTCTGATGACATTTTATTCCTGATGCAATGTAGGGTAAGAAATATCTTTTGCATTTTACCTTTCTGTAAGATACGCTCTGAGCTGATAGCATTAATTAGACTCACAGCAGAAATACCTTAATCTCTAATGATTAAAGATGTTTGCCAGAAGAGAAAATGCTGTTCCACTATAAAATGTGATTGTAAATCTTCAGTAAATTGGAGTTATCTGAACTAGTAGAAATCCCAATCAAATTTTTGATCAATAAAGCTAAAACAGCATGGCAGATTACATATAAGATCAACATCTCAGTCACCAATGAACATAATTTTACAGGGAATATATTTCTAGAGGATATTTGACTGTAAATTAAGAGTACCAGAGAAGCTAAGTAATAGAAACGACCTGTCAACCTCACTTTTGCAACAAAAAAAAAAAAAAGATCATAAATCACATGCGTCTGGAAATGTCCACCTTAAATTCCTATATTGCATAGAATTTTGCTCATGTAACAGCACTACTGTTCTTTGGCATACTGCAAAAATAAGCACATATATCAACACACTTTATATTTGAAGAGATAGACATTATCTGTTAAATGTTTACTGTTGCATGGATGTCCAAAAGCTGATCTATTAAACATGAAAAAGGATAAGATCTCATCTGCAATTGCCTACTTAGGCTCACTGGTGAAAAACAACTGTGATACTGTATCAAGGAAGCATATTTTCCATGTTTGGAAATAGCAGGCATGAACATTTTCAACTGTTTTTGTACTATGGAGTTAAATATTTAAGAATGGTTGAAAATGCACATAACCTCCCCAGGCATTTCAGAGTATTCCACAATGCTCACATACATGTTTTCATCAATTTCATATTTTGTAAGGAAACAAATTATTTGGCTAAAGATAAATTTTAAATTTCTTTTATAATAAAGCATATTAACTGGCGTGAAGCACCAAGCTATTTTTCTTTCCTATCAAATCTGTATCTACAGAACAATTATTTTTAACATGGACATGTTCATACAAAAAGGAAACAAGACATGAATGCAACTGAATAAACACAGCATTAAGAAATGTTGTGTAAGAACTACAGAATTGTTTTTAAAAAGATTGAAGCTTGCATGTTTGTCAGACCAGATTTACCATTTGCTTTCTTTTTTCTAGCTAGCTGCCAGAATACTGGTGAAGGTATTTGCAGGAAAAATGGGGACCTCTGCCATCACAACACTGGAAGATGTAAAAAGGCGAGAGGAAAAAGAGGAAAAAGAAGAATCTATTTTAGCACTGCTTGGAATTATTGGAACTGTGCTCAATTTATTTGTTATTGTTTTTGTGTATATCTACACTACACTTTGATGACATTTTTGAATATCAGTTGCACATCACACAGTGCAAAGACCTGTGATGGCAAGAATGATTTCTAAATTTAAAGCAAAAAACCTCCACCGTCTGAAAGGATTATCAAAAACATTCCAGAGCAAAGTGTCTGGCTAAGGGTGCTGCATCAATGACTGCTCAGTGTATCTGTAAGCCCAGTTAGGGTGCTACATTATGTAAATGAAAGCAGATGATATTCAACTTCTTGTTGGTAACAGATGAAATCCAAATAGCAGGATCAGAGATGGCACTCTTTTACTGCCAGCAAACATGCAAGACAGAAATGTAAGCAAACACTGAAAATAAGCAGAACATAGAAAGACATAAATTAAATATATAAATAAATATAAGCAAGCCCCCAAGATGGTTTCTATGGTTTTATGCAGTATGTCTCTTCATAGCTGAGACCAGAAAACAGAAAACAGACAAAAAGGGGTTTATTTTTAGACCACCATAATTTAGGCTTATAACTTACATTAATGTATAATAAGTGTGGAAACAGGAACACTGTTATACCAGAAGTTGTAATACTATAAATAAAATTTTAACTATTGACTATATTCTGCAGCATTTTTGTTAGTCTTGTGGAAAGCTGAAAAAGGTTAGACTTGCCTTTACTAAATCTGTATTTGAAATCATCATGCTATACAGACAACGTGCTTTTCTAATTAAAAATCATTTAAAGTGGTGTGAAAAAATAAAGAATAGTTTTAGTATTTATTTTAAGAAATATTAATAATTACGACACACTAATACATATTCTATAAATGAAAAAAACTTATATTACATTTTCTACATTGCCATTTTTTGAATGTGCTTAACAGTTGTCAAATACAACTCTCATGTTTTCATCCTGATGCTTATTTCCATGTAAGACATATCACACAAGGATTCAAGGTGTCTCATGGAAAACAGGTTTAATAACCTTTGTCCAGAAGACTGTACTCTTCCTTTCTGGATGAGGTCCTGAAGACATTTTCCCTTTTTGCACTGTGTATGATTGAGGCCCAGAATTGCAACTTTTATGCATACTTCATGGAATGTGCAATTTAACTACTTGAAATTGATGAAATTATTTCCACATTTTAAATTAAACCTATATATGTCTTTGAATTAGATCTAAAGCTCCAGAGAGTCTGAGATCATAGAAGTTTTCGTACATGTGAATGTATCTCTCATACATCTTATATGACAAAAGTTACTTTTGAGAGTTTAGGATTAAAAACACAGTATGTAAGCGCCAGCAAAAAAAAACCAAACAAACAAGAAACTGATTTTAATGAATACTCTTCTTACTATTACATGTGCCACAGAAGAACAACGGAACAGCTGCATTTCTGAAAATCAGCTCAGTTTCTTCTCCTAGGCTGCAAAGCTACGTCCAGTCCCTCCATAAAACAACATACAAAGAAATACATCACTTGTATACGTGATAGCTTCTTACTGTATAGAATTTCAGAACTGCTAAACCAACTGAGCCTTTGGAAGTCACTTCGAAACAAGCACATGAATAAGATAAGGTCAGGGATCTAGAACAGAACAAATTTGGCAATGATATTTCAGTCAGCTGCAGAAACCACACTGCACACTGATTTATGGATGAATGAGGTAGAAGATGGTATATTCTGGTTTTGCAACTCTGAGTCAATACTGGCTCAACCAGAAGAAATTATAAGCAGAGCTGAGGCTGCACTGGAAGGAAGCATGTGCAGACAAGAAAATTTTATTCACTATCCATAGTCTACAGCAAGTCTCTAGTAATGTATACTTATTTTTAGTATAAGAAGCACTAAAGCATTCTGTAAAACTAATCTATATTCTAGAGGAATTATGCAGGTTGCTAATGTTTATTTAATACTACAGAACAGATATAACCATTATAAATTTTTTCAATGTACTTCTTATATCTACATACTTATGGATATTATTGCATTAATCTCATAATACAAGGATATTTGAGATGGGTCTTAAAACGAAAGGTTACAAGAACCTGAAAACTGAAATTCAGGTAGAAATTACTGCTGCTTATTTTGATCCTAAAGTTATTTAAAACTTGTAGATTCTGTGAAATAAATAAACAGTTTTATTTCATACCATTTCAGTGCACAGCTCTCTTCTCAAAATTGTGAATCAACAAGTACACCAGCATTGGAGTGAAAAACTGCACCTTTTTTTTCATAAGCATTTCAACAGCAAAACAGATAAAAAACAATCCCAAAATTATAACCAAATGTGGCAAAAGTTCAGCATTATCCTTTTACCAATTAATGAGTTCATTAACATTAATGAAGGCTAGGAGCATTTTTAATTCCAGTAATTACATACTGTCTATCTAAACTGCCGCTGTATTTCTAATTTCATTTATAGCAAAAACTTTGACCCTTTGAAGGAAGTCAAAGGGTTACACTATCATTAGATTGCCCCGGCATACAAGTTACATTCTGTTTTAAAACAGCAGTCCGGTGTTCTCCCTTCTACGTGCATAAAAATCTCAATAACACAAAAAAAAATCTTAATAGCAACTGCCTCTCATTATGCACAGTGAAAAGGCAATAGTCTAGGGAAAAGCACGGTTGTGTGATGATTCAACATTTATGCTGCAGCAGTACCACCAGCGATGGACGAATTAAGAGCTCAGTGTATCAGCTTCAGAGTACTCAGCTTAGTTCAGTGGAACTGGGCTACTTTGCAAAAAGTAAAATAACACCACATAATGCCTTGAGAATAAATATGATTGATAGAAAAGAAATACTCTATCTTCAGCAGGCAAATTAGTCTAGCTGAAGCTCTGAGATAAGGAGCTGAACAGTATGACTTTTATGGATCCAACTAACAAAGGTACATCAAAAGAGGCGGAAAAAAGAATTCAGTATATTCACATTCAGTGTGTCTGTCCATGGTACTTACTAAAGTTCACAATGAGGTGTTTGGCAGCAGGATAAAGCAGCACAACTTTTTGTTAATGAATCCACAGGTCCATGATGAGGCAGTACTTGGTAAACTATGAAAGGTGCACTGGAAGCAAATACTGGACTCTCATGAAGTGAAACATGCTGGTCAGTAAACAAAGTTCTTCTAGCAAAGCTCTCCCACAGAAATGCATTGTCTCTTCTCAGCAGTCAAACCCAGGGAAGACTGAGTTAATCTAACACCACAAGCTATGCTGACCACATCACACAGAGCCTTTGTCCACTGAAGAAGAAGGGGTGGCTAAAAAAAAGAAGCATGCAAGAAAACCCCATCTAAAATCACAATATGACCTGCTTTCTGTAAGCCTGGGAATTCAAGTAAAGAGAATTCAAGCAGAACTCCGCAATTTGATATGAAGTCTGTTCTTCAAGGAAAAGGTGGTACCAAACTTCTCTCAATATTTGGCTTTAAACAACATTCATTTATCTCACGATTTGCTAGATACTAGTTTAAGGACAAACCAGTACAACTATATTTTTAAACAAGAGTCTACCTAACTGTGGTATCACTGACAAATCCCAGCTTCACTGGGCTTTTTACTGTCCAAGCCCATAAAAAAAATAGACAGTCCCTGTCCTAAAAGTCACCTGATTTTCTTTCTGTTTTATGATTCCCTTCCACTGCCTTACTTCTATAAACCTTGTTAGCTACAAAGAGTATTATAAATGCTCCTTTCCTCTTTCCCACTTGCAAATACTAGCTTCTATTAGTCTTCATAAACCATCAGTCCATCAGTCAAATAACTTCCTTTATCAGCAAAATCTAGACCTTCAAGATAGGTCTCCAGTTAGAGAGAGCCACATACTCCAGTTAGAATCTGATGGTCACACATTCGCTAGGAACCTCTTGTTGCACAGTGCAGATTTTATTTTTGTGCATTCTGCTCAAGGAGAGAAGTGTTCACATATTTGAAAGTGTTTCAATAGCAATAATTCTTTCAAACAAAATGTGCTAAATACAAGATAACAATGAAAAGGTCTTTTTGGTGTGAAATATGCATATATATGCGTGGTAATGAATACATGGTAGACGATACGTGATACAGAAGTTAAGAACTACATACATTTTACACGTGCAAATATGAACTAAGCCCTTAAAAATAAACACAGATGTAGCAAAAAAACCTCACCATGTTGCAAAGATAAACTTTTTTCATTTATAAAATGAAAGATAACAAAAGCCATGGTAATGTCATAACAAGATATGAAATAAATGTGAAAAAATCATCAAGAAACAGTGAAGATTACAGCAGTTATTGCTCCTTGTGACTGGAGCTATCATGCATAATAAGAAAGTCCTTCATAGACAGATAAACCTTCCTTCTCTACAAGAAAAAAGCAATTATGGAAATTAATGAAACTGGTTAGTTCACAGTTTTCAAGGACTTCACAATCACCTCCCTCTGATGCAGACGAAGCTGCAGAATGTATCAAAGTAATCTGGTTTGTACTCATCTGGTTCAAGGTGAGATTTCTAAAAGATTAAATGTTATGTGAGTGCTCCTTACCTGATCAACATTATTTGAATCTAGAACAGTCTAGATAAAAATCTAGTCCATGTATGTTTTGGGCAAATTGAGCAGGATGGCAAAATACAGTTAAGCAACAAAAGGTCTAGATAGATTTCTAACTGTGACATAGGCCAATCTGTCAAAACAGCTTTGCAAGCAGGATGTACCATACCTGTAGCTAACTGAACATATGAAACCAAAACATAAAATTCACATCAATACCAAAATACTTACTATCTTATATCACCACAGTGGTATCAGCCTACTTTGCAATAAAAGGAAACAGCACACCAGCAGCTTCATTGCACATGTATCTTTATCAAAACTTGTTCCCACATAATTGTATGCATATGGCAGATACACAGATATGTGAAGATCATTGTTATTGCAACTATCAACAACAAAACCTAAAATCTAGTAGAAAAATACCGTCAGCATAAGGCTAACCTTCAACTCCTCCCACCACCATCCACTAAAGTCTGAGAAAGTTATAGAGGTGCTGAAAATTGCTAATTTCTGTTACCATTGTGACAGGCACAGCTTGTTGCCGCTGGGGTGCGAGAACCTGGGAACATTCTGTTAGGATTCTATATGCAGGACCCTAATTTCTCAGATTAGCATGTGACAGGAAGAACAGAGTTACCTGCTTCTTCCACATGAAAGTACCTCTTGACAGCAGAAGTTGTACCAGTATGAAAATTAGAATACCATGTACATGCACATTACTACTGATGCTGTTCCTTCTCTGTCGTGGTTTTGCTCTGGGTCAATTTGCTTTCACACCTCCCACACAATTACTATTAGTTGAGAGAAGGTTTATGCAGACAAAAGAGACTGGATTTAGGAAAATAACATGAACAT
>JAYRBT010000114.1:33608462-33763927 GCA_036023395.1 Myiotriccus ornatus
TTGGGTTTTGTCCGGAAATCTACTTGGACAAAACCATTCACAGCCCCAGGGATGGGCTGGTGGGCAAAACCACGACATTCTCCTACTCTCCCCAGGCTCCCATTCAACCCTACTAGAGAAGAGACAGGTATTCAAGATAGAGAAGCCAGAAATTAGATAAAGGTCTACCACAAAAGATTAAAGTCTATTCTACTACATTGCCCTGGTCTTCGAGGTTTTAAAAAATAAATAAAAATACTACTACTAATAAAAAATAATTTCCATATTTGAAAAGTTTCAACTACTAACACATGATGCGAAATTTTCACTTTTACAAGCATTGTACCAGAGCTTAACACAGCTTCAGAGCTTCTCAACCTCTGGCCTGCTTGTGTTAGCTGTGTCTCCTGACACTCAGTGACACTGAGAGCCCCAGCACCACGTGCACCTTGTACTCATTTAATGTGAAAATTATCTGCCTGCTTTTTAACTAAACAGTAATTACTGCACTCGAATTATGCCTCGCTATCACTAAGACAAACTATTTTCAGGGACTCCTTTCCAACTAAATGCAGCTGGCTCAAATATTAATGCAGAGAAGATGATCTCTCCAGAAGACAACCTTTTTGCAATCTCCCTCTAATACTCGTATCCTATTGCTTTCAAAGACGAGCTTGACTGATGTATGCTTGCAAAGTTATTATTTTTTAAATCCAGGAGAACACTGTTAACTACAGTTTTACATACAGAGTTTTGAACAAATACAGCAGGAAACATTCACATAAGAACCCTCAGATTTTACCGTTCTAAATTTCAATAGAAATAACCACATCCTTTGTGAATTTGTAATCAGAAGGTTAGTGTTCATTTTTTTTCTCTGAAAAGCAAGGTTTTGCTTCATTTTCGTATAGTTTAGCTGCTACATTAAGTGCTGTTTGCTCTTTACTGATTTTTAATTCACAGGCACAGCATTTCAACATCCCCTGCCAACCACAAACAACAGTAGTCCCACAATGGAAAACATACCTAAAATGATTATTTCTCACTGAAACTTTGCTGTTTCTTTGTACTTGGGGAAAACAAATGGTCCCTGAAAGCCAAAGTAGTCTGAACTTCTCGCCAACAGCCACATATCTCATCCCTTGTATCAGTATCTGACTGTTCTTCCCCAGTTAAAGGTGACTTATACAGAGAGATACATTCTTCTATTGAAAACAGCAAAAAACAATTTCAACAGCTGTGATTCATCTATAACTCAGGACCAACAGCTTCATCCTTTAGATAACACATAATTTTTGCCAGGCCTTTCAATGGCTTTTCCTTCTTACCTCAACAAAGAAGAATTTATGAGTATCTGTTAGAAAGATTACTTCATTCTTTTACTTTATCATTTACTTTACTGTTTTACATTATATTTTCATTTGCAATAACTATCTTGGTATATCATTAGTTCATTTTCCTCACAGCAATATGTGTAAAATAGAACCAATAAATTCATTGCAAAACTAGGGAGAGGTGTCAAACTGAGGACTAGCAAGTGAAATACCTTCATATTTTTATTTTTACTACAATATCCCAGCAGACGTTTTGAAGCTCCATTCCATCATACAAGATTATGTAATTCTCTAGTTACTACATATTAGGAGAGTCATTCTTATTTTACTTCTAAGTAGCTTTGCAAATACTGAAGACAGAGATGATTTCTCTTTCACCTCTAACACAAAATATACTGTGTAATTCAAGAAGAAGCTATAACATTGTTTCATGAATTCACATCACCAAACCCTCCAACTGGCATCCAAAAGAACTGCAGTGATGTGACAAGACATTTATCAGTTACTCCAAAAATAGTGCAGGCAAAATAAGGTCCAAACCCAAATTACTCAGGTTTGGAACAACTCCTTCTGATACTTCAGGATTAAATCCATCTTTATAAACAAAAGTAACTGAACAAAAATCCAACCTAAGGCTCATCTCCATACTAAAGCCTGTCATTTAGTGAGACTGAACATAAATCACAAACCCAGTCTGCTGGTTTTGCCATTAGTTCCACACAGGCATGTCCTTAATTTGTACTGCTTCACACCACCTTGTACAACTGAAACGGCTTCCACAGCAAGGTACAACATATCAGATCAAAGCTATCAAAACATCTTTGTTTCAAAATTATGAGTAGAAATTTGATGACGACATAGAACTCATTTGTTTCTCCTTTAAAAAAACCCATCAATTTAATTTTTCACATATATTTGAAATATCTTCCAGTTTTGTAAGAAGCTTATTTTCGTATTTCCTACATAAAGAAGAAAAAGTTCTGCTCAAAGTAGAACTGCCCCAATATGTGCAACATTTACCAAATTCAAGCATATGTTTGCTCAATTTTCTTTAAAAATTAAGTTTTCTTCACAGTAAGATTAATGGTTTTGTATAAAGTACTCTACATGTATCTTCTGTAAAAGAACATGTAAGCTTTTCAGAAGAAAATACAATCTTCCTGCTAGTTTCAATATCCAAGAATTAAACTTCGAATTTGAAGAGAGAAATGAGCATTTCAACAAGCACGATTCTATTATATGATTCTATTCTGTTTTCTAAGGCTCAAGTAAATGTTGCATTCATACAATTCTAAATTGGTGAGGGCACTGAAACTAGCAAAAACTACCCACTGTTAATATAAAAACTTATTTGACAGCAGTAAGCCAACTTGAATTTGGAAGGAGACAGTGGCACATTACCTGAATCGTTGCGGAGGTATGATGACATTGCTGGGATGAGGCAAGACTGACTGAGTAGCTCTAGGAGAACGGATGGAAGGGCGCTGCTGTTCTGTGCTCTCCCCTCATGGCTAGTTTGGGTCTCTTCATTTGATGTACTTCCAGCAGGATTTATGTAACTGGCAAGAACCTGAAACACACCAAAATATTTAATCAAAACTCATTTATTTCAGTCAAATTTGAGTTTCTTCCCTTAAGGAAGAAGTCCTAACACTTCACTAGCCCTTTTGCTAATTCAGTACTAGCATTTATTACAGCAGTCCCAAAGATACCTCAGAAGAAATTCCATACATTTATTAAATTTGAACTTTGGCTAATGATAAAATTAACTTACTAAGATTCTGAATGGTTTTAGGATATCAACTAATATGAATTTTGACAAATCTGCTGGAGTTACTCAGAGAAAGAGTTTGCCAGCTCAGACCACTGAACATGCAGCTGACCACTCCCTTTTACTTTAAAGTACCAAGAACACCAACTGGCAGTAAAAGACTTTTTTTTAAGTTCAAATGTTTCAAAAATCTTTGTAATTTCCTTTGGGGTTGGGACTTCAGGGTTTACATATGAAACAATAACTTTTGGTGAGCATGACAGGTACCTGGAGGAACAAACATGCATAGGGCTCTTACCTCTGTAAACAGAGAGCAACCTTCCCCTCAGTGTCAGTGGTAAGTCACCTCACAACTGCACACCTGCCTGTCCCAAGGGTAGCTCTGGCTGGGCTCACAGGCCCTTTCTGTGTGTTGCAGGTGTACAAACTAACACATTTCTACGGGTCTGATTTGTGCAGCTGTACTCTGAAACTCAGGAACTTTGAGGCTTGAAAGGCTGTATTAGTAGAAGTCTCAGGGACTCTATTCACCCTTTCAGCCCCTTTTCTTTCATTCTCACTCTTTGTTCCAACCCCATCACCCCATTATTTTGCTGCAGCAAATCTTATATTCCCTACACTATCCCAAGATAACAGAGTCTGGTTGCACTTCACAATGGACTGAAAAGTCCGATTATGCAGGATATTCTTCTCCTTAGCATGAGGCATTTCGAAGGCATCCAGAAATCTGGATGTTTACTGGGGATTTACTATTATCAGGTAATTGGCATAGTCAAGATTTCATAGTATTTCTGAGTGAAATTTTGCTATATTGGCATAACACATTCATGGACCTCAGTAACAACCATGAGCATTTCCTTAAAGCAGAGCAAAAATATGCAAGAAATGAACAGGAAACACTGTTTGGTATACAAAACAAAATGCCTATTCCTGTATCCTTCTTCTTTAATGGACAGTCATTACTTTTGACTGAGTGCAGTGATTTTGACAGAGATAGTGATAGCTCCAGGGAAATACACTGGAATGCTTCTTCATTCACTTTTCTTCAGAACTGTCACCCAGGTCTTTTATGCAGCAGCTTAGTGATGTTTGAAAATGGCCTCTCTTAAAATATGATCTATATAATTTTTCATGAAGACAGATGATTGTAAATATTTTTCCCCCAAATATCATAATTACTCTGCTATTTGATTGCCAAAAGTCCAGTTTTACTATTCAGTTCTAATGCTTCAAGTGCTTATCATTAATCAAAAATTCATTGTTACACACCTGTAGAAGGCAGGTCACATGCTCTTCTTCTAGCCTTTGCTTAGTCAAAGCCTGTTCAACATCCCATCCTGAGGCCGTGGAGCCTGTTCCAAAGCCTGTACCCTTAGCCCAGTACAACTGCTGTTCTTCTGTCGATGCACTATTGTGTGTACTTGAAACCTGTGGCTTTTTAAAAAAAAAATAAAAGAAAAGTCACAATTATTTAATGTTTTCATCTTAGGAACATTGTCTTTAAAAAGCCTGTGTTCTGCAAAAGAACGTAATCCCAATTTATTAACTTTATAAAGATATCATCAGGATCCAGTGAAATTCAAAGCTCTAGATAGGAAAGACTTCCACATACATGGAGTTCTAGTACAGATCAGCACTAAATTCTTGGAAGGGATTCTTCAATTTGACTAAAACTGTAAGCCCATTTATGTTCTCTTTTAAGATACTATCCCAGCTTATATGATAAAAGGTATTAAAATACCTTTAATCAATATCCCACTGAACATCGTAGCTCTGTAATTATTACTGTTCAACACCTAGTCAAGTTTAATAACATAAGATGAAGAAGATGGGAGTGGAAACATTCTCAAGGGCACATAACTGAAATATTAGGAAGCTCAAGCATTTCCTGATTTTGAATAAATGCTCCAAAACAGCAAGACGAATAAGTTACCCGTATAGCTCTGACACATGATCTCTGAGTCACTAAAACACACACTATTTCCTCTCTAGATAAGAGGTGGGAAATATCTTGTCCTTAAAATGTTCTGAGAGATAGCATTTTTCCATCAGTGCTTGTACAGCTTTTTCCAGTGGTCTATCTCAGTGCATTTTACAATCATATTATATTGCTTAGCCCTTATGAAACTATTTAAGAACTTATGCTAATTTTTATAGTTTACCAGGACTACAGTGAAAAAGATGCAGAAAAAACTCTGATAAGCATTTTTTTAACTAATGCTATCCTATGTGGATATTTAACACCCTAAACAAGTGACTTTATACTGTTATTACTTGGTGACAATTAGCTGGAAACCAGGTCACGTGAGCAGGTGTCCAACTTTATTTTTATTTGATTTATGGCTCTGAAAAGTTTAATTTTCTGTTCAGATCTTCTTCAGTGACTTTGCTTTACACTTGAAGGAAAAGAAATGATGTATGAACACACTGCAATGGTAAAAGAAGTTATTGCCTGTGAAGTACCACAGTGACAGTAGTCTGGAATAATCTTCTAACTTTTACACTGGGAATGTAATGCATTTTGGTGATGAAACAGCTGTGTGGTGATGCTCATGTAGACATTACTCATTACATCACTCTTGAATATATTTTGTCTTTAACACTCAAGAGGACTGTCATGAACACTGAATTAAAGCACTTACGGAAGAACCTGCCCCAGAAATACAAGCCTCGGTGCAGCCCTTATGGATCTCTAGTTTCAAGTTACCATCTATCACTTGATAGGTATGAATTATGAGAAGGCAAGCTATTTCAGGGTTCATGGTAGAACTAAAGCAGAGAAAAGAATTAATGGTTGCCCTTTCCCTCCAAATGTACAAAAATGCTAAGGTGTTAACGTATCAGCAGCCTGATACCCCACTAGAAGCAGAATCTCTCAACTTCCCCTTAAATTTGATTAGCCATTAAAGTGAATTATTCTCATGCACAGCTTCATATCTCACTTGTTCAACCTTTCATCAGTATCAGAGCTGCTAAAATAGAACCAGGCCTATATTTTGCAGCTACTTAGCCATATTCAGCCACCAGGAACTGCTGCATGCCAAAACAGTGCTAAAGAGGGCAAGTTATTAAGGTTTTTTTCAACACTTTTATAGACAGTTCCTATGTTATACAGAAACGGCAACCCACAATCTTAAAAAAAATAATCAGGGGATACATGTTCAGAATAGAGGGTGGTATAGTATGGGAAATACCTTGAAAAACTTTAATTTTGGAGATTCACTAGTGATCTTGAACAATAAGGAAAGTTTTTGTCTTTATATCTCATTTCCCTAACAGTGCAAAGGGTGTAACAAAAATCACTGCATTAATTCAGTAATTTTCACAACTCATTTATGTTTGTGAAGCATTTAAAAGGAAATAATTTGCAACCAGTAGAGTTTAGATGATGAATGCAGACAATGAGGTTATGCTATCTAATGGGGATTAAAGAACCACCATCCATTGGACGTTATGCCCCTCATGCACCAAAAAAGAACATCCTGTGAAAGCAAGTGATTACACCTTAATGCCTCATGACAAGGTTTCTTTGGTTATATTTCATGATTACCATGTTTATTTGCAACATGCACGGACAATTACTTGATCGAGTACTTTATAACTATTTTTGTTCTTCAGTCAAATGCCAAGTCTGCAGAAATTAGCCTACAATGAAAGCAATGAGATTATTTCCTTTTTTATAGTTAGAACTCTTACTGCTTCTCAGTGGCACATACTCTGCTGATCAACGTACCTCTGCCTGGTTGGGACTAGAGTTGGGCACCCTTGGTGCATGGTGGCTTAGAGCAGACAGACAAGCAAGGATAAGGTGTATAGCCCCAATCTCGAGTGCCATCCGCCTAAGCAATACTCCATCATCAGTAGTCAATGGCGTAGTGCTGAACAAACTGCGCAACACGTGGAAGGGCAGAGTTGGAAGCACGTTTGCCGAGGGAGACTGCAGGATATGACCTAGGTTGAAGAAGAGAACCATCAAAACCACACTTTTGTTCAGTAGTTCAATACAGCCTATTAATGTCTGTAATAATTTATGAACATACAGAAATCTACTAAGAACTTAAGCATTTGCATGTATCAAGCTATCTAATATTAGGTTTCTCTTCACAAAAATATTTTATAACAAGGAGAGTGTGGAAGAAAGAATGTTTATTTTATTCATGGATTTGGTTAAGGATAAAATTCAAAAAATCTGATTTACCATTTCTAGGGAGAAAACTGGTTTGGAAGGTAGTTTGAAATAATTTTATATATATACATATATTTAAACATTCCAAATACAGCAAATTAAAGAATGCATGTGATCAACTGATAGCAGCTTAGCTGCCAAGGTGCTGTAGTTTACCATGATGTAGGATTCTTTTTTGTATTTATGTGCCCAAAGTGGGAATTAACTCAGTGACACAGACCAAGTAGTGATGCTATTCAAGTTGAATATGTGGCGAAATACTAATGGAGTTTTAATTAAATGAGTTGCGTGTTTGAATTTTGTTCTAGAATTATTTAAAATTTTTAACCCCTTTGCATTATGAGCAAAAATTACTCCTTTTAAAAGCCACATTTCAAATAATGGAGGGACCTATTAATGGAACATACTCAGATTTGGGAAACTGTCTCAATTTTTTCCAGTATTTAAGAATACATTCCACATCCCTCCCTCAGGGCGTATGTAAATAGAGACAGTTGACAACTGGAAATGCTTCAACTACTACAAATACTTTAAAATAGCCAACTCCATTCAGAAGTTTGCTTCTAATTTTACATATATTATTTTCTCCCTCATTCTTAGAGTTTAATAGCTACATCATCAGTCTAAACTGAAATACATTACAAATACATACAAGAGAAACAAAAAGATAAACGGAAGGGTAAATGAGGCTCCTATTTTTTCAGCTGGTCTCATGAGGTACATGTTGCACACCACCCTACAAACTGCTAAATAGAGACTAAGTTCAGATGACTGCAGCCTAGAAAAGCAGCACTTTTCAAAGTCATAATCATGCAAGCACATAGGTTGGAGAAGACCCTTGACATCATCAAATTCAACTGTAAACGTAGCACTGATTCCATCACAAAGCCATGTCCAATGAAAGGAATTGCCTTAAACATACTAAAACATATTTCATACACGCTCTTACAGTTTTTCAAAACAGTAAGAAACAGAGATATTAGAACTATATGCAGAGTTGCAGGTTCAGTTGCAAAGACACCGACTGCAAACTGTCTCTTGCCTTGTCCATTCACTGAAGAATACCACACTTCTCACTCCGAACTCACACCATAAAGGCAGAGATCCTGCTTAGGCAATTTGGTCACTATGATCTTTAGATTTTTCTCTCATTTTCCAAAACAGTATTATTAAACATTATTAAACAGTATTATTAAAAGCTTATTCTACATCTGTTGTAGTAATGCCCCTATTCATATTTTTCTTCTTTTCATTGCAGAACTAGAAGATGTTGAGCACATCTGGCTACTCAGATAGTTTTGTCTGAACGCAGTCATCTTGACAGTGTCATTGTCAGTTTAATCAGCAGTTATTTTACAATTACTCTGACATGTAGATGAGAACCCTTGAGTACTGATGATTGTGATAAAACTTTGCCAGAAAGAATTTAATATGTAGAAACAAGACCATCAAAGATGCTAGCAACACAGTTGTGCACAAACCAATTCTAACTTCCTGCTAAAGGCAATATGGTATAAATAAATCTAAGTAAAATGATCTAGCTGATGTCTACAAAAAAAAGGTAATAATTGCAGCACATACTTCCTTCACCATCATCTGTAACTCCCAACACCAATCTCAACAGACACTGAGCATGTTTCCGTTCTTTTAGCAGCACCTCAGCATAGCCCGGGAGACGAAGAAATAAACCAAAGGCAGCCAAAGAATGCGCAGGTATAGGAGACATAGTCTGAACTGTTGACTTGATCGGTGGGGGCTCTGCAGCAATTGTTTCTGGTGCTTCATACACCAATTCCCCTGATTGTTCAATGGTAACCCATTCAAACTGATCACTGTCCTTCTGCTTTTCCTGCGTGGCCGATGTAACCACTGGAGTGCTCACCTTAACCAACAAAAACAACAAAGAAATTCAGCTGTCATTCAGTTAAACACCTTAGACAAAAATTTATGGCAGTTAGGATCTAAAGAACATGCAATTTTAATATAGGACACAAGAAAGACGTCACATGAAATACACTACCATTTGCATACAGAGGGACCAGGCTAAATGGCTGAAAAGGGCATACTTGTTGCACATTCCATACAATGCTTGAAAGTCATGTAATACAAAGCAAGCAAGTGCATTTTCCCAACCTAAAATCCTCAGCTGAAGTGTGTTGCTTAATATATAGAGGCATAGGAGACACAAATTATATTGAAGTAAACAATGCAAAGATTAGTTTATATATCAGACTTATCAGATCGATAAATAGTCCTTTTATTTTCTTTTAATTTTAACATTAAACACTGATGGTGAACTCAGGTGTTTAATTTTTAATGACATACTGTAAAAATGAAAAAAATTCATTGTCGAGCCTTTAAAAACTAAGAATAAATTTGTACATCTTAACAGTCTTATAGCAACTCATGTGATCCTTTCAATTGATTTGGCAGGCTTTATTACTATTGTACTCTAACAGAACAGTCTGTTTTATGACCAGAGGACTATGCAATCAGGCACTATGACAGGAATCAGAGTTTAAGGGGGTAACAATTGTACAGTGCCCCAGGACACAGTCAAATAATTTTAAGGAAGGTATGACACCGAGGTCCCTCTCATAATTAAACATAATTAAACAAGAAGTTTCAGGCTTTCATGCTATTCAGATAAACTGATTCAATCATATTTAAAATTTTAGTACGCATCACCAGACTGATCTAAACTGGAAAAGATTAATATGAAAAGCCCTTGCAGAATTTATCCAGAATACCAAATTCCTAATTTAAAGTCAAAGCCATGTTTTGCTGCATCCATTCCAATCATCTACACATTAAGTGAATCAGAACTACCAGTGACTTAGAGAAATACAGAAGTAAAATTAAAGTATTAAGGGTCTGGAGAAATCATCAGTATTCACTCTGAATGTTCTATTTGGTATTATTGCACTTAATTTGTTTTTATGGATCACAGAATTCTTACTCAGTATTTGAATCCAAACATACATCTCAAGCTAAGAAATTGTGAAAAGATAATAACTCCCCAGGACTATAGAAAAAGAAGGAAAAAAAGAAATGAAACTTCTCATGGTCATACTTTGCCTTTCATCTGTTGCAGAATTCCATATACCGGTTTTAATACAGAGTACACATTAACTGTCCTGGATTTCATAATACTGTAACTGTTTATGTAAACACATTTCCTTAACTTTTATTTTCAACTGCCTTGGTGCTAGACCTCTAAGACCTTTGCAGAACTATTTACAAAGGATGCATACCAATTACCCAGTCTCACTACAGGGTTCCTATTGCTGCCATAATTTTACAGACAGGTTACTGAACAGCACACTTAACTCCTGATTAATTCAGTTTCAAAGGGAATAAATATTCTCTCCTGTTAACAGCATCAGCAAACAACTTCAAACATATAGTCGAATAGAATTTGAATAATTCACAGGTTATTTTTTCCCTTTTTTAGCAAACGTTGTGTACCTTGAACAACAGTCAAAGAGTAATTCCACACTAATGCCACTGCTGGCACTTTGAAATGCTTATCAGTACCTCCAGAGAAATTCTCTATATAAGTATACAAGTAAATAATGCACATATTATTTATAAGTATAAATAAAATTATGTTGTTATTTATTATTTATGATAATAAATCTAAAATAAAGTTACATAGTAGATACATAGAACTGAATTTAACTTAACCAGAGAAATATCTCTCAGGGTGCATTTACACGAGCAATTAAATGATAAGCAAGTATACCTTTATAGTACATCAGCGACTTTATGTACCCTCCAAGATATTTAATAAGTTAACAGAAGTGAGGCAAACAGCAACTAATTCACGAGTTTGTCCCACAAGGACATGGCCACACAAGCAGCCTATGGCACGTACAGGGAAGTAACGTGTATAGCTGGACTGGGCTGTGGAGTTATGCACTTGCTTGTTTTGAAGCATCTTCCCGACATAACTGAGATGTTAAACTAAACCATGGGGAAATATAAGGAAAATACTTAAACAAACAAACAAACAAAATACTCTCAACATGTTTTCTGATACTTATTTTTTTCACTCACTTGCTGAATTACGTCAGGATAAAGCATAGGAAGTCTCTCTGCAATAAGAGCCAATCCACCCATGCCTGCAAACACTTGCAGTGGAGATTGAATGGGACAGGTTTCAAGAAGAGATTCATCTAGAACTGCATCCATACACTCATCCCCAGGACTGATGGCTTCATCTTCAGGGCAAGGTCCCAGTAAGTCTGCATGCTCTACGAAAACACAAGAGGTAAAAGAAATTAATACATCAGCACTGATACTGTGTTTATTTCTTTGTTCTCACTAAAAAGTGGACTTCAAAAGTATTGGTTCCTACACAAGGAAAACCTGAGCCAAGAACCTGAAATAAATGAGTGCAAGACCATCAAAAGAAAATAAAAGTATTAGTGACACCTCTTGCCACTGACAGCAGATCCATGTATTCATCTCAAGTTTAAAAAAAGTGCCTAATAATTTAATAAAAGTTCAAAAGTAGCTTCATGTCTTCGCATGCAACTCAACTACTAAAGCGAATCTCCTCTAATGATTTTTGAGTTTTATTCAAATAGTAATATATCTATTGTAAGTTTAGAATTTCAATAATCCACAAAACAGAAGAAAAAATTCTATTTGAAAAAGAATGGTCTCTCAATACTGCGAGAGATCTGCATATCCAGCCACTATATGGAGTCATGAAATACTTACTTCAGGCCAGATATCAAAAAAATTAGAGGTTTTTTTTTTCAGCACTTGTTTCTTATCTTTTCTAGAAACAGACTATCAAGTGAACAGTTATTAAAAGGAGTCTCTGTCTTGAAATAGTTGAATGATTAACTTTGGAATTTCATGCTGTGTCAGCAGGCTGAAGGTAAGCAGATCACAATTAGCTTAATTTCAAGGTCCCATTTCTCTAAGTCCTTGCCTAAAGGAATGATATAAAAATATTTCAAAACAGATTCCTGGGATAGATATCCTCCCGTCCCATTCCCCAGCACCTTCCCAGGAAGTAGATAGCATGCAACTGGCAAAAACATTATCAAGAAATAGACCAAATAATGTTTTTAAAACCTGGAGTTATAAGATCTGCTTAGATGGGCTTGAGAGAAATCACCATTTTCAAAGCAGCATTAGGTACCCAAAGAAGTTGCAATAAGAAATTTCACAGGCTTCTGTAACTCGTATGGTTTCAAACAGCTCCTGCTTTACTTAATCTGCTCTGATTATCAGGACAAATACCTACTACAGAGAACTGGTATACATGTCAAGAAATAAAATACACTGTATCTATACAATCATATAATCATTGGCACATGTAACACTACAACAAGGAAAAGAAAAGTGAAACCAGAACAACCGTATTGGTGCATCTTATAGATATAATCTAGACAGGCAGTGATTTTGTACTTTGTCATGAAGTTTAGCACTTGTCTAGAAAAGAACGGCTCAGGAAACTCATCCAAGAAAATACAGCTAACTGCTGTTTCTTATCAAGAAAATCAATACAATTTTTGTCCCAAACAAAAACATTTTAAAAAGGAATATACCAAAAAAGTAAGAACACTCACCTTTTTCTGTGTGAAGACGTTTAAATGAGTCTGTTTTTGATAAGCTCGGATCTGAGATTACTTTGGAACCAAGTTTTACTGTCAAATCTATCGATCGATATCCTTGAGGGAGTTTACGGTCATACAGCAGAGTCAGAAGCTGGGCAAGCGTCATTTCAGCTGGTAATGGTTGACCTAAACAACAATGGCATCAAGTCAGAGAGGAAAATTCTGATTGGGTTCTTTTAACATACATATCCAGGTGCTGTTCATTACTTGAACCACAGATGCCAAGTAGACTAAATATTATCTGGCTCCAAACCAAGGCCTTAATTTTACCATTCGTTCTCTTGCGAGAAGGGGTCCCATCAGTTTGGAACCAATCATTAGAAAGATCTATGCCAACATTACCTAAGGCAGCTCTGTGCTGAGAGACCAAGCACTTGGTGTATTTAACAAATGGCTAAGGCTGTAATTTGATGTGCATTTTAAGTGGGTACTTGCTGTCCCCTCCCATTAAACACCACCTACACATCACCTTCGAATTTTGAGGGCACAGAGGTGTGTGACCATAAGATAAAATGGCTGATGTGGAAAAAAGAGGAAAACAAAGAAACCTGCAATTTTTCTTCAGTCCTATTGGTTTCAAGCATAGCTCACTACTCCTGTATTAGGACACAACTTCACAAGAAAAATGAAAGGCACTGCCAGGAATACTTTTCTCAGCAGCAGTGTAGACTTGAAATGCACATGCAATACAGTCCAAACTGATTACTCAACTCCAGGTTTTGGCCACTTCATTGATTATGAATATGTTCTTCCCTGAAACTACAAGTTACTCTGAAGGCAGAATAATTTTTCCTGACAAGCAGACTTACACATGAAATATTTTAGGGTTGGATCATGTAATAGCATGCCTATTTGATCTTGACTGTATTTAATTAACACAAAATCCAAGAGGTCTTTAGTAACAGCCTGTTTCTTCAATTGAAAATAGGGTCTTAGAAATAAAAATTGAAAGTGTCTTGCCTTTGTGCAAGTTCATGCCCTTTTTGCCATCACTGATTCTGCTTCCCATGGCTTGTTTTTTTGTAACAACTGTCTGCTACACAAGACATGACCAACCAGATCACAAATGCAGAACGTTCTACATTACCATCAGCAGTCAACCTTTACCAGCTAGATACTGAAAACAGGCACTGGGTTTTGATCTTGTCTCCAAAATAGCAGTATCATAGAATGTCCTGAGTTGGAAGGGACTCATAACAATTGAAGTCCATCTCCTGCCCCTGCACAAGACAGCCCCAAGAATAATACCATGTGCCTTAGAGCATTGTCCAAACACTTCCTGAACTCTGTCAGGCTTGGTGCTGTGACCACTTCCCTGGGGAGCCTGTTCCGGAGCCCAACCACCCCCTAGGAAAAAAATCTTTTTGTAATATCCAACCTAAACCTCCCCTGACACAACCTCAGGCCATTCCCTTGGGTCCTGTCACTGGTCACCACAGAGAAGAGATCAGTGCCTGCCCCTCCTGTTCCCCTTAACTGCAATGAGGTCTCCCCTCAGTCTCCTCTTCTCCAGGCTGAACAGACCAAGTGACCTCAGCCTCTCCTCATACGGCTTCCCCTCAAGGTCTTTACCATCTTCATTGCCCTCCTTTGGACACTCTCTAACAGCTTAATATCTTTTCTTATATTATGGTGCCCAAAACTGCACACAATATTCAAGATGAGGCTGCATCAGTGTAGAGCAGAGTGGGACAACCTACTCCATAGACCAGCTGGCAATGATGTGCTTCATGGTCACTTGCCCTCCCTGTCACTCCTGAAGAGCCTGTTACTATACATCATGGCACACCAACAACAGGATTCAACCCACCAGGTTTTCCTTATCAATTTTAAATATTTTAATCTAAGTATACGATTCCCCTAATAATTGTCAGGATAGCCTCAAAGCCAGTAATTTGGTACTAAGTTTCAAATTCATATTTTATTGGGGGAAATTACTTTGATCAGAAGTTAACCACTTAATTCCATTAGCTGGTTCCTTGGTTTTATTCTGTAAAACAGATAGAAGCCCTTTTGCATAATATTGAAGTGTTGCACGCATGTTTCTGTCCTTTTTTTCCTGATCTAAGTCACACAAGTCACACCAATCTCTCTATATAACCTTGCCACCAGCTTTGTCCAGATAGCTCATAAAAATGTAAGAATATATCTGTTATACGTAAAACATGACTAACTGCCTGGGACATGCTGTTTTTCAAAACAAAAATTTTACGGAATTCAAGAATACTCCTGAACTGGAAAATCAACCTTCCAGAGAGCAATGCAAGTTGGTTGCCCATTCAGAACACGAAATAACAGGGCAATAATATCAGTTCAGTCTTGCAGGTGAAAGAAAAGGTGGAAAATGTGAGTCACCCTACAAACTCACCCTGCCTTCACTTGTGAGTGAAAGTGGAAATTTTTTGAGATTTAGTTTAGGAACAAGGAACTAAACTTCAGGGAAGATCAATGTAATTGTTATTTTTTTCAAGCCGCTATGACGCTATAACGCTGCAGTTGAAGAGGCTATAATGCTTTCCAGTTGAAAGCTGTTACAAGCCCAGAAGGGCTCCACACTTCAAAGATGCTCAGCAGAAGGATAAAGATGTCCATTAGCATTGTAACTACTTCCTGATGACGTATCAGCAACTGAAAAAACCCATAATTTTGGTGTTTAAAACGCATTATTAAAGTTACCTGGTAGAAGTTTATGGTACAGATGAAAGACTGGAACACTAATGGTCTTGCTGGAAGATTCCCCTCCTGAGGAAGAGGCACCTACTTTATCTGCCATCACTCTTCCTCGCCTCGATGGTGGACGTGGCGGGGTGGACGAAACAGCTCTTTTCGACTGAGATTTCAAACCTAGTATGGAATTAAAAAAATCAAAACTTGTTCTAGTATTTAATACCTTCAGTTAGCCAAGATACAATGTACTCAATATGTTCAATGATAGAAAAAAAGTAGAATTTTACCTCACTGGCTAACTAAATACCAGAAGAGCATTCATGTATAAAATATATTTGGATATAATCCTAGTATTTTTACAATTAGAGGCTATGCATTCTCCTAAGACCTAAACATAAACCATAACTGTACTAGGTTATATCATCCATGAAAAAAGAAAAAGCCATTCTGATTCTGCTCTAGTTAAAATGTGTCTCACAATGGGCCTTACAATAGAATTTTTTTAGGTTGTCTTTTCAACTGAAAGCAAGAAAGGCAAAATTTTTCAAATTGACAGACACTTTTAGCACAAACTATAGATAACAACCATTTGTCTGGTCTATGAAGGCGACTTCAGCTGCAGAAGTGACAGTATCATATGTAATGAAAGGTGGTTTTAAATGTTCTTTTAAAGTTGCCTAGCTCAAAACATTTGAAGTAAGCACTACATGAAAACTGTAAGGCAGAATAGCTACATACAAGCTTACTGATCTTACATAGCAAAACTGCCTTATTTTGGGACAGCTCAAGTTGACTTAAAGTTCAGCAAAATTATACTGCAATCATGTACCCTTGTAAGCAGGTGGCAGACCAAGTTAAAAAGTAAGCAGGTCAAGATACAAAGACACACACAATTACTAACATCATTCTCCAAGAGCAACTGCAAGATTAAACATCCATACTTGAAATGCTGTAATACACTCTGGTTTCAGCTGATCATTAGGAGCAGCTCAAATACACAACTCATTCTCCAGTAATCTCAGTATACTAAACTAGCTTACTTCAGGAAGATCAGTCTCCAAATACCACCTTTGCTCTCTGTTAATTCTAGCAATAGGTAAATAGTTAAATACTGGTTACATGAGACTCTGAGGACCCTAAAAAAATCCTCAGAACATAAGAAAAATCAGTGACAAAATAAGAAAAGATTTCACAAACAGGTAGTAAAACCAAATGCAAATGAAATAAGTTTACATTTAAACTCTTTTACTTAACTGGAAAGAATTAGAAACAAAACAAGAAAAAAACCTTAAATCTGCTTCTTTCTAATATGGAATGGGCTGTATCAGGCAGTAGGATTAGAGATGCAGCTGGGATGAGATATGACTGATTATGCTATGCCCCATCTTCAAGCTTGGCATAGTATTTTTCTTTCTTCCTAGATTCTTTATTCATGTTTTAACCTTTTGCTTGCACCTATTAATATTTAGATATTACTAAAACATGTTTACCATGTTTAAGTGGCACCTACTGTAAATATCTTGTCAGATAAAGATGCTGTAATTAACATCAGATGTGTTGCTTTAGACATATACCAAGATCCACAAAACTCCTCTCTTATTCAACATTTAAGTTTAAAATTGCATCTACATCTAAAGAGCTGAAATAAAAAGCTTAAGAAATATTGGTGCCAAAAGTCAAAGGAAATCAGCATCTCTTCTTCATGCTTCATGAAGTGTAAATGAACTTGAGGTACCTCAATGAAGGCAGAAAGCCAGATAGGAAAAGAATAGCTTGAAGTTCGTTAATCTCTCTCTCACAAACACACTCCCCAGAACCTCAAACTGAAAGACTAACAACCTCTACAGCTGTCTTCTGAACTGTAACCTTTGAATATGACTGAAAAATTACTATATTCAATCTATGTCTTCCAACAGTACTTTTGGAAGAAAATGGTTTACTTGAAAGATTTCAGATGGTTCTTCACTTTAGTTTTTAGAAGGTGAAGGCTTTGGAGGAAACTCCAGTATTTGTAGCTTCCAAGTAGAATAACATGGTTTTAAGACTACATCTCCATGTGACAGTTTTTAGCAGAGTACCGTTAGCCATGTAAGGCAATCCATCTACGTCCTGAGGACCTCACTGCCACCGTCCAAGCTTGCTTGGCCCCAGCAGATGACCCTTAGGATTAAAGGGTGGGCTCAGTTCCGCGCACACTGTAACTCACCTAAAAAATCCAATGCGCAGGCTGGAAGGTGTAAAGACCTTCCCCGGTTCTTCGTTCGCGAAGACTGGCCATTACTTACTTACCACCAGTTGTTACGCAAAGTATATGGATCCTTTTATTTCCAAAGCACATTTTGGGAGTAGAGCTGATTAAAAAATGATGCACCAGCTACTGCCAAAAGGTAGAGGTAATAATACCCACCAAGCTCCAGGTGTGTTTTTACAGAATCCTATAAAATATCCTAGCAACAGCATCCATGAAGATACCACTGACACACACACTTAGGCACAAATTTACCAAAGTATATAATCTACTAGAAGCAGCTGTTCTACCAGGAACCAATTGTAGATGCCTAAAAGTCAGTTACATTAACTGGGTACTACAATTTTTCTATCTATCATTAGTAGCAAAATTAATTGTTGATATTTTCTTTCCCACACACACTTCTAGCATGAGAAAGATCCATTATTTAAAAGGTAGAAAAAAAGACATACCAGAAGCAACAACAACGCTGTAATTGTCCTGAAATCCATTTTCTGCTTTAACTTTTTCTTTCTCTTCATAGTTCTTTTTTTCTTTATCTTCCTTCTGTTCATTAATTAGCTTAGCTGTAATACTGGGGGTATCTATAGAGGGAGAAAAAAAAAAAAGAGAGGTGAGAAAAGCATTTCAAGATAACAAGTTATCAAGTTGATTTTTATTACAGCTTCTAAGCTGTTAATAAGGCTATTCTCAGCTCTTTTAGTGTCTCAGAGTTCCAACCCAGGCAACAATAGTCTTGTAAATATCTATGAATAAAGGTATTGTGGTAATTCTGGTTCCTTCTTCCCCAAAAATCTATTCTCTAACAATTTAAATCTGTAACAGTTTAAAACCATTACCTAGTGAGTCAAATGTATTTGTGTTAAAAAAACCCCACTAAACCATTTCAACCAAATCAACCAAAAACAAGATTAAGCAAAAAATCCCCTTCCAAACCCAAAACCCAGTGAACCAAAACAAACAAATAAATCTCAACAAAACAACAACAACAAAAATGGAACGAGAAAAGAAATTCCAAAACTTTTTTTTTTTTTTTTAGGACAGCTGTACACTTATATAAATAAATATTGTATTTAGGTCTGGGTATCTTGTATTATATACTGATCCAATTCCAGTACTGCAAGTATGACTGTTCCTTTGAAATTGAAAGATGCCTAAAGTACATTACATATCCAAAACCTGAACTATCTGCTTAAGTGAACATTACATTGCTACAGTTCAACCATTTTGATTCAATCATTAGTGTAGATAACAAGTATCAGCAAGTTATTAAATCTAATCTAATCTAATCTATTAAATCACTGATGATTGGTGACAATGGACCATTTCACAGCTTGTGAGGTACAAATGATTCTCTAATTGCTTCTGAGGATTAACTTGTTTCCACATAACCACAGCAGCTTTAAGGTATAACCAGACTCAAGACCTAAAAGTACTATCCAGCTACCTTTAACTGTGTGTCACCAGTGGATGAGGTGCTGAAAGGGATGTGGTTTGGCTGTTTGGAAATATATTATGATTTGTGCCTGAAGATATTGGTTATGTCTCTGTTAGACAGTAGTGGAGACCAAAGAAGACACTGAGTGTGAAACTGCTACTACTCAGGACCCAACATTCACACATGCTCTCTATATTTATATATATGTCTGTGTATATATACCTATATATATATGAGACTGGGTGTTGGCTTTTCAAAAAATTCTCATCATTACTCCTATTATTATTATTATTATTAAACTTCTGAGTTGCTCTAGCTTCGTCCCATTAAAGGTCATTAATAAAATGATTAAGGAAGCTTAAGCAATGGCATTTCTTCTACTCAGGTGATATCCAGATTTGTTGTTCAATTTTTCTGACCAGCCAAGACCAGTAACTTAAGACTAAGGTGCATGAAATACAAAGCAACTGGTACTCATCCTAGACAATGCTATCTGCAGTGTACTGCTCATTTTCTTCCTACGGTGAAGGGATGCAAGCAGGATATTTAGAAATGATTTCAGACTCTCTTTTCCCACCCCCCTTTTTCTTGAAAGCTGGGAGAAAACACATCATATGAATATGCTTATTGTGATTTATTTATGGAGAAAGTAATACATGATTAATTTGAGACATTACCAATGTAGTTAAGAAAACAGAAGTTAACCCAAGGGACAGACTGACACAGGATCTTCATGACTTCCTATTGTTGCAGTGGTGACAGTCTTTTCTTTCTTTTCCCACCTAGTCCAACCCTTCTCTCTCCCTCTCATCCCAAACACACAGTTTACTCCTCATACATTCAAGTCTTCTTTACTCTGTCCTAACCATGGACTTCATGGAATGGCATATAAGAATCACAAAGTTTTTGAGTCAGAGAAATCACATTACGTGAGGGATGAAAACATAAGAGAACCTTAACGTTTCCAGAATGATTTCTTCCGATTTAAAATGGGAGTTAAGCTGAGGCTCAACAATTCTGTAGCAAAACCCAAAGTAACGGTGCCCTACAAAGTCAGCATTTGACCATTTTCAATTACAGACATTACAGTCTATCCCATCATCACACTCCCCTCCCCAGTCCTTATTAGCACTGGCTATCAAGCTGACCACAATACACCAAGGCAGCTCTTCAGTACAGTGTATGTCACTGCTCAACAACTGATCCCTTCTTCACATGAAGTGACCATTCTACTCATCACAGTAATTAGTTCCTTGTGCAGTTTGTGGTCAGAAAGACCTCAGTCACATTCTACACATGACTGTGTCTGGACAGTAAATAAATACAGAACTCTATCAGAAATAGTGAACAATTCCTTGCTAAATAATGCTCCAGGCATTTTGCTAGGAAACAATATTTTTGGATTAAAATCCCAAAGCACATCTTGTTCCATCTAGTATTCTGCCAAACACCATTTTACCATTTAGTACATTAAAATAGTCTAGCACTTTAGTACTATCAGCTTGCTAGCTAACATATTTATTGCCCTAACAAATTTGTTAAAAATGTCAATGTAAGGATTTTCAGTAGATATAAAGAATCAATAATTCCTCCTATCTCCATCTGCCTCAGAAATTAGAAGTTGCTCTACACTTTTCAAAAAAAATACACATACAAGTAAACCTACATATAAGAACACACATACCTAGTCAGATGAGTGTGCAACAAAGTGCACACCCTTCTGTGTGCCAATATGGCAAAAACATAATTACTGTAATGATCTTTAACTTTTCTTTGACATTATTGAGAACCACATCTTAAGAATAAAGAGGAAGCCCTGGGCTTGTTGTTGCGTGTGTTGGTTGGTTTTTTTTTAATTAGACATCTATAAAACTGATTTATCATACAACACCTCCAAACAATTTTTGCTCTATTTATTATTGGAGAAGAATGAACTTGCATCTTGCCTGGTTTTACCTGCAGAGTTTTGGCATGGACATGACATCTTCAGTACTAATTCTACTCTTTAACTAAATTTAGAAATTTTAGAAAAGATCATTAACCCTAATCTTTAACATATAGTTTTGTTTTCCAAAGTATTAAATAAAGTAATAATTAAATAAGTGTTGAATAAAGTCAAAGGTGAGATTCATTCTAAGATTAAGATATTTATCACTCAGGTGTCAGAATTCATATTATGGTCTGTGGAGCTCTGGTCAACAGAGTTCCCTACAGAGGGGTTCATGTGTCCATGTATATTTGAGTAGTATAACTGAAAGTATTGAACTTTAAAAACCAAACAAATAAAATTCATGCCTTAGCATTATCTTCTCATTAGGCATAATTTAAAAATTAATATCTAAAAGTAAATGATGGTTTTCAATTTTCATTTTGTAAGCAAAGGCAAATGTACATCCACAGAAATATGTCCTTTTGACAGTCAAATGATTTCATCTCCACCTGGGGATATATGACTAAGTTTCAGGATATTTAACTAACATAATTTGGGAATATTTAAGTGACTGAATGAAAGACACAGTGTTTTAATGACTTATATTTGCAGTATCATTTGTATGGTCTAACAAACAATAAGAGATTTTTTTCTCTGAAACTGTATCTTAAAAAGACCCAAAATCAAAACCATGAACTACTTGCAAACTTGCCTGACACGCGATCAAGAACCTCTGCCAGAGTTGTTGAGACAGGCAAGTGAAGGGTACGAAATTTGTGTCCAGCTCCATACATTGGATGTTGAATTACGTGACTAGTAGCATTAATTCTACCTTTGTACAGCTGAAAGGAAAAACAGTCAACATTTAACATGACTTTCACACTGAGAAATAAAAAACTCTTAAAAAGCCACCTTGGTGAGATAAAGCTAAATCCTTAGTGTGCTAAAAAAGAAAACTGACATATGCTTTAACTTTGGAGGTATACAGTAAAAATGCATCAAATTAGGGCAAGTTTAATTTTTTTAACTCAGAATAATTTGCTTTGAAAGCCTAGAATAGTTTTAGGATCAGAAACAGTATGATATCATCTTTGCTTTAAAAAACCCAATTATTTTACATAGCTGTAATATGAGAAAAAAAATGAGTGTCTGAGACTTGCAATTATTTATGAAATGAAAGGCTAATTCTGAAATTAAATTAGAAAAATCACAATATACTTGGAGTAAAGAAAGATGATGCCTCTCTATTGCTCTGACTTGAGGAGGAAGACTATTCTAGACTTAATATCTACTTTTTCCTATTATGACAGATAACTAAGCCACTACTTGTTAAAACTTTTCAAATATTTTATACTGAGCCCTGTTCACATTTTATATAATCAGCTGCTTTGGTAAGAACTTTAAAGATAAAAATAGGGATCCAATCTTTGAAAAGTTATCCTGTTGGACACACTAGAAGTATATGTTGTACATCCACATTATTTTTTAAGGCTTTTCTCTTGTTAGAGAAAGAATCATCTCAGTAAAAACAGAGTGTTTCCTGGTGTTTTTAATAGAAGAAACTGAATTATGACAACTTCAAGATTTTTTTCCTGCTTTTACATATCTAGTAACAGGTTTCTGTGAAAATCTGTTTTATGTAAAAAAATCAGTAGAAAATTGATGTTACTTTCACATTATCAATGGCCCTGTTAAACAATTACTCAGGCAGGTTAAAACAAAACATTTAAATGTTTGTGGTAAAACAGTATTTGTCTCTCCTCTTCCATTTCATACTATCTGATCCAGTTTCCCTGGATCATATATCTCATGTAGTACTTTACTTTACTTTACTTCTGAGATGCAGAAACCAAAACAGAAAATATTTTTTTTCTGGGTGGAAGTATCAGATCTTTTAATAACTTCTGTTTTTCCTATAATTTTTTATTCACAGCCTTCAATGGAGAGCACTTCAGACATTAATTACAGTACTGTTCCAGTGAAGCATATGGAAGCATAAAGCATACAGCTGCTTTATAAATTAATTCAAATATTTGTCACTCAAGAGTTTATTCATGGCATTTTGGCTAATGCTGAAGGATCTCTGCCAATTTTGACTACAACCAATCCTTAATGAAACTGATAAGGACTACTGAAAGGACTAGATATTCTATCTCTATTTGCTGCTAATGTGAAAGGATACTATTAAATGTCTTCTGTAAGATAAATTTCAGTTGTCAGATCCTTCAGAAGCCATATACTTTCAACAAGATGGCTTTATCTTAACACAGTGCCTTGAGTTTTTTCCTAAAATGCTGACCTACAATTCAACAACACTTTCCAAAATTTCGTGAGTACACCAGGAAAAGCTGTTGTATGACATTTCAATATAACCAGACTTAGTTTTAAAAGGCTAAATTTATTCCGTGTTTACCATACAGTATCAAAAATTCTTACTGGACAAGGGGACTGAAGAAACAAAGTCACTTTCTCATCCTCTAGCATCAGCTGCAAAAAAAGTCTTCTAATAAATCCTGAAATATTTCCAGAGGTTGGGAGGTTCCCACGCTGAGGAGAGGACTGAAACAATTCACAGAGAACCTGAGAATGCAAAATGACATCAGATTTAAAATATTTCTATATTTAGGTCTCTAAAATACAGCTCTACACAGCCATAATAGGCAGTGCCTGAGATTTACCTTCCAGTTATCATCCAAACCAGATCAGAAAGGAGCACCACTGAAGAAAATACCAGCAGCAAATAAGGCTCTTTACATAAAAGTTCTAAACACTGACTGCAGCAAATTAATCATGAACACATAGACTACTCAAAAGATAAAAACCTGAAAATAAAATAGTTAGAAACATACCTTTTGAATTCCTAAAGCAAAAATTTCCCACTGCAGTATTACTACTAGCCATTAACAGAACTGACCCAATTTTTTACTGAGGTCTACCTCTTCCCAGGGCATCATTATTCTTAATATTGAAAAAATTTTTTTTCATTATACTCCTACTCAGCTAGGTTGGCAAGGTTAATGAACGTGAGGAAGGTAGCTAATTTTGCACTAGAATGGCAAATGCAAAGCCATATTCTCCAACGGCCTATATTTCCTGGGACACAGGTTGCACAAGCAAATTTCCCAAGAAATCTCCTTAGGTTATGAACATTAAATATGTGTATGAAGCTTGATGTTCAATTTCCATTTCACAGAAGCTTAGACCTATCCAACTAAATACAGTCTTTTGCATTTTGGTCTAAAGTTTATTCCTCTGAACCAAGAGGAATACAAATCTAAACACAGGACTGGATTGCCATGCCAAAACATTTTTATACTTCTCAGACTCAGATCAAAAAGCTAACAATTTTAATATAAAACTTTCCCAGTCAATAACAGCTTACAAAACTCCAAATTATACGAAAGCTAAAAACATAGAAAGTTTTGAAAGTTAGCTGTAGCTATTAATAAATCAAAACATTATTATTTTTCTCTCTCACCTGTGCCATAAGTCTCTGGTTATTAGGATGGCAAGAGATGCACTGTAAGAAGAAAGCAACTGTTGCATTTTCAATTGCTGTCCTCTGCTGAGTGGTCAATCCTGTTGTTACAGTCGAAGAAAGCAAGCTAGATCTTGCACTGGTCTGTTGCGCCGTCATATTGTGTCCTCCAGAGGTAGCACCAGAATGGCACAACAGAAATAAAAGTGCTGTCCACAGTGGATTGACTTCAGAGCCACCCAACCAATCCTTCATCATGTGGCTGTTGCCAACTTCCGTCAGAAACCTGAGAACAGGAGCAACCAGGTCTGCCGTGATAGGCATTTTATTAAAGTGCTGTGGAACGTGATGCCTCCTGAGCCTGTCCTGGGTGACATCCATTGATTGTGCAGTGCAGTCAGAGCTAGAAGTATGGTTAAAGCAAAAACTAGCAAGACTTCTTACAAGCAGTGAAGGCAAACCTGAGTCCAATAACTGCTTGATAGCTTCAGGAGACTGAGATGAGGCAGCAAGAGTAGCCAGGTGAGACTCTGTTAGTGCAAGAGGGGCTTGTGCATTTTTAGAGTCATCTGTTAAAGATGAACTAAGGTCCTGCTTTTTGCTGTCATCGGTCATAGACAGTCTGTGTTGACACTGCATTGGAGGAGGAGTGATACCCATCCATCCCATCAGTAAGGAAAAATAATTTGGGTGGATGTGGCACATTGAGCAAAGCAAACTGTCAACAGCTTTCTTCAAAACCATGTTGCAAGGAAGGGACATGGACCAGTTAAACAGTGACCTGTAGAAGACAGAAAATCATGTCAATACACAGTTTGCCACTCATGTTTCCATTTTTTCCATTAGTCCATAAACCATCTTTCCACATTTATGATTAACTATTGTAGATGCTGTTGTAAAACACTGTGCTGAGCCTGAAAGCAGCACACTGATTACCCAAAAGGCATTTCTTAACTGTATGCTTACATTTCTTTCCTTGCACTGTATTTAAAATAGATATAAACCCAACTTTTCTGGTATGCTGCATATGAAAAACAGATTTCAGTCTTTTGACAGGTGTCAACATCTCATCCGTTTTTTTAACCAACTGTAATCTCTTTGTGCTGCAGCTACCAGGATCTCACACACATACACAGGTCTCAGTCCTTTGTAAGAACTGAAAGTAATTTAACATGTTTCCAAAATTATTTTAACATTTGCTTTATTTGGCTTCTACCTGAGGATGCTGCAAAAAAACCGAAAGCAGCAGCAATCTTGTTGGTTGAACAACGCTATCCTTGCTATCCCCTTGTTTAACTTAAACTTAGGACGCAAGTTAACAACAGAATTATTCCTCAGAGATATTAAAATCCCACCTACCTCTGACCTCACTTACATCCAAGTACTATCTGCTTGAATGCTAATCCAAGCCACAGGAATGAAGAAGCTAATTTAGCTCCTGTTATTCAAGCCTTAATTTCAGAAGTGGTGCTTGCAAAATAGTGAAATGATCCTTTCTTCACACAGACTTGTTCAGAATAGATGAATTACTTAAACATCCCCCCCTCCAGCTTTCCAAACTGCATTCTCAGTACCTTGACACCATATATAAGTTACATTGTCTTAACATTTACATACAAAGGGTAACACACTTGTGCCACTTCAATGCTAGGTTGTTAAGTAAGTTTGGGTGTATCATCATATATTACATTCTCATTTGAAGACAAGGATTGTTTTTCTCTCTTCTGGATGAAAATGTTATTCTATGTTTAGTCTAAGGGCACTCTAAGAAAGCAGAACAGAACATGGGTCTAACCAAAAGTTCATCATCAGTCTAGAGAATGGTTGTTAAAACCCCTTCCCAACACAAAACTCATTTCAGTGACCAAATGACCCATAACTCTGGAAAGATAGTCACAATTTCCCAAAGTCCATGTACAACAAAGCTACATTTAAACTCTTCTCCAACTATATAGTCACACTATCCTAATGCCAACATTTTCTGGGCACATTCCTGCTCTATGTAAAATAAGATTTTCTTTTTCCAAATACATATTTTAAAATAACTAAGGAATAAATTAATATCCGTTGGCCAAAGCAAAAAAGTTGAAATGGAAAATGGGGATGATAGTAAATATTTCCAAGAAAAAAGTGAATTATCACATGAAGGAGAAATTTGGGAGTTATAGCTAGAATCCGTTAAAATATTTCAAAAGTGACAATATCAAAGAGAATGAATAATACACAAGAATAGTTATTTTTATTAGAAGAATTATTTATCCGTAAGTCTGACAACAATGTTTTTATATTTATTAAAAAATATTTTTTATAATTTGCTCCAGATGGTGGCTGATATGAGATATAGTTTCGTATCTGGCAGGAGGTAGAGGAATGGGGCTGTACTACAACATGCATAGTCAAACTAGGTACAACAATTTTGTCAGTATTCTTTCACTTTGCCCTGTGATGAAAACAACATACTCTCCTCCAAAAGACAGGAACTCAGCTGTGAAACCCACTCATATATCTATTATAAATCTAAATGGGCTAATCATTTTAGGAAGTCTGATAGAGTTTTTCCTTTTCAAATGTTAAAATGTATCCTTGAAAACGTATTTTTGTTAAAGTGTATTGCTAAAAGGACTAACTGACCTGCAATTTAAAATCCTTAAATTGATTCTCAAAATGAACAAGCTCATTTTGAATTAACAATTATGTTTTTGACAGTATCATTGAAGTGTCTGTAGAAAATGTCTCACTTGTAATCATGAACCTAAACACCATCATGTTGCACATACAAGCTCTATGGGCTTGTACCTGTAAATTATACGCTTCCTGCTGTTTGAATGTTTGTCTGTGCCTGAAGGAGACAGTAAGGTAATAGAAAAAGGGCAACACCAAAGTTATGTGCAAAGTTCCTTTCATTAACTGGAATTGTATTCAATGGTACAAATGAAAGATGCTTGACTAGATACAGTAATTTAAAAGCAATTTAAAAGCTGCATTTCTATAAAGCACATGAAACAAAGTTATGTGGCTCCTCTTTTTAGTTTTTTTTTTTAAACAGAAAAGATGGTTAAGCAACAGAAATTGTAAGTATTAGCTCATATATTTTCAAATTAGAGACACTAAGAGTATACATTTAGTGTTAAGGGTTAACTTCTCTTTAGAACCCACCAACATCCAGCAAATTCATACTTTAAGATTCACTACAGATTTTGTGCTTTTGTTTTTCTCAAATCAGACTGGCCAGAACAAAAGTCCAAAGCAAAAACTCCAAGAAAAAATCAGCCCCCGTTCCTAGCTCTCAGTTATCTGTTACAGATACTGGATACCACAGCAAGTAAAATAACGCTTATATAACAGTATACTAAAGAAGATCACTTATAGGTACCGTGAAAATTCCCGCAAACAATTTCAACAAGATTAGTCCACTAAAAGATCTCACAAACAGAAACACGAAACAGTTTACCTTACACATGCAAGTATATACATGGATTCGCTATTTCACTTCAGATTTTTCTTCTTTAAACACTATTATACCTGGAATACGTGAAGTGCAGTTTTGAGTTTAGAACTACAGAACTGCCTGTTTGGATATCTTTAGATATTCACTTTATCAATTAGCTTAAGGGATGCCACTTTCCACTACTATTTTACAATAAGTGCACTTTAAGTTGTATCATTTCAGTGAACAAAACAGTTCAGTTATAAAAATAATGTGTTGCAAAACTGCTATACTTACTCAAAAAGCTCTCTGTCAAGCAGTGCTGGTAAATCATATTCAACAAGCAATTCGTAACTGTGCCACAAAATTGCTGCTACGCAATGCAAGTGGGAAGGGGATGGCATCAAAAGACCATACTCTCTCGTTGAGCTATTTGGACAAATGTAGCTGACCCGGCCACCTTTTTTCATAGCTGCAACCCTTGCAGAATCACTGACCCATTTCAGCAGTGCTTGAATTCTGTAAGGCAAGATAATGTTGCACATTACAAATGATCAAAGAAACACTCACAACCAAATTAGCTTGCTGTTTTTTTGTAATCCTATTTATGCATTTATCTTTTCCTTGGAAGTAAAGTTCAAGAGCGAGCTCAAGTTCTGTTTTCTCAAGACTTAGATCAGGGCTAAAATTAATTTAAAATACTTATCTCGGACAGCCAAATATCAGCTTTCTACAGAAAAAGAAAATATAGATTTCTGAGTGTTGGAGAGAAAAGTCCATTGAAAATCAAAGTTTTATCACATTTTTAAGAATAGAAAAAAAGGGACAGCATTCTCTGCAAAGGATGTAAAGAGCTAGGAGAGAGACCAGGAAAGCTTCTCCAGATTTCTGCACTTCCACACTATCTTGTAACAATCAGATTTCAAAAGAATTTCATTTTGTGCACTAAGACCAAGCACCGTTTAGCCAACTATTTTTGTATATTCTTCCACATGACAACCCAAGTAACATTACCTATCTTTTGTTCCAGGGTCTTGAGTTGTTCCAAGCTGATAAAGAATGTCTATTGTGGAGTCAGAAGAGAGACCATTTAATCTTCCAAACAGTAAAGGGCTATTCAGATCTTGCCGCATTAAAAAGAAAAAAAGGGGAGGGGAAATAACAGAAGTACTTACATACATATTTTTAAGTGTACTAATGACATTATAGAATTGCAATATTAACACTTAATTAAGTTTTGCCATTAACCTAAGGATGCAATTCTTAATACACACCACTGCCTCAAAACTGAGCATTTGGTATGTTCAATGCAATGTTCAGCTTTACTATGAAAGGAAAAGCCATTACATTTATCAGACACAGGACTTAAAAGTTTACCTAGTAGGATTTTCTTCAACATATTCCAAAAAGACAAGAGTAATTTCAATAAAGCTATTAAACCTCATGCTGCAAAGAAGCAAACACTTATTTCAAACTGGAAGCTTATATAAGTCCCATTTCCATCAATGGGACTACAGCTGAAGATTTCCTCAGATTATTTCCTATTCATCTTCTCACTGTGTTCATCTCCTGCCCTGCAGGAAACTACTCTCTTATCTAACATCATTCCAGCAAAAGACAGCAGTCTACACTGAAACACTAACTCATGGAAAAAGAAGTCATGGAAGCCATTTTAAAAAGTGTTTTCTGTTAGCAATCTCCAAACAGGAAAAATAGGAATTTTGTTTTCTTTCATTTAAAAGCCACAAAACAGCAAAGTGGTATGAAACCATAAATACAACCCCCCCAGTGCATTAACAGAACAGCTTCTGCAGAATTTCACTGTGGGATATACACTGCAGTTCTATCTTAATTACATACCTCCACATACAAAGACTTCCAGTGCTTAGTGTTATTCAGAATTCATCCTGACTATTGCTGCCCAAATATTGCTGTTTGTTTTCCTTAGCACTACTTATGGATGCTTTTTATTTTGAAACATGTAGGCATAGTATCTATAGTAAGAGAAGCTTAGGATACATTGCACATCCTACTCTTTGTCTTCAAAACATTCACCTAATTCTGAAAACCCAGAACAACCCTGAGTGCACTGCTCTGCTATTGCAGAACAACCCCCATACAAAGATTGTGATACATAACAAAACACAATGGCAAGTCCTGGCAACCCAGATTCATGCAAGTATACTGAATTTGTACTTCTACACAAGCAATGTTTTTAAGCAACAAATGAAAAGAAATACATTGCACTCACCTGCAGGGTCGCTCCCTGATGCTGAGCAGTTCCTTAGAAGAATGTCAATCAATTTTAGGCCAATTCTGGTCGACTGAAGCCCAATTTTTACAAGTACAGCCTCAATATTTGGAGAATGCATACCACAGTAAGGTGACATTAGTAAAGCAGCACATGTCTGCAACAGATTAGCCGTGGGTGCTGCAGCACTAGCCATCATTCCTTCCAAATCACTTATGTGAGTGAGGCAGTGGTGTAATAGTCTTAACCATCCAATACTGAAAAGGAAAACATAAAAATGAGCTAATGTATTATGTTCTTATTATGTAATTTTTCATCTAGAGCACAACTACCTTTATTAGATTACAGGACAAGTACGGCAGAAAACTTCTGTGTCACGATCAAAAATCATTTGAGCAGAGCAAATGCCTGAATTTAAGACCACAACGTAATAAACATTAGTAATGCTGTTGCAATCATTGGATTAAGATTGTAAGAAAGGCAGGATTTGTGGGTGGGAAGAGTTAAGTGCCTGCAAGTTTCAGTACTAAAGTTTCTCAAGATTTCTCGATTCACGTAAGTATTTCCTCCAATCGGGCCAACCTATTGAGGGGAGGATGGAATGGGAGGTGTTTATGTAAGTAGAAGGGTGAGGGGTGTTTTGGGGTTTGGGTTCTTTTGGTTGTTGTGGATTGTTGTTGGGTTTTTTTATTTGGTTGGTTTGGGTTTTTTTTGTTGTTTTGTTTGGGTTTTTTTCCTTGTTTTTTGGGTTTTTTTACATTAAAAGGAGCTGAGATGCAATAGTATTTGGCATTAAAATTATACACCTGAACAAATGCCCTGACATTACAAACTTTTAGGGTCATACACGTCTACAATAAATTACACTGAACCTTAGGGAACGACTTAAAATACATACAGAAAAAGCACAGCAATTAAAAATGTGTTAGCCACTACATTTCTCCCATGTCTCTCTTCTTCTTTGACATTATCATTCAGAATTCCTTTTAATAATCAATTCTGATAAGTAAACCTACTGTAATTGAATCAATTTGGAAACACATTAATTAGACATTATTTATAAAATCCACTACAGTACTATTTAAACTAGCATCATGAACAATATGGCAATCTAAGTTGTATGCAAAATAAATGGCATAATTTCACTAACAAATTCTAAACTAGCAGGTTAACTTGTTTTCACGGCTAACCTTTATCATAGTTCAAAAAAGACAAACTTACATATAAATCTTAAATTAAGCTTATGATTTTATTTTAGGAATAACGTACTCCTAGATTCATTAGATTTATCAATTAGAAGAGAGCAAGTTCTCTGTTATGTCTAAATCAAAATTATATCCAGGTTTATTGAATATATCAATCATATAATTACTTTCTTGAGATACTTACAAAATTAAGCTGAAAGCCACAATAAAACATGAAGAACAAACACTTATCTTCTTTCTTTGGATACTGATTATTCTTGTGTGACTTTATTATAACGTTTTCTGATGTAAAAATATATCAATGGTATAATTTGGCTATAAAAATTTTCTTCACTGCTATTCAAGAGCAAAGACCAATTTCAGTTATACAGCTTTTATTAAACAGACACTGGGCAGTATTCATGTTCTCTAAATTTACTTAGGGTCTCAAAATTTTTCCCAGAAAAAGAATGGTTTTTAAAACTTTCTGATGCTCTCCTTTCAAATTTATGAACATTGAGATTCAAAGATGAAATATTTTAAATTAATGAGTTTTTACAATTTAATAAGCTAAATTTAAGAACAAGGAAATCTCAAAAATCCAATAAATTCAAAGTTGAAAAATTTTGACACTTCTTTTTAAAATCTTAAAGGGTTTTTTTATTTTTATTTAAAAATGAGTAAGAAACTCAACATGGCACCTAACCAAATAAAAGCTTTTGAAAAGAAATCTTGCTGATATGCCAGAATTGTAAGAACATTCAGTTCCTGTTTCTCAAATGTTTGCAAACACCAATATTAGATATGACTTCCAAAAAACCATCCCATTGTTCTATTTCTATTCCTGCTTCAAAAATTATGTAACTCTATTGACTTCAACAGGAATAAGAAATATTTTGGTACTTCATTTTTGTTGACAACTGCCTACTCGTTAAAAACACAAAATGCAACTCTAAATGCTTTCCTATGCTTTGTATTCTTTCACCGTTGCAGAGGTGATACATTCCCTTTTACACATGCAGATTTAAGCATGCAACTAAAGAAGTGAGAAGTACTGCTTATATTTGTCTTCTGTATTGGGAAAAAAAGCCACAGTTTGCTACTGAAAGACCTGACACAGAGCAGAAAACACCATGGGAAAAAACCCTAAACCACGAGTTAGTACAGTCCACTGATACTAGAGCCTTACCTTGTTTTAGAGACCTGATCCTCAGAGGGAAGGAAGGGATTATTGACGGTTGCCGAGGAGGTGTTTCCGAAGGCTGTGAGGCCCAAGAGTTTGATCTGAGAGAGCCCCAGGGTACTGGCATCCCGAGGACGATGGAGACGAAGGCAGACAGCTGAGGCAACTTCAGCTTTCACCAGCTGGATCTTTATATAGGTGAGACCGCTCGTGATAACAGGAGTTGACAAAGGTAACATATTGACACCATCTGCGCTTACTTCAACAGACACTGATGAAGGGCAAGCTACAGAGTAAGATAAGAAGGTTTAACGCTATGTAAAAATCTGTACTAGTTTAAATTTTAAGTGTTGAACATGTATCGCTGTAAAAGAAGAGAACAAAATGATGGAAATTATCTCAGGCAAACACTACTAACAGAACTGCAGCTGAAGCATTTGAGTGCGATGGTATATGTTAAAAGGCATACGCCTTTTGATACACGGTATATACAGTTTATTTCAAACATTTCAGATAAAGGAAAGTCCTGTCACTGAAAACACCACACTTTTCCCTATCAAAGCTACAACAATAAGAACTGAAAATCTCATGTTTATTTCCAGCTACCATAGAAGAGCATTTTGCCTGAAGACCCTTGACCAATATTGTGTTCTCACTGGGGAAAGTTTTGAGAAGTATGACAAGGTTTTTTTGACATATTTAACAGGAACATAAGACATCTACTATACTCAAGAAGAAACTGAGCAGGGGCAGGGCCTTCCATTCTCAAGGAAAGCAGAATTAGCAAGCTTTGCAAACTTATTTTACAGACATTATTCCAAAAAACCTCTCAGCTTTAGTTCCTCTGATTAAACTTTGATGACAGTTCAAAAATTTGAAGGGGCTAGTATTTAGAAACAATACAATGTCAGCAAATCTACTTACTTGCCAGAGAGGCCAGGTGAGGCTGGATGTGGATCTCCTTGAGCAGCACAGCTGCAGGAAGGTGAATTGTGAGGTCACACCAAGCCTCCTCAGGTAAAAATATGTATGACCACGCTGCAGATCGAGCCCGTCGGTGGGGAGGAGTAGCCTGCAACAGCACTTCAGCAGGCTGGGCAGTGGGACTGCTTGAGGTGATTGAACCTTCAAAAACAGCACCATTAACATCACTTATTAATGTTTATTAATAAAACCCAGATTCATTTACAACCTGAACTGTGTAAACATTTTTTTTTTTCCTGTCTCATCTGATCTGGTTTATTGGTAATATCCCATTTGTAATAACATCAACTGCTGAGTTATTTTTATTTTACTCAGACTGTTTGAAATAGGCAGTTTACATATCCACATGCATATCCTTGAAATTTGCTAGGGGACACCTGCTACCAAAATCTTAAACTTACTCTCAGGAGTACATGACAAAAACAAACCAACCAGAAAGTGTAGGTTGAACAATATGCTTAGAACTTGAACTCAGTTAATTCACAGTTAATATAATGGAGGTTTTAAAGGTTTAAATATTACAATAGCATAAACAACTTTATAACCAAATTCTGCAAGGTTTGTTTCATATAAAAACCCTTTTTCTAAAAAAGACACCCAAATCAACAAAAACCTGGCCGAAGCAGTTGCTTATTTTTCTACTCTTAGCATGAGTTAAGAATGAAGTAGGAAGATGTAGGTTATGTCTGCTCTAGCAAGTGACAGGGATCAGATTTGAGCTGTTCCAAACTATGGGTACCTGGTGTGTTATACTTTAAAGTAGCTGTAGCCTGGCTCTGTGACTGAAAGCCTAGCAGCAACTGGAGGTAAATTCCTGGACACATTCTGATAGACTTTCATCCTAAATGAAAGTTCATCTCCCAGAGAATACTGTATGATGAGAATCAGAGTGTACTGCAGAAAATACTACATGATGAGAATCAGAATGTACTAAGTGAGGACAATCAGAAGGTTAATTTCAAAAGCAAGCTCCTTACTGGAAGTTAAATATTAGGATAGATGCACTTAGGGCAGAACATCAAGAACTGCAGCACTTCGTAAGTTGGGAGATAAGGTATGCAAGAACCTACCACCATACATACTTAGGATTTTTACTATTTAAAGTGATAAGGAACCAACATTTGCATGACTCCTAAATTTACCTTTTAGAAATTTGTGAAGAGCAAGGTAGAAGATTTCTAATGGCCCCCTATTCTGCCAAATAAACCTTTTTTAATTTTCTAATTTCATTATTTTTGACACTATTAAATTTGAATGACAGGACTGTATGAACTTCTGTCTTGTTCAACAATTTCTCCAGAAATTTTAAAATTAATCCTTTCTTTCTCCTCTCTTGTGAGACACACTGTATGAATACATGCAAGGCCTACACTAGACTGGTGTGCAGCAACAGAAAACATAAAGGCACCAGTGGTGAAAAGGAGCCTTTGCAAGGTATTGCAGTACCTCTATATCTTAAAACACAGGCCTTTTAGTTAACTGGCAGCCACTATATTGATACCAAAAAAGCACAGCAATTCTAACAAATGTTCATTCAGGCAACATGGAAGCAGGTAGGTGTAGATGTGACACCACCATCAGCAGTGTCCGCTTTATGCTCCAGCTTCTTCTACTGTTTGACCCAGCTCAGTTTCACTCTCTATCATCCAATTTTGCTATTCTTCTGTAATAGCTCCATCAAACCCAATGTGCCTCAAGTGAAATTAGTCAGTCTTAGAGTGGTCTGTGGCAGTCTATGGCAGATGTGGGCTGTAACTGGCCATCCCCTGACCTGGGTTAGGAGAAATGGGCTCGCCTTGATGCATGACTTCATCAGATACAGATCACTCCCTTTCCTTCCTTCCCCTGCCCACATGAGGTCTTATAACCTGTGGAGGAGAGGACTAACCTCATCCCCAGCATTATCTTGAAATACCAGCAACTGCTCTGAGTAGAAGATTTAACAGTATTGCAATATCTGACACTATTGCAAAACTTTCTGTTAAGAACTTGATACAGATTCGAATTACCAGTGGATATTAATCTAGAGAAAGAAGTATTACTTACCCAAAGGTGCAAAATTGTGAATTCCTTCTGCATTATCAGGCTCAGAAGCTAGAACTCTAGCTTTCAAACTGCTATCTGTTGCTTTGGTGGGACCAGAATCAAGGAATTTCATAATAGTTGAAACCATGCTTCTTGCTGTGTTAACAATAGCCCTTGTGCTCGTTACCATGTTGTTACAGATAAGCTGAACGCCACCTGTACATAATGTGGGCAGAGAGAAAAAAATACCAATACTGCTCAGAAGGATGCAATAGATTCCACACAAGCAAAGGCCTATTTAGTAAATTGGCCCCTCTAGACACATACATGCATTCTTAAGTGCCAAAAAGCCTTAAACCTTTTACTTGATGCAGCTAAGGACAAAACATTCTTACCCATATCGTGGAAAGCCTTCAGTGCCTCACTTGTATCCAACACTCGTAAAATGAACCAGAGCAGTGGTTCAGATAACTGACAAGTGGCAAGAGAGCCCTGGAAGAAAAATATGTAAGAAATACGTGGTTTCATACAAAATTAGTATGGTAGAAATATGCATGACAGCTCTTAGCCTCCCCTTCTAGTAGGCAAAACTGCCAGAGAGGAAATGCCACCACAGCTGACCTCTCTGCCACAAAATAGGAATACCATGTTCCACATGGTTCAATTCCTTACGCAGAAGGAGTCTTTGTGGGAAAGAAAAGCTCAAACTCACGGGGTGAGCAGCTGAAGGGAAGTAAGAATACTGAACATTAAAGTGCATGCTAATACGAACACAATAAATGTCTTTCCCACCAGCACATAATAAAATATCCAATCCATCTTCAAGCCTTTGGCCAGGAACATTTACAGGAATGTCAAAATATCCTTACAGAAACTCCTTCTCTCTCTATCACAGGCAACAGAGGGAGGCTCCCTAACTACTGCACCCAATTGAAGTGAGGTTGCAAAAATGTTAACATTGCTTTTACATAGTGCTAACTCAGTTTCTGATCTTATAATGGATTACAGAATCAACTAATCTATAATTTCCTTGAAGCACATAAGGCCTAAGGGAACTTACCTGTCTTCCCATGTACCCACAGGCCATGTAGGTAAGAATTGGCTGAAGCATCACTTGAACTGTTGTTGCTTTTTTGCTAAGTGTTGTCAGGATAGTGAACAACCCATCTCCAACTGATATTGCATCTAAGCCACCATGAAAGTTTTCATGTTTAGTGAGATGTAAGCCACTTGCACCTTAGTGAAAACAGATACATTTCAAAGGTCACCAACTGATATTTACCAAATCATTACAGCACATAAAAGAACTCAAGGATATTTAAATGTTTGCACGAATTTTACTAAGTACAAATGGACCAGTTTTCAGGATCATATACATTAGCGTTACTGTTCCTTAAATTCTACTTCTCAGTGTTACAGCTCAGGATTTATGCATGAGGATTTTCTGAATATCATTATTCAGCAATATTGATCATACGCTGCTGAGATTAAGGACAGAAAGCAAATTAATAGTCTTCCCAAGGAGATTACTTTCATAAAAACAACTGTCTTATGAATCATATGACTTCAGTCTGGAAGAGCTTTTACAACTGTGTTTAGAATGGAATGTGAGGACACCATGGAGTAATCCTGTCCCATTTAGAGAAACTGAAGTTATACTAACAAATGATAAAAAAAAGCATTGTGCTCAAGTGATCTTTGGAACGTGCCTTAGATATACATTTCGATATGAGAATTCACAGGTGTAGTACCTTAACCACCTTCAAGCTGTCAAGAAAGCAAATACTGGTAAGTATGGGATGCATGGAAACAGAGGAAGTCTCAAGTCTCAGCCTCTGCCCAGTCTAGAAAAGGTAAATGTAATGAATGATAGAGCTGAGGCCAAATAAGGAGAGCCTGCTATGAGGACTTCCAGGTGAGGAGAAGGTAGGACAGGAGGTGAATAAGGTTAAGTGTATGATTTTCATAGTTTTTCAATGACAAAGCATAAAACCCTAATGAAACAGACACAATGGTCATAAAAGGAAAAGCAGAAGGAAAAATGTTTTAAATTCATGTGGCAAGTGAATTACTCAAGGCCACCCTGGATCCTGACCAGGTGGCTCACCAGTTGCAGTATATTAATATTATTAGCATAAATTTTTACACCAGAGCCACTATCTATCAGTACACATTTGCAGACATCTTCTTGTTTACCTTTCCTGAGAGTACCTTTCCATGCTGCATTAATTATTATATGTTTACTACTATATGCTGATAACAGATTTTTGGATCATATATACCTTGGCTGCAGTCTTGGAAAAATATTTTGTTCACAAAAATTGTCTGGAGAAAGCAATAGAGTTTTTCACGAAGGAAATAAAACCACAAATAGCTGTGTTGCATCTTCCCAGAATACATGAACAAATTAGTTTCAAAAACTCATATTTAAAAGACCTTGGTAAGAACAATGCACTGAAGGAATCAGCTGGCCCACTATCCTGAATTCAATGAAAAACATTTTGAAACAACACTATTTTTCTGAATTGCCTTTTAAAAAATGCAAAACAACAGCTGGACAAAAATTGGCAGTTTAGAAAGACATCAAAGTTAAGGAGAATAATATGTGCATTTCACTCCCAAGAAACACATAGAACAAAACCCCACTCCTAGAACAAACTACTTTCAGTGTTCACAGTGTATTTGCAATACGACACTAACTACCCAGAGTAGTGGAGGAGATGTTCTGGAATTAACTTTGGGAGGGTTCCAACAGCGCAATCCAGGCTTGTCAAATTCTGCCTTCTGTTTATTTGACTACTGGAGATTACTGTTTTTTTCCTAAATTGCTTTTATGCCAAAATGAACCACTGGTCTAATATACATGTGGTCTCATCCCACAAGTGCACTGTTTTCTGATAATAGCATTGATTAACAGTTTCGCATCTGCTTAAAAGAGATCAGCACAGGAAAGGCCAGAGCAACTTTCTTCAGAACAAGGGAATCACTATAAAAAGGAAAAATTTTACAACTATTACACCTGAAACGGAGTGCAAGGTCTTTGTCTATACTGCAAAATGTTTTTCCAGTTTTGCACACATGGATACATCTCTGACAAACAGCAACTTTGCTGTTCAAAGTATGATCAGCTTCCTCACTTGTTCACGGGAGGAAGATCTGACCCAAATATATTACTGGAACTCCTAGAATGTGATGTTAATGTGATTTCTGGTAAAACAGAGGAAAAGTTTACGTATTCTGTGAAAGGGACAACATTGTAGTTTGTCTTTTGCAGAAATGATTAAAAAAAGTAAAACAATCCAAGACACAGAAAACAATTGAGGTATCTGTAGTACAAACTTTAGACTCAACCCATCCATAGAGGTGTGTAATGGCAACAGACTTAAATACAGGAAATTCCATTTAAACATAAGAAAAAGGTTTTCCTGCCTTAAGAATGATTGAACATTGTAACAGGTTGGCCAGGGCGGTTGTGGAGTTTCTACCCTTGAGGAATTAAAAATCCATCTGGACTGAGGTACTGAGAAACCTGCTGTCTGAGGCAGGATCTGAGTTGACTGTGTTTTGTGCAGGAAGGTTGGACTAGACAATCTCCAGAGGCCCCTTTAACATTAACCATTCTGAGATTCAACAAATTCAAATGCCAAACACTTTCCTGTTTGGTTTCAATTACTGCCTCTCACCTCACGATAGGAGTTTTTTTTACATATCTGTTCCCCCTGCCACTTCTTCTCTGTCTCTTTTTTCCTGTCATTTCTGTGACACATTCTTTCACGTCTACACCCAACTTAGGAGTTCGCAGAAGTTTTAAATGCTTCACCGCCCCTAAAGAAAGTCCGCTTTTTTCAGGAATACCTACCAATAATCATTGCCATAGCACTGCTGTTACACTGGCCAAGCGCAGACAAAATCTGGCTCATAATTTGTTGGTTGGCTAATACCAAGTCTGCCACATATGCAGTTGATCCTTGAGTATTAGGGTTGCTTCCATTGCCATCTTTGCCTCCTGAAACCTTTTCTTCATCAGACACGCTGTCTGTAGTACTGCTTGCTACTGGAACACGGGCACTGTATTCTCGGTTACTCGAGAGCGGCAGTTGAACTAAAATGTTTATCAGCTTCAATAAATCAAACATAAGTTGATCCCTTGTCATTTCTCCACAGACTGCTTTGGCATCACCTGGACGGATAATATTGGCAAAAAGCCCTCCAAAACACGCTCGAGCACCCACAGAGCTGTCTGAGCCGCTGCGAGACATTACTTTGTCTGAACATGTAATGTAATGATGCACAAGAAAGGTTATGGACTCAATTACTGCAGAAATAGTGCTAACTGATACAACTTCAAAATTCTGTTCCAGGGTAAATTCCAAGAGTTTCACTTGCGCGTCCAATGGTCCCTGGCCTGTCTGGAAAGCACCCCTGAAGGACAAAAAAAAAATATATTACAAGCTGGAATTTATAATTTTTTAATATATTGGTCATTACATAGCCTGCTCATGCCATCACTTTCCTGACACCACAAAGGATCAAAGAGTTTCCTTTTAAAAACTCTAGGATCCAGCTTTTTTTTGTTTGTAATTCAGCTAGTTTTGTAGGTATAGAATTGGAATACAGTTCTTTACAGTTGTGGATGAAAAGTTTCTTATGTTTGCAAGGAAATACCCATGAGAAGCAGTCAGCTAACACGTTAATATCATTAGATTATTTGTTTTCTTACAGGAAATCATGATGGGTTTTTTCCTTCCCATGGATTTGTTTTTTGTATGTCCCCAGCCCCCACCCCAGAGGCAGAAAGAAGAATGGTCAGGTTTTTGCTATCTAAATAGTAACTGTACATAAAACCATGAGAAGGTACTCAAAATATCACAGGCTAGTGCTTGTAGGCTGACTGCTTGAAGGATCTCTCTTAGGCATACGTTTATTTAACCAATTGCTTTTACACATATGGTGGTGGATTATAAAATGAACCTTTTGAATCAGTATATCTAAAATAGAACTTGTGCTAATTCTTGAAACATTACTTACTGATTTTTTATATACTTCTCTGTATCTTTTCACATTGATTAACGTTCCTGTAACTTTTCAAATTACGTACAGAACAAAACAGTTTACAGAAAAAAGCCCTGAAGAAAATATTTGGCATTGAATTAATTCTAAACAGTAAAATACTGTGCTTCTTCACAATTAATTGTATGCTTTGATCAGATGTGGTACCCTTCAGTAATTACCTGAGTTCTTCAAAATAGCAATCTAAATCCTTTTCTGGTGCTTTGCTTCCATTTTATTTCATTTCAATCTGCCATTTGGTTTGCCTCAAAAAAAACCCTGACATTTCAAAAACTACCCTTCAGTGCTCTCATTAGCTTATTTCAAATAAATGCTAGCATGCAGACATATATTCCAAGATTCACTGTGAATTAATGATTTTACGGTACTATGACACATATAAGTCGTTGATCATCAATGTATCCTGGTAAACACCACCCCCATAAATTAAGTCACTACGGTAAAATCTCTTAGAAGGCAAAAATCATTTTCTTCAAGATTAAAGAATAGGTAACACCAAAGTGCCACCTACTGGGAAGCCAGAACTGAGGAAGCTCATCCCTAATTATACAAAGCCTTTGTCTGGGGATGAGCATAACATCTATACTAGAATGAAATTATTCCCAATGTACTTCTGAATAAACAACTGCCTTAATTCCGGTGTAACACTATATACAGTCACTTGCTCACTGACTAGCCTTGAAGAAGAGTTGTAAAAGACAAGCCATAAGCTTTTATCTCTCTCCTGGCCAGAGGCACTTGTCTACACTAGTGGGCATCAGTAGGCCCCAGGAGAGTGGGGCAGAGCATGTTTTCCACTGTCACGTGAAGAGAAAAAAAACCCACCAAAGCCAAAGCAATAAATATGCATATTGCATAAAGAGAATTACACAATCTTATATTTCATCCTACCATGTGCAAAAAACCACCCATATTATTTTCACAATCTACTGAATAATTTCTGAAATCCTGCATTAATTCAGGCCTCTTAGAATAAATACTTTTTGTAATAGGTAAGGCTCATCAACATTGTCCTTATTTTAGGGATTACTTCAACAAGGCCTATATCTTAGCTCTAGTTTAAAACCAGTTCAGAATTTTAGTGCTTCTCTTCACTGTCACTCACACACAGATGTGTGGACTCCAGGTGCACTCTGCCACATGCCAGAAGCATGACAAGGTGGGATATACACATCTTAGTTATGATTCCCAATCACATAGGTTTTAAAGAAAAAGAGGGCATGAAAGGAAAAAATATGGGTAATACCTACCTTTCTGTTGAAAGTATATGTATTAATTTCAATAAAAATTCACTGAACATCTGAGGACAAGTTGAAGAAAGGTGCACTTGTAACCGAGTAAGAAATTCTTGCATAGCTTGTGTTGCTGTTGGCCCAACCTAGAGGGAAAGGCATTTTAGTAAGTATTATATATAACTGAAATGTCTTCAAGAACATTAAGTAGTATCTAACAAAAACATCTTCTAAGAACAGGGAAGTATTTTAAGTACTGCAAGTAGCTTAACTTGCTTTCTGAAAATTTTACAGCACTTTTACAGAACTAATCCATATCAATTTATATTACATATTTTTCTATTCCTAACCCTGAGTCAAAAGCAAGAAATTCAGTTCTTTGTCTAAGACTCATTTTGCAGCTTGAGAATCTCTTTTCAGTAATGCAAATTATATTTCACACAGAATACATTTCTGTGCTAATCTGAATGTTTTTTCACAAGCTACATATTTACATAAGGGCTTTTAAATTAGTGGCACTGCACAGTGTTTAAGTTCTGGAAAAGACCATATACTTCCTGGAAAATCTGCTGGGAAAAAAACCAACCTGGAAATACCAGGTATTTTCTGTCTCTTAAACCGAAACTCCTGTCAATTATTACATTCAATTAAGTTAACTTTGCCCTTTTTTTAATCACTATTTGCAGATGCAAAAAAGCAAAAAAACATTAGTTGAAATTAGGAGAGGCAGTGGACACCACATGAATCCAGAAAACTAAAAGCACAAATCAGGCAGAAAATAAGAGCATAATTTTAAATTCTGGAATTCTTACATACTTGAAATCTTCACTGGCATTTTTATCCCACCCGAACAAGATTTCAGGAAACTAACTGAATGGAATACTTCACTAACATATCCTATGGTATCCTCTCCCTGTGGCAAGTCTCCAGAGAGTTCTAAAAATATACTTGCACTACAAATAGTGTATCAACAACATGAACTTCCCTATGGTTGCTCATCAGAACCAACTAAGACTTTAGCCAGAGAAAGAAACAAGGAAAGGATATAATACATAACAAACAACATGTTTCTGTCCAGTGTATTGAAATCCTGCTACAAAGAGTTTTTCTCTTACTATAATTGCTCATTACCTGTGGGCTGTGTTGATTTGTTCCATGAGGATTAGTGCCAGAAAGAAATTTCACTAACACATGAATGAGGTTTGGATCTGACACCAACAATTGGGCAGTACTTTCCTGAGCTCCAATGGCACTGCTTGGACCAGCTTAAAAATAAAGACATAAAAATTAAATCCGTAATCTTAAGCATTAAGTGTAAATCAAACATTTATAGTGCAAATTCCTGACATTTATTTCTTCACACGGAAGTATTCTCAGCTAAATCAGCTACCCAAAGCTGCTTACTCAGGACTACAATTTTAAGTTTTCTATTAAGTATACATATAAACCCCCCAAACTGTTCCATCAGTGTTTCAAGCTTGCTAAGGCAGTATTCCTGAAAATAGCAATTAATTTTGTAGAACAAGGCAGTATTCCTGAAAATAGCAATTAATTTTGTAGAACCAATACAAACAGACATTTTGACTCTTTTCTTTTTTTTAGTCCAGCACTTTAACAAGGCTTAAGGTGCATTTGTTAGTTTGTCAGAGACCAAGTGTTCTGTTATTCTGTAAAAAATTAAAATATTTTTGTCCTTGGCACATGCAGAGACTTCTCATCATTGACTAAAACTGTAGGGAGCTTAACAGATCAGAGCTTTGAAGACCAGAATTTGAATTAAAATACACCCTTCAGTGATCAAATGAATGAGCTCTACTAAATGTGAACTCTTACTCCTTCAGTAGCGATATACTGAATCAATACAGAACATAGCTTGAAAAAACCACAGCTACTTATTGAATAAAAATATATTCTTATATTATTACATTTATTTAAATGAAGTTACAGGTTATTCAATACTGAAGATGTGATCTCTTTCAGACTATGTCATCATATATAAAAGTTTAAAGCACGAAGAAATGATGCTCTGGAACAACAGTTCGGATGGCTTCACATCCCAAGGTAAGTTTCTTTATTAGGGAAGTTGTTAAAAGAAACAAATCCCCAACTACTTACTAGTCATTCTGTTTTTCAGAGTCTTCGTGATTCACAATAATTTCCTTAAACTAGGAAGACTTAAACTAAAGATGGCAACCAGGAGGGAAACATCTTTGTCAAAACCAGAACTAAATTCTGACTGCTTCCATCTCAGTTGAAAAACTTTCAGCACAGTGAAATAAATAGAGCATTGGAAAGACACTTGCTCTGAGAAGAAATCCTTATGGGAAGATGGGAGGAGAAGAGAACTCAAAGTTTTCCCTTTATCAAATCTTAAACTATAACCAGATATTTTTAAACTATAAACAGATTTCTTGCTTTAGATGAATGTAGAAAACTAATGCTTACACTACAAATAATTTTACATTGATTTACCATGATCAGTAGTGGAAAAAGCCTGTATGGCTATGACCGATGGCATGGCAATAGCTGCTGCTGAATAAAAGCAAGAAAGCAACGCACGACATTCCAATTCCACTGTAGACAACAAGCCTGCACTAGCACACATTTGACAGTGCAAAAGATGAAAAGGTTAAGGCTTGTCTGGGTGAGGGACAAGCCTGTTAGAAGAAAGCACACAATTTCACATGTTTTCTGAAAGGAAACTGAACATGTCAGAAAAACACAGAGGCCTTCTGTTGCAGGATGTGCCTTTATACAGCAGTCTGCGTGAACTGATCAAGTTCATTTTCCCCTACTGAATCTGAGGATTTACTTAAACAAAACATGCAGCAGACTGATTTTTCCTCTAAGGAAACTAGGTATGTAGGTTGTTGGGGAGTGGTGATGGAGTCGGTTGGTTGGTTTTGGGGGGTGTTTCTGAGTATATCATGATATAAGCTGAAAATGAAACTGACACTCAGGTTACTAAGAACCCCCTAAGCTCATAGCTCTTGAATGTATACTTACTACTGCCTTTTGCTGTTGGATTTTTGTTTGTTTGTTTTTAAACTTCCACTTATAAACTAATTTCAAATTTAAGACAAATCATTATCACTAAAATTACATTCAACTACAGTTGACATAAGTAAGGGGTTTGTATTTTAGATATTAAAAGGGAAAAGAGCCTTATTTTATAACCACACACATCTAGCAAAGGTAATCTAAATTATTCCCAATGGACTGTAATTAACCTCCTAGCAGTTTAAAAATAAATCAATAAATAAACCTAACTACAACCTGTCAATATAGTCAAGATGTGAACAATTTGTGCTTCATCTTGAATATTCTAAGTTGATGAGAACTCCTATGAGGTGCTGTCTGCAATGACTACTGTAAGTCCCAGTTCTGAACAAAAGAACACGGAAACCAAAATTATTGATTGAAGAAGTGTTCTGATGGATCTCACTTTCAGCAGTCAAGAACTGAATATAGATTATTTCACTCTTTAAATGTGACAACTCAGTGTCACTGAAAAAGAAGATTAAGTTGAATTATCAGCTGCTGAGGAATCCTGGCACAGAAGAGATCTGATGGGTGCTTATACCTACTTAGCTGCTGGTTCCCTCAGTGAGTACAGGAAAAAGGGCAGTTAAGGGATATATAGGTGTGTTAATCCACACATATGTATAAAAGGAGACACACTTTCAACCATGTTCTTTACCCTCCAGCAAACTTGCATCTTCAAGCCTTTCCAACTCAACTCCAAACTTGGGCTCACAATCCTATCTACAGAAAAATCCACAACCATGTGCACATGCTGAAGTGTGCCTGTCATGAATCAACATTGCTTTTGAGCAGCCTTTTACTCACATCATCACCTACTGATCTCAGGTAATTACCAGAGAAACCCCTGCAAACACACAGCTGCCTGTCAGTGTCAGAGCACACCACTGAGCCTCATACAATATGATTCACATACGATCTCAGTGATACACACTGCATACATTTTGGAAAATGGCAGTCTACAGTTACAAACTGGAGTGTTGACAATACATGTGCTTGTTAACTGCTAGCACTGTTATCCTACAAATCTGCTCACGTTCCATTCTCAGATATCAAGAATAAGATTAAAATCTCAGTTTGTGAATATTGATTAAGTCTCTTTCTTTAATTTACTCATAGCTCTACTGCTTCACTTAATAGCAAAAATTTCAGCAGATTTTTATGAGAGTGATTCCAAATAACATCACAGAAAGGGGACAGGAAGTAAAAATTTTAAGAATAAACTCCATCCCAAAGTCAATGATTTGAAATGGCAAATATGAAAAAAAGATTCATAAGAATCTTTGATGAAAATTCTGGACAACCACTGTGTCATCCCAGGATGGCAAATTGCTTCATAGAAGTGTGATCTTCAGGTGGCTCATGCCTTCTTTCTTCTGTAATTACTATCTCTAGTCATATGCTTGGAGAAAAAACAGAATTTAAAAGAGCTTTTAATTGGCTAATGTGTAGTTTTTAAGACATTGCAGTGTCTACTATTTAGTCTCACTATTTGGTATTTCTTTAGCCTTGAGGACAAGGTCACCAAAGCTTTCCTCAGGACAGCTGTCCTATGATAGTGAGCCAGAAGCTTAATTTCATCATTTAAAAACTACTTTCTTTAATTTCTATCAGTCTTGTGGCAAAATCTCATCCACAAAGTGACATTATTTCTAGAGTGCTATGGAGCAATGTAGAGAGTGTGAGATAAGCTGGTGTGTATAGGGAAATGAAATGAAACGGCTGGATTTCTTATTTAATAGATTCAGCTTCTGGGGGCTTATTTCCAGATAGCTTAACATATGCAGTGACTAGAGCTTGCATATTTACAAAAATATTCCTACTACATCAGAAGAACATGAATCTCTCTCATGGCACTTTAATCCTTCCTCTCTGCTACTTCTTCGCTTACTGCAAAGCCAATTTCCAGGGATCGTCAGAATCACAGAATATTCTGAGCTACAAGGGACCCATAAAATCACTGAGTCCAACTCTAGTCCTAAAATGTACTTTTAGAAGACACTGCCTCATTGCCTACCTACTTATAATGACATTCTCTTTTGCCAGTAGGGCTTTTGTTTCCCATGGTACAAGCAATTCAAGGTGCTCACTCTTGAAAAGCTTGAAATTACGGAGAACCAACAAAAGTACTTATATGACAAAGGGAATGTTCTGGATCGGAATCAACACTCGAACACTCGTTTTTACATCACTAAAACAGGCAACACAAAAAAACCACAAACAACCCCAACCCCAAACTTACCATTAAGCTGCATATTTGTCATGAGTGTTAGACTGTGAAGCACAAGGCACCACGTCCGGAGTAAGGTATTGGGGTACCAGGCCAGAACTGACAGGAAGCTACTTACTGAAGCTGTCAAGAAAAAGTTTTTTCCAAGCTTTAATCTTCAGGGTATTACTATAGATTTCTTATTTTTACTGTAAGCTGCTACATTTAGTATTGCTATTAAGATTATTCTTCCCTGTATTTACTTTGTTTTGACAACCATTGTTCCAGGAAATTAGGAAAAGAAGCCTCACCAACACTTTACAGGAACTGGCCCACAGAACTTTCTACAGTGCCCTGACCCTGACATCTCAAAGAAAACAATGTAAAGAAACTGGTTTCAAAATGCTCTCCTGGAAGTCAGCATACCAGGTTAATTATATCAGGAATTAATATTTTGGATTATCACCAAAAGATGCCTCAGATTTTCTAAACTATGCAGAATGACATATTATAAACAAAAAAAAAAATTAGTTCAACATGTCTTTGTATCAGATTAATAGTCTGATGCTAAAAAGTAATAGGTCTTTCACACTCCACTGACCCCTTTCTTAAGAGAGGGATCATAGGATGGCATACAACGAGATGAAATCTGTCAGAAAAGCGCATTCAGTTGCACAGTTCATCTTACACTAAGAAGTGTATTTTGAAGAGTCCTCTTGGGAATAATGATGAGTCAAATCCCACGAATTTTACAACTTAATTTCCAAGGAGATTAAGAAAACTCAACGAATCAACTCTCAGTTACACACTAGCAATGTTTTTCAAGTGGAGACAGTGAGCCCAAGAGTTCTTTAGTAAGAACATCTAAATTATCCCAATGCTGATCTTATAAAAAATACTTACTGGAATACTTCTTACTAGCAAATATTGAGTGTTAAAAAAAAAACAACAACAAAACAAACTTCTTTCCCATATTTAATATATTTTACCTTGGTTCAGGGAAATGACAGGAATTCGGTTAGCATTATACAGGAAAATATCAGCGCCATTATCTTTACTTCCAGAGGAGCTGGAATTCAGGCTTAATGTGAGCCATAATTGTAATAGGGATTCAAGCTGGAAAAAAGGGAACAAACCCCACTATGAGACCGAACTCAGAACCCTAGAGCATAAAAGTTTCAATTTTAAAAGCCTTATCGATATTTTCAGCTGCTACAGTTTCATTGATAACACACCCACTCTCTCCTTTACAGGATTTGAAAATTCTGCTGAACATAATGTTCAAGGCAAATTCAGCATAACTAGCAAATGCTTCTGAAATGGTTTGATTTGTTCTAAATATATTAAAGTTTCTCTCAAGAAGTTTCTTCAAACTTGCATTAAAAAAGCAGCTCTACACACTGCTCAGAAATATCGTTATCATAACCTTACACCTGCAACACTGGTTTGCATGTAAGCTTTTCGAATGTTATTAAAGTGATATTTCCCAGTCTGTCAAAACTATTCAAAAGGCCTATTTATTTAATGGGAAACCTCAGAGACACTGATGCATACTCTAAAAAATTCCATTGAGGAAAATAACTCGTTAGATATTCTGGGGAAGCATCAAGGTCATTTACACTACAAACTGTATTCTGGATAGATATTTAAAGAACAATTGAGGGATGGAGTCAGCTACTCTATGAAAATATAAAGAGGCAGGCATCTAATCATTTATATACACGTGGCATTTCTTTGCAAGAATCAAGAAAAGCATTGCTAAACCAATAACCTTTTAAAAATCAAACTTTTAAATTTAACATATAGAATCATTGGATAATTCAGGTTGGAAGGGAGCTTTGGAAGTTACCCAATCCAATCTTCTGCTCAAAGAAAGGCCAAAGACAATATTAGGCTGGATTGCTTGGGGGGTTTATTCAACTGGATTTTGAAAACCTCCACAAATGGAGACTGCACACTTCATGACACTTTTCATTAAGAAGCTAACAATTATCATTCAGTGAATACACAAACTTGTTTTTATATATGAAAATGTATATCCACTTTTTCAACTGTAACAAGATATGTCCTCTGATAAAAGCTTTCAGCAGCTTGTATTACATTATTGGTACTGTTGTCCATGACAGATTCAAAAGCAGTAAAGTACATAACATAACAGGTTACTTGAATCTTAAGTAGCAAGAAGTATAGGAAAACAACTTTCAAATTTGGAGAGAAATATTATTAAAGCATTTCAAAGTTCAAAATGTTATACCTGAACATGGTGGACTTGCAGCATGGAAAAGAGTTTGTTGAAGCATGCACTCAGCATAGGTATAGAGGACAACTGCACAATCAACAGGGCATTTTGGTTAGCAGCATGTAATCCTCTCAGCAATGAGTCATCTGTTCCACTAGGAGATTGTGTTACTAGAAAAAAAAAACAAGGTACCATCTCCCCATTAATTATTTTGAAAAGTTGCTTGAAGTAATTTCATTATTATTTCCTTGCATTTTATACTTAAGGGAAAGACACTTATTTTATAATTTACAAGAACATCCTCAGTGTAGTGTTCAGTAGCGTTGGACTACTGACTACCATACTGTGAAAGGCATACTTGAATATCAGACATCTCCATCTCCACAAAAAACATTTGGAAGTGAGTCACACAAACACATTTTCACAGTCCTCGCTAAACACATATTATAGCAGTGTCCTGATAACACAGTGGTAAGAGAAATAACTGGAACACTTTCATGCATTATGGCACAACTAGTGCGGACAATAATGAACTTCCAGAGAAGTAAAGGCTGTGGATATCACTAAACCTATTCCATCCCTAGATATTCAACCAATGATTGCACGCATATTAAGGTAGCCAGAGGGCTAAAAGAAACACATTTTAACCAGATGGGCAGCACAACTCACTGAAAATAAGTTCAGAAGTAAACCACTCAATGAGTGTTTTTAAAACAAAGTTTACTGAACAGCTGAGCTCAAAATTGTATCCAAATATTTTCATTTTCATCACTGAATAGGTGAAACTGGTGCAAAGTAGCTTTCAAACAGCAAGAAGGAAGGTTCACACAGGAAACTTAACATCGTCTTGCACCTAGATCAGAAAATGAAAACTTTCCCTCTACTGTAGTATAAAGCACTGTAGAAGAAATCATGCATATTTGACCAGTTTCACAGAATGTCTTAAATAGAGGTATATATGTATTTCAAAAACCTGAATAAAGAACTATCTCTAAAGCTTCATCTAACAAGAAAATTCAAGCAAAATACAACTTTTTCTAAGTGACTGCAGAAAAAATTAGTACAAATTTCAAAGCATCATGACCATTATGTGAAGAGAATGATTTGACAACATGTAGTTACATGTAGGAGATGTATTTGTTAATGCTTGTAGAATGGAATCAGCCTCCAGCGTGGACATCATTTTCAGCATCAGCTCAGCCTGCTGTTCAAGTCCAACTTCTAGACGTGCATCTAAAGCTACACAAGGCAACAAACAGGGTAAAACTGAATTATATCAAGGACATATATAGTTAGTTACTCTAACTTCTTGTGCAGGCAATATAGATATACAGTACACAGTAAACTGAAAAAATCTCAGCATCCCTAACAGGAAGATTGACTTTTATGCATGATGGAAGCAGATTGTAGAAACTTCCACTCTGAACTGAATGTAAGATTCTTATATGCCTAAAATACATAATTAATAAAATACTAAATTTCTGTGAAACACACCCTTATTGCTTTTCACAGTCACTTCGACATCACACATGACTAAATCCGCATATGTTTTTCCTAGGACAATAGCTCTCAAACAAGAACCAAAGTTTTTTTCCCCAGCATCTCAGGGGAAAGGTCAAGATCTATCACCCTAGTTCAGTAGTGCTCCTTCAAACTAAATAAATGTGCCACTTCATTCCTTAAAGGTAGAGCCAGCTAGAAAAGAGCTTCCAAAATTTCTTGAGAAAACAGGAAGGATTTAAAACTGCCTATAGTGCATTCAAAAATGTTAGAAAATCAGATTTTTCTGCTATGTTGGGCTGTTTTAAATACAAGTTTCACACTATATTATCTCAGTTACCACATAAAAAAAAAAGTGGCATATAGGAAATTTATTTATTTCCACTTAACACACAGAGATTGTTATAACCGTTTGATGTGCTTAAGTGTCAAATACAGTATTACAGAAAAAATACCCCGAACAGAACTTTACTTCATTGCTTACCTTGAGACACTGATATGCTGACCGTTTGTGATCCGTTTTTCTCTGTAGTTACTGGTGGTTTTGCAACTGGAATTCCAACACCTCCAATGTAAGGATTGTAATTGTAGGTGCCATATTCGGCACCCCAGTAATCGTACCAGGTGCTGCTTATAGGCTTAAAAATCAAACAAGAAAAAAAAACCACAAAGAAAAAAATAAACAGCAACTCTTAGACTGTCAAAAAGCTTTTAATGAGTAACAACAAAAACTGAAGTTACAAAAAATTAAAACCAGAAGATTGGATCCAATAGCTTTAGAAAATTTTGTTTCAATTCTTATTGCAGTATAAGATTCTGAATCCTTAGTGATTGTCAAAATCCAGCAATGTAGTTAGCCGTCTCAAAGATTCAAGAAGCCAATTTGAAAATGTTATCAGCGGCTTTTATTCACACATTTGTACCACATTGTAAGTTTGGAAGTAGAGTATCACACTAATATTTTGAGGAGTTATTTATCAAGACACAATACTATACTACTAACTGTACTATTAAAGTACCTTGAAGCCTCAGTGAGGCTCAGGGACTATTTGTATTGGCTCTGCAAAAAAAAGAATTCAATAATCTCTACTTGTGTCATAATTCAAGACACTAAGAAAGCATATGCATCACAAGAAAAAAAAGCAATGTAACACTGCATGAAGGCAATTTGTGTATGTCTATCTTTTTTATGGTGACATCCAATACCAACTCTCATTTTACAGACACAGAAGCAAATACGAAGAAGGATTAAGAATAAAGTGTTTTTATGCTGTTTGTTAGAGGACATCAAATCAGGCAATAAGATTATGAAGGTATCTGTAGGCGAAGTGGACTAAGGAGTAGTAGCACATAAAATGACAGCAGAATAAGGAAGGCAGGAAACATCAGTAACAAAAAATTAAGCAATAAGCGTAATTTTTGGTAGTAGGATGAGATTTAAAGAAAAAAATCTTTACAGGATAGATAATTGGCAAAGGACATATGAGGAAATACAGAAAAAAATTTAGTGTTTTCTGAGCAAGTGGTGAGACAGGTAATTTAGGTGAATTCAAATGAGACAAACGGTTTAAGTCAACAGTGAGAGGCAGGCAAAAACTCCAAATGTCATCTTTATGAACAAACAAAAGAGACTTGACATTTCATTATGAACAGTTGTGTTTCTTTACTACCTAAATATTTTTGGCTTTTAATGCACACTGACCACATATATACTATTACATCTAAATGTTATTGTACTACCTCTGATATGTTTAGCCCTCATTTTAAGTATGAAAGCATTTAGTAATTTTCCTGTTCCACAGTGAAATAAGTTTGTAAGTTAGTTGCTTCTCTTTGTAGTCTGAAGCCAGTCTGAGCACTAGTCACTGCTGACTTCCTTTTCATAAAAACAATACTAAAAGTATAAACTTTTAAGATCAATTGCAGCAGCAAATGGTACCCTATTCTTACTAAGAAAGGACAAGACCAGATCTTATTTTTCTTTCATATTATGCTTTTGTTGCCTTTAACATGTGCTGAAGTATGAATAAATTCAGAACCTCTTCTTTATACAGGAATCTTCATGCAAAAGCAAGATATTTTGTGGTCAGTTGAGACTGAACAATCTTTACGTTCTTTCCTGTCATTCTGCATTAAACATTTATAAAAAACGGAAAGTAGGTCTAGGACATCAAATACCACTATTGGAGCACTGTAAGAGAGAAAGGATGTTCACATTTCACGTGTCAAGGTTATCCTGAAAACTCAGGTATGACATACCTTGAAGACTTTGGCTGCAAGGGGATCTTTTTCCAAATCAATATCCAAAGGATCAATATCGACTTCCATCAGATCTTGCAGTAATTCAAGATCAATGTCCTTATCTTTTTCCAAAGATGACAGTGGTGGAGCACCTTTGATTGATTAAAAGAGTATTAACACTACCAAATAAAAATTATAAAACATAGATGTATCATACACTTAATGGGTAATTTTAAGGCTTTTAATATTACAAAGTAGTGGAAAAAGTTAAGAAACGCAATCAAGTTGCCTTTTAAAAATAAGTAAAAAATAGTTATTTTTGCCATTATCACAAAATTGTTCATAATCTGCCTATATCACCAAAAACTAAGTATCCTACCACCAAAAAAATCATTGATTGGTACTTCGATAGATGACTAAAAGTTTTTTTACTCTTTTCAATATACATATGTAAGTCAAGATTTTGGAATTATTTACCTGTGATGTCATGTGTCAAAGGCTCATCTATTGTCTCCACTAACTGAACTGTGGACTGCTGGAGAGAGTCATCAGAATCTCCAGCCGAAGCACCTGCATCTTCTCCCAAAGCACTTTCTTCCATAGCTTCAGCTGCTATAGGTGCCAGCAACTCTCCTATGTATTAAATTAAGCAGACAACTTCATTTCAAGCTTTATTCCAGTTACAACTTAAATCCCAGTGTCTAGGCCAACTGTCTACTTTTCTTCATCTAACTCTAATTTCTCTAGGGGCTACTTCTTCAAGGGGAGGAGTCCTGAATACTTTTGAAATAATCAGGCTCATATAATTCTGGCCTTTTCAATGCACAAGTCACTAAATCCGGGTTGACTGTAACTGCAATTTTAAATTGCATTTTTACACACTAAACTAAATTTTAGGATTTGCTTGTGGCTTTTTTTAATAGTCTTAATTGTGTCAGCAGACTCTAACACAGTAATAAAAAGACCCTCCTAAAACATTAAAGGAAGAAGGATTCAAGTGCAATGTACATTCTGAAAAATATGAACTTAAACCAAACCTGCTAGAATATCCTGCAGCATACAAGTCAGAGAATACTGAGCCCATGCTCCTCCCCAAGAGATGTCTCCTCTGTTGAAGTCAGTTCCAACAAGAAGCAGCAATAATCGTTCCAACTGAGTCTCATTTACAATCTCACATAAATGAATTGTTGGTCTTGTAGCATTTGCAATTCTAGCAAGAACCTATAAAAAAATACATATGCCTATTCATATTTAATCCTATGAGAGTATAAAACAGCTTTAATTTCTATGATTATCAGATTTTGTTTACGAGTAAATTAGCTATTTTTACCAGCTCAAATCTTAGAATTTTATAAGTGTAATTACGTGAACATATTTTTTTAAAGTTAATTTTTCCACAACAAGTGACAGACCAGAAAAACTTCCTCACCAGAAATTACTTCAAATTTTAATGCTGCAGCTAATTTTTACCACCAAGCGAGCAAAAAGCAGTAATAGAAAGCTGACTCAGTGTGGTCACTACAGAGTTCTGTACCGCTTACCTTACAAACAAAAAGAAGTAAATCTGCATGACAAGTAAAGTCCATGGACAAGAGAAAGAGTGCCAGCTTTTGCACTACAGAAATACAACGTTCGTGGGCCAGTGTGAACGGAAGTGGTTCAATTTCTGGAGTTTCCTTTGTTGTTGATACTTCTGTATCTAAAGAAGAACGAGGCCATTCTGCAGTTCTACGCAAGCGTATTAAGTCCTTGAAGTGCTGCAGAAATTAAATTTGAAAGAACAGTTACATTTTAAAACTAACCTCTAAATCTTTTCCCAGTGAAGCAGTGAGGCAGCAATAACAGTAACTGTAAAACTTGTTAAGAAAATAAAAGAAAATCTAAAAATATATGAGAATCTGGAACGGAATTTAGGCTTTACTGGCAGAAATTTGCTTTGGCAGCATGGTATCTCAGGTGACAAACTCATAACCAAATCCAGTTCTGCAGAAGTGCCAATTAAGTCTTTATGTTTGCTGTAAAACATACTGAAAATATGTATTTTAGAAGTTTCTTTCATATTTCCACACCTGTATGTAAAGCTATGGTTACCTTGAAGCAAACTGCATATAAAAACAGCACATATGGAAATGTACCCCTACAAGAACACTGACTTGTCAGTTCTTCGCATTAGATAAATCATCAATAATTTCTAAAATTCTTAATACTTCCATGGTATAAAATGTGCATTAGCCACCATAAATTGAACTAATTTGATAGTGGATCAGGGTTTTAAACTACAACCTTTTTGACAGAGGGCCTACAAATTTAAGGGTGAAAAGAAGGTACTTTTATTAATCCTCTCATGCACCAAGGGCATACATTTAGCAGCTCAGCTCATGGTTTCAGCTGCACTAGCAGTCATTAGATAACACAAATGCCTCTTGCAATCTTACTTGAAAAGGAGCTACTGAAGTAGACCAAAGAAAGAGTTATTTACTTACACAAAGGTTTCGGCTTTCTCCTAAATACAGTATATGCTTTAAATTACTCACAGCTTGTCATAACTGAAAGTGATTAGTAGGTGAAACAGCAAAAACTGCATGAAATGCATCTATCAAGTGTACAGTAATACCATAACTAGAAGTTAAGAAACTGCAAGGGGAAAGCTCTTTAGTTCCATATGTTTTTTTGATGCAACATGGCTGCTATAAAGTGAAACTTAAATAGCTGGGCAGCACAGTTCAGCCAGTGGCTCATCTAAAGATGTCTCAAGGGGGTCACCAGTGGATATAACCTGCTCGAATAAAGCAGAAGACAGTGCAGGAAAGAACAGCTCATGACAAGCATGGTTAGTGAAAACTCAGGGCTTTATTTTTATGCTTGTGTTTAATTTATTTTTTTTCCACCTTTACTGGAATTTGTTGGAAGATTTCCCTTTTGCCTGTAAGGTCCAACACTCTATAATCTCTTTCCATAGACCTACTTTCAGTCATCCTAACAGACATGAAACTAGTGAATAAATATTTACAGAGATATCTGCTTGGTAGTCAGAAAGATTTACACGTTTTTTGTGTTCCTTGCAAAGTCCATGTCAGCATCTCCAGAAGTCCCCTAAATTTCAGCACCTCATCTCATAATTCTTCAACTACTACATCCACTCTCAGTATCTGGGGCTTACTGCAAGATGCCACAATTTAAGTGGCAAGTACTTTTAGGAAGCTAAGATGCTTATGAGAAAGTTCAAAAAACATTCTCAAAAGTAGTATTTATTAGTTTGGGGAGACAGACATAGGCATGATTATTTTCTCATTACTCAACCAGAAAAGCATCCAGAAGAGCATCAAGCATAAAAGCTAGGCATATGAAGTATTATTTTATGTTTCCATTGGTGCATGTCATCCAAAGTTTAATGACATGACTGGCATTCCCAAAGCTACAAGTTTATTAGTGATTTTGGCCATGACTACCCAAAAAATCCCTGCAGAAGGATAAATTATTTTTCACAGAGCAATAAATTTCCAGATGGCTGCTGTTTTCAGTATTAGAATATACTTGATAGCAGCCATGATGAAACAACTTTTTATAGTAAGGTCAAAGTAGGACAAAAATGACTTTGCAGGAACAGGTCTTTTCACACAAAGGACAAGAAGTCATTTACAATCATACCTTTGAAGTAGCCTGCTTTAGTTTTGCCTGTTCTACTAAAAGTTTGTATGATGATCCTTTGTTGCTTTGTATTTTCTCTTTTTCCATCTGTTCCACCAAAGCCTTCTGTTTTGCTTTTAATAAGTTAAGTTGCTAAAAGAAAATGTTAATAGGAATAAATGAAAATTTAAGCAATAAGATGTTAAAAGGATCAGTATATGTTCATATGATAGCAATCTTCAGTTTGAATTGTAACTTGAGCTTTTAAAATACTTTTAAATCCCAGCTTAGGTGCTTGCACTCAGGTGTACTCATATTTAAAACGTACATTATATTTATTGTCCAATATGGGCCACAGAGTGCAGTAGCACACTCCAACATTTGTTCTTCCAGTAGATCCCATGCCCCATGGTTTAAGACAAACGTCAAAGAAGTTAGGCAGCCTTTAGCTACAGAACCAGACCAATGCAAAAGCAAGGCTGAATGAGTCCCAAGGCCGAAGCTGTTCATTCTAAAAATGACAAATCTTGTAAATGATATAAACTTATGTGAAAATAGCCACTACCGTGCTGGAAGTCACCTGTTTATGATGCACGAGCTGCTTTCTGATCTTTCGGGAGTACAGTCTGTCTAGGCTACTGTTGCCTTTAGTAGATCTGCTCAGACTCTGAGTGTGAAGGCTATTGTTTATAAAACTCCACTGGTTTCCTAATGCAAATAGAAAAAAAAAAAAAGGATATATTAATCCATCTTATTAAACTTCACTTAACTCCAGAGAAAAGTCTTTGTGCTTCAGCAGTGGTTAGCATCTCGGTAAACTAAATACTAATGAAACAAGCAAAATCTAACTCTCTTAGTGTTATGTAACTATCATCCCTGACAGTAATATTTCTGCTTGATTTTAAAATGCAGTGGTACGATCTTGTTTTCATTATTCTTAAAACATATATGGAGGTTAGCAAGATTGTCCTAAGTAAAAATATCTGAACAGCTTCATAACATAAAAACTTTATGTTTTTATTTTTAGAAAAGGTGTTCAAGGAAAACTATACCTTATCAGTACAATAACAACAACAATAAACCAAACAAAAAATGCATTTAAAAATACTGGGTACGAATACCAAAACAGTATGAAGTCATACTGTTGCCCTTTCTAACACTACAAAGAGTCTTAGCATGTTGTACTCTCAATTGTATAGTCCACAGTAACAGGATAATATACAGACATTTTACAACCCCAAAATCAATCCTGGTTTTTTTTTCCCTTTAAAAAAATGAAAGAAATTGCATTTCTAATGAGAAGGGAATGCAAAGAAGCAGACAAGAGTGCAAATAAAAATAACATCCATTCTTAAAATATCATTTTTCAAGAGAATTGAAAATACATTTTTAGTATTTGAACAGCTCCTAAAGCAATACCCATAGAATCCAGTTTTGATAATAAGTGTGATATACCTGTCAAAAATCGTTCTCTCTCTTTTCCATTCAGAGGTTTCTTGGCTGTGGTTGCTTCATCTTCAACAGTAGCTACATAATCCAGTAGTCTGGACACCAGCATTACAACCCAACTGATCATGGGAATGTCTAAAACTCCTTCAAAATAAACAGATTCGAGAGCCTTAATTTAAAGCCATAATAAACTTCACACATATTTTACCAGGCCACTCCCCTGTTTTTGTTTTTTTTTAAAGAGGATAAGAATCTGAGCACTCAAAAATGAGGGGAGAAATCAAACATTCAGCATAAAACTTAGATGCAAAACAAAATGTCACTGTTCTCTTAGTTTGATCAAGTCAGAAGTCAAAAGCCTCATCTCTAGCATTCAAGCTAAAAATTAAGCGGCATTTATTTAAAAAAGTCAAAAATTATATGTCTAAATTTCCAAATGCATAATGACAGTTATTTGCATTAAAGCACATAAACTAGATGTCTCAAATTCCATAGTGTTAAATTCCTTCATCAATCAGGGCTTCAACAAGATAGTTACAACTGTGCACACAAATACCTTAAGTTTTACTCCTTTATTAGTCCATTTCCATGTAGCCATTTGAAAAAGATGCAGGAAAGCCAAGACTGAGTTCAGACTAGATTAACCAGGCTGATGGCATTAACGACTGGCTATTGCCTATTCCAGTCTCACACTTCAAATGCCGTGTTTTTGTACGGGCAGAAGGGGAAAAAATGGATCTTGCACATGGTTCAAGGAAAATCTTTGCGCGCGTGGACAAGTCGAAACGAACAGTTCTAAAGTGAACTCATGACTGTTCAACAAAGACCAGAAACCTACAAATAATGACCACTTAATTACAGTCATTATGCAAATGGCATACTTCTACACAATGTCAATACAGCAAAGACACCAGCATTAGAGGTTTAACGCACACGTTCGTATCTGCGCACCGTGCTGAGCCACATTACACTTTGTTTTTCATGCACTGACCTCAAAAAAGTCTAATTAATTCAAACTATTATTAAGTCCAGATCAAACAAGAAATCTAAGGCACAGAAATGACTTGTCCAAAATCACATGTAGCTGGCACCCAAGCAATAGGATGCAGCCTGCCCTGTTAATTCCAGTTTCCTGACCACACTGACAGAAAGCAGCCCACCCCAAGCAGGCAGAGGAAGAACCCAAACAGGTAGGTCCATAAAAGGACCCGAACATGAAGAGGTCTAAATTGCAAGAACAGAAATGAGTAGCAGTGGTGACCACTACACACATTTCTGGTTGGCAGAATAAAAAGAAAGGAGCCTGCTGCAGAGTGAAGTACATACCTTTTCATACTTGCCTTTAAACAAGATTATTTCTTTTCATACCTCACAAAAAAAAAATTCTCAGCATCTCTTCCTCCAAGTGTCTTTTGCTTATTCCTTTGTATCCTTCTCTGCCTCAAAGTTTTCAAATTCTCTCCACCCACAACACTCACCTCTTCCTCTGATTGTCCTTTGTTTTTTGACTTTTTCCCTGACAAGTTTTCACCCTCTGACCCTTAGTTATGTGTGATAGTTCTCAAACAGGAATTTCTTCTGCCATACCTGATGCTTCCACCACACATAATATTGCCCTAGTACTCACCTGTACTGTCCAGAAGGAAGAAAGCTGGAAGACCAGCAAATAAAGCTCTGAAGTATCAGTTACTTCTGCTTCCTAAAGTCCTCCATGAGGACAACTAGTAAGGCAAGAGCTATGAAAGGAATTGGAAGCTGTGGGGAGAGTGCAAACAGAGGTAGAGGAGATGTAAGCTTGGGTTTGCCTCAAACTAGTTAGAGACTATAGCAGGATATGGCCATGATAGAGAAAGTACATGGTAGACCAGTGGAAAGCAATAGGACAGCTTCTGACACCAGCTGTAGGTTTGTTTACATCAGGAGACAAAGTAAAACTAAGGACAGAGTCTCAGCTGGTATTTACAGACTTCACAAGGCTAAGAATTTTAAACAATGGATCTTCCATGATGCTCCACTACATGTACATAACAAATGAGGTAGCCTAGAGTGTGATGTTTGCAAAAGTAAGAATTTGCTTCAACCTCAGGGTGCTTAAGAAAACACTCAAAGAAAATAGAGTTTGGAGAATATAATTCAGTAATTTTTTGGGGTCAAAAAAATGTAAATTCCTCATGATCACAAAAAACCCCTGAAGTCCATGTAGCTTGCAGAAACCATATAGATACATTTAACAAAGTTGTCTTCATAGCTGCGTTTCACATCAAAAGCTTGAAACTTAGAAAGGATCTCATGAGCAGAAGGGGCATTTCTTTCCAAAATGTTAAATTAAAGTCACCAGAACCACTAGAGCTGTCTACACATTGGATGCTCCCCCCACTCTGTCAAAGCTTCCTAACTGAATTAAAAGCAATCAAATAGATTTTGCTCAGATTTAAATGGGATGGGGGAGGAATCTCTTTTACCACCTAAAGAACAAGAAGATTCATCACATTTTAAAAGACAACTGTGTTTTGGAAATATAGTAAACAAGCAATTCCTTCTTTTATTACACCAAAAATTGTGAGTTAGTCTCTCAATTTTCTAGCTTAGAATTAATATGAAAATAGTTTCCCAAATTAGAGGGCTACCTTCAGTTCTTCTGTGCACAGGTAAATGAGGTTGCAGTGGTGACAGCAGGTTATCCAGGAGATTAAGTAAACTTTCTAAAACACCACTGTTGCTAAGCGATCTTTGGCCAATGCAAGAAAGCAACATGAAGACCCTAAAAATAAAATTTACATATTTAAGATTTGATCTCTCTTTCAGATTCAGTAATATTCTGAAACACTCCTTACAGACCAATATTGTCTCAGGCTTTCATCTGAGACAGATTGCTACAGAAAGCAGTACTGAGGCCCAGCAAGTGAACTGGATTTCACATCCTATCGTTTTAAGGTTAATGCACCATTTTACAGTGAACATTTTCACCCTCAAGAGGCCAGCAGAGCCTTTCACACCCAAAACAAGATCTTATCCGTTTCATTTGCTATTATATATTACTGAATAGCTGGGATTGAGAATTAAACCCATGTATTTTTATATCCTTGAATTCATTAATTAAAAAAAAGTATGACAATATAAATGTTGCTGTCCAAAGAAGGCAGAAAGCCACAGAACAGCAACTATGTCTGATTAAAACAAAATGCTAATGTTTAAAATATCTAAGACCTCAATCAATAATCCCAAATAACCAATACATCTAACATTCAGTGCTCAACTCTACACGTGCTTGCTCGTATCTCAGTGTAATCTTTTGCATTAATTGCCAGCAGAGTGCCTTCCAGTCTCAATCCTACTTCCATATGCAGTAGAAGAGCAGCTCTATGATGAAGGTACATTTAAGCTTGATAAGGAGGCCATTTTTGACACTTGGGAGCAATCCTGCTACGTACGCAAAGATCTCCAAGAAAGGAAAACCAGAAACTTATTGCAGTGCAAGCACAAAATAGGTGCAATAAATAACTGCAATCAGACATTTATCGTTTGTAGTACTTTTTTGGGTCTATTTCTTAAATCAGTGAAAACAATGGATGAGTATCATTCAGTCACATTTTGTCAATTCCAATGTGAAGTTATGAACAACAAAATTACTTCAGTGATCCACAGGCAACACATCCATATACACTTATACCTTACCTGTCTTGTGGGAAAATGAGAAGTTGTTCTGAATTGTATAATTCCTGCAGTACGTTTGAGAGAAACTGACCCCACCACCTTTCTCCTCCACAGAGCTGAACAAGCAGAAGGCCCGTATGCAATCGTATCTTCGGGGTTCCACTAATACACAGGTGTTTAAATAACTCTTCACAAGCTTGAGCATGAAAAGTACTTTGCAGAACCACAGGAACAGAGTGCCCTTTGAGAAAAGACAACAACTATGTATAAAGAGACAATGACTTGAAAACATAGCAGGAAAAAGTTTGCAGTAAGTTTCTTAAACTACTAGGATTTGGGTAAATGGCACAGGAGGAAAGGAGGGAACACATGGGGAGATGGTAATTTGCAGGTAACTCTTAAAGACCAGGCCATCTGGTCACAACCAAATCAATTCCACGTCAGTGCAAATACCCTCCACCCTTGAGTCTACACAAAGCAAAAACCAAACCATCACCATGCTTAAGAACAAACTGGCACAGAAAATTACAAGACAGCAAAAAAAGAAAACCAAATCAAAACAAAAAAACCACCACTCCTAGTCAGACTTTTCAATTTCAGCTCTCCAAGAATTCTTCCGATGGCAAGCTTAGGAGATAAAAACCTTTACTGGATATTAAAAAATCATGAACTGAGTAGAGATACTGGTTTTATGAATTCTCTCACCCACCATCCTCCTCGAGGCAACTTCTGCTTCCCCTGCCCACTTCTAACTGCCTAATCAATCTCCAGTGCTGCACAGGCTTCAATGCCTACAGATTCTTCCACAAGGTGATTCTACTTAGGGAAACAACACGAGTATTCTGCCTGAGCAGTTTTTTCTTACTTCAGCAAACTGAATCAGCTCACAGAATGATCATGTGACTATCTGTAGTGAGGAACATGCAGCCAGGACTACAGAAAAGGGAGAAGAACCTTGACACATTCTACTATCCTTTTTAGGAAGTGGTTAGGCCAGCTTGGTGCCACTAATGAAAGTCTATACTTGTGTTACCCGCTACTAAAATTATAGTAGATGTGAGTTTGAGCAACCTGCCTAGTAGAAGGTGCCCCTGCCCATCGCAGGGTGTTGGAAATTAGATGATCTTTAACATCACTTCCAACTCAACCACGATTCTACATTTCTATGATTCTACATCTAAATATAGTTTAAAAGATTTACAGTAGGAAAGTACAGATCAGGAAACAGAAATACTTGTAAACTGTTTCTAAAACATGACAAAAAATAAGACCCTCAAAAAAATACTAACCATTGGAAGAATGAAGCAAACTAAGCAAAGTATCCAGTAAGTATCTAATGATGGTGCGTAACTGTTCTGTGGACGACATCTGAATCAACTCTTTTGGATCAGACTGCTCCTTGAGTGTTTTCCTGCTTGCACCTAAAGCTACTTTGAGCCTCTGAACAGCATGGTGAGCCAAGTTGAGTTGAAGCTGTAGCTGAATACAATCCTGGTAAGCAGAAAATACTCTGCTATCTTCTTCTACTGCCTTGTCTGGCTTTCTCAAAAAGTACTGGGCGTTGTTTGCACTGTTGAGTGGTGGCAGGTCAATACTCTGCAGAAGAATTTCTAACCGATGACAGGCCAAATTGTACCTAAAGGGAAATAGTCAAAGAAAACAATTCAATACACATTAGCAAACAGCAATATATTTGACAGTCACACTGCCAGAAGACAGCTTCTGGTCCATTTTGAATGCACTGTTAAAACAGACACTGAAAAAAAATACAGTGTAGTCTTTGTTACTGCTACAAAGATATTCACTGCAACAGCTCTACAACATAGGAAGAATTTTCTTTGGTCCGAAGAATGGGAAGAGAAAAAGATCTGCACCATTATTATATCCCAGTGTTTTACACCAAAATAACTAGTAAATACACGTATTTTCTTCTAACCTGCACTGGATGTCTTCTTGCAAGGCAACCATCATTGCCAAATGTTGGTCAATTTCAGGCTGATTTGCAGCTTCACCCTCTCCTCTGAGGGGATCGTGCATTAGTTTCAGCTCATTTTCAAAGGGTAATATATAGGTATGGCCATAGTAAAATCCTAATGGGATTTTCGCTCTGGCATTTGTGCTGCCGTATCGACCGATGACAGTGATCTGAAACAGAATGCAACTACCTTGTAACACACTCGGAACAAAACAGGCAAAATAAACACCAAGTCAAAAACACATCAAAAGGTTACAGTCCAGTAAAGTTTGGTCTGGAGAGAGCTTAAGTGAAAGTTCACATAGTAACAAATGTCAAGACTTTAAAAGATGGATTATGCAGTCTGTTTTTACCTTCATAAACCTGCAAACTGGGGGTGGCAACAAGTCATGTAAAATAAGTGAATGTGTGCTAATGTCAGTAGCAACCACCAGTCTCCTCCCATCCACTTCTTCTCCTAAAGTCCAGATGTCAATTGACAAAGAAGCCAGATCTCCACAAGTAGGAATCAATACATCCGTCAGTAATATAGGTCTTCCAAAATCCAAGGTCACGAATCTTCTTGCTCCTAGAGGAAAAAACACAGGATTGCCTAAAATACCAGTGTATGCTAACCAGAGAAGACATGCTACTTCTCAAACAATAAAGCCATTGTTTATATATTGTTTAAAAGGTATGTTTGTATATTTTTGGCTAAAAATAGCTGCACGATCTCAGAAGCTATCACTACAGCTTGCACACTTGAAGAAGAAAATTTTGGCTTCAACTCAATTAACTTTTTTTGCTTCTTATGCACTATTTCAGAACAGCTACTTTGTCCAGAGAATCAACACATTCCCCAAGCCCCCAGGATTTTTCAACTGTCACCAAACACTGGATCTTAAACCTCTAGATATGACAGAATATAAACTGAGAAATATCTTTTCTCTGGGAAACCAAGTGAAACTGTAGCTAAGCAACTTAGGTAAGGCCCCAGGAAATATTCCATTTCTTATTAGAGAATGTGTCAAAATAATTATTAAGACTTGTGGTTTTACCTGAGTGCATTCGCTCTATAATAATTGACTGATGAGGTGGAGGTTGAAGAAAGTGTGAAGCGTGAGATATTGCAAGGGCAAGACCAGATCCAAGTGGATTCTGAAGAGTAGAAAAACACCCGTAAAATTAAGTTATTAAAATCTGTGCATTTATAATGAGCTGCTCTCTACGAAAGACTGTAAGAAAACCTCTTGTGATTTAAATATGTACAATTTTGACTACACCTTACTTAACATTTAGATTTGAGCATGAACCATCAAAATACATTCAAAGAATTAATAACTCCTTATATCGTTAAGATAGTTCTAATTCAGGGAAATCATTTGAAGTACTATAACATATCTTGCTTTTGTAAGTCCTTTTCATATTGTCTAAATTTAGTGATATAGTTTTCACATATCACCCAAATAAACAGGTATTTACTAGCACTCAAGTACAAATTAAGATCCTAGTAATGCTTACAGCATCTTGTTTCTCTAAGAAAAAAAAAATGAAAATAATTACCGTCCTAGACTTGCTTGTATTTTTGTTATGTGCTGCAAGGTTAACTGTTGGGGGGTCAATGACTGAACCAGGGAAAAGTTGAGCAAGCTCGGCATTAATAACAGCAGAAACTGCTTCATTAGGTGGAGTCAAAGGTGGAGTCATGAAGAGAGGAGTTGTTTTTGGTGTGGGTGGAATGACATCTGAAGGATGAATGAAGAACCCTGGGGCTGCTACTGGATTAGAAGGCACAGAGTTGTGAACAGGACCAACTGCTGATGCTGCTGCTGCCGCTGCTGCTGTTGTCTGGTGTAACTTTGCTTCCAGCTTAGCTTTCTGTGGGGAAAATGAAAGCAGTGTATGTAGCAGATAATACTGCTTGTGAACACAGAAGTAGTACTGAGCCACTAATTCAACTTTTATTATACAACCAGATTTAATAAACCTAAGCTCCTTTCAACATAGCCATGTTAGATCTTCAACTACAAGCTGAAAAATTAAATTCTATTTAATTTGACTCACTTGCTGAGGAACATGAGTAATCAACTGGAGTAATCAAAATAATAAAACCCCTACCACTGATCAGCAAAGTAGAGTCAACACAGCCAAGCCTCATACTGACAATGGCTTTATGACTGGTACTGCGCTGTGTCAGCAACTGTGCTTTTCATTTCAGTGGGCTTTTTCAAATTCAGACTGATATTCTTATGTATTAAGACTTAGTTTTGACTACAAACTCCCAACCCACCCTCAAAATATACAAAAAAGAAGTCTGAAAGACCAAAGCAGCACGGGAGACAATCTCAGCACTTTGTTTAATAACAGTGATCCAGAGTGCAGAGCTGTTCCTTCCTTAAATACACTATGGCGAAAAAAAGAAATGAAAAAAAAAAAGGCAACTAGTTCTGCAACTACTTTCTCAGCTTTCGAAGTTTAGAGACAGCACTAAAATATAGCCAAATAGCCTCCAACCTGTTGCTGAAGCTTCAAAAGCTGCTGCTGTTTCTCTTGCAGCACCTGGAGCTGTTGCTCGGCTGAGGCCATTGCATGAGAGAGAGACTGCAAAGCTACCTGGGCTGCTGAACTCAGTGCTGTCGAGGCTTCCCCAACCGTTCCAGAAGAGAGGCCACCAACTGCTGGGGTAACCCCAAAGGTACTCACTGGCATGAAACAAACAAAACAAAACATGTATGTAGAAATTGTAAAACATTTAATCCCTTATTTCTCTTGTTTTTACAGTGCTCTGAACAATTAATAACTCCTTTTATCCAGTTCTTGCTACAAAGTAATACCATCTTGAATTATGAAGTATATGGTTTATAGACTATGCACACTGGTCATATATGCAACATTTGGATTACAGAAAAGCCACCTAATGCTCTGAAATTCTTCCACCACATAAGGCTGTAAGGTAAAGATGCAAGCTTGTACATTATACTCTCTGACAGAAACAAATTGATTCAAATTAATAAACCTTTAATCCAGTTTGTTTGTTAAGCTCCAAGAAGTTTAACTTCACATATAGCACCTACTTGAAAAAAAGGCCGCACAAACAAAATATTTCAACACTTACAAAACTATAGGCAATCTGTTTGTCAAACTGTTTTTATGTCCAATGAGAAATATATTGTGGAAAAATGCTAAGTAGAAAAAAAAGAAAAATTGTATATACCAGTAAACGTACTTGCATCGTCCCTTTCTATTCTAGTTCCATCACTTGTTGAAACACAGGTAAAGTGCAGAGGTTCAACTTCCAGAAGTCCAGTAAGGGAAGTAAAACTACCTTCAGCAGCTGCACAGCTACTTATTTTTCCATTTCCTGAAAGAGAAACATGTATCTGCATAATCAGCCGATGTTTTCTTGATAGCAACATTTCAAGTCATGAAGTGTTGAAAGGGACAGATAATCTACATATTTTATGTAGTTCATGTTGGGGAACAAAAACCTTAACATCATCACATCCACAATACAAATGGAAGTGTATTTTAAAGAGGATAATGCTGCCAAATCTGAACAGAGTATATTAATAAGTCAAACTATCAAATGTGACAGCAGAAACGTAGTATAACCTTCTTAATTCCAGAAATAAATTACATACGGATGCTCTATTCTTTCTACACTGAAAGCAAATTAGCTCGCAAAAATACACTGATGTTACTACAAAGAAAGAAACTGTCAGACCAACTAAAATCATACACCCCTTTAGTATAACAACTAGACTATTAATCAACTTCCTAAAAAAGTTCACACAGTTGTATGGAGGGAGGCATGGGAAGGAGCAGGATAATAGTATACAAGAAAAGGAAAGGAGTCACTATGACTGACGAATATGCTTGCTATAAAAAGAATTTCCTGACAGGTAAAAATTATCTAATTCTTTGGACATTCCATGGCCTAAAGATTCACTTACAAACTAACCTGAGAGGATCGATACAAATGTGCTTTCAAGGTATTTTAATGCCTCTGAAGCAGAAAAAATAGCCATCAAACATGTAATATATAAGTAGAGGAATGCCATATAGCAACTTTCCAACTTCGGGAAAATCCATTTAGGTTTCTCTACCTATGTGAATGTTGCCAGTCGAAATGAATAATAACACATCTCAAGGAAGCCACTCCATAGAGGTCACAGATGCTTACTAGATGACTCTGACCCGGGAGAATGTGAGCAGCCTTTCTGTTTTATCTCTACCCTTAAATATTCTACAGGGTAAGAAAACAACAGATTCCAGAAAGAGCCTTTTTCCTTGCCCTAAGGCCACAGGAAATGTAAAAGATATCAGGAAGCAAGAGACTATCTTGAACTTCAGCTTGGCTGCACCGCTATGAAACAGATGGAAAGTATAAAACCAAATCTTCACTGAAGGAAAACAGTATAACAGAAGGATTTATCAGATCTTCCACAACAGATTACAGCTAAACATACGTACCTGATAGAACATCGGACAAATCAATTTCATCTGACTGTACTCCAATGCTGCTGTTGTATACATTTTTACAAGACGAGCCACATATTTCCAGATCAAACAGAACTGGATCAAAAGGTGAACTATATAATCCATATCTGCAAATGGAGTTGGACAAAGAGCACTATTCAAACAATAAGAATTCATATAAAATAATTTACAGAAAAAGGCCAAGTATTTCATCACCAGAATTTATTATATTCTAAACTATTCATTTGATATATCTTAGAAATTATCATTTACTTATACTTCATTAAAGCAATTTATTAGACTGCCTTTTCAAACAGTTTATCATGCTAAACAGGTAACTCTTTGTTATTAAAGAGTTTTGAAGATATAGTCCTGGAAACATGATGCACAATCACAGACATGGAAACTAGAACTACAAGCCTTAGACAATTAGCCACAACAATACACATGCCTGCAGATGGTAAATCAGACATTTGTCTGAAGTCAATAAAAGCACAGTACCATTCCAAAACAGCAAAAGAAATTCCACTTCAGCTGAAGTCAAAATTTAAAAGGAAATGCTGCTAGACATACCAATCAATGCTTGCAACAAATATCTCAACAGAAGAAAACTCATAACATCTACTCTGGCAGTGCTGCAGAGGAAAATACAGCACCATCACTCAGGTAAGGGTGGTCTCAAATCAATTAAGGTTTTATTAGTCAAGAAAAAGGAAAATCCAGAGCAGTATCGAAACCAGTGTTGGTTTGTTGTTTGTTTGGGTTTTTTTGTGTACCAATACCTATTACCAACAACTGACAAATGTCAAAAAACTAGAAATCAGACCAAATTAAGCAGGAAAGAAAGAACACAAGTGTAGGTACAACAGTGAGAAACACTCTGACTGGCAAGAGACGGAAGAAATATGAAATATATTCACAAACACACCAGCAGGGATACTAAGTTCTTCCTCCTTTTCCCTCTGCCTCTAAGCAGTTTCTCTTTTCTTTAGCAGGTGAGGAAAGCCCCCAACAGGTAATGTTGAGAAGGCTGGAGCGTTTACATGTCTCTTTTGATCAGGTAGTCACAAATGTGTAAATGTTTACATGAATACAACACCAGCAGCAAGGCAGAACAGATTCCAGACTTCTCTGAATGTTAAAATGCTTCCAACATTAGCTGGGCTCCTTTTTTGCCACAAAATACTATGAGTGTAATTAGTCAGAAAATGATGAATGATGTTACAAAAAGGCAATAATTCCTACAGATCATCTGAGAATTACCCAGTTCAACCCATTTCATGTACATTTCCCAACCAAGTTACAAGGTAGCAGATTTAAGATGACAACTTTATACTAAGAACAACACAAAAGAAACTTGGTTGCTCTCTACAACCATGCATTGGACAGAACCACTGCATAGGGCACATCTGACAAGACTGACTTGTTAGCTGCCTGACCCTGTTTCATAAGCAAAGTTGCCACTAAAACACACAAAAATGCAAAAAAGACAAAATTCAGTGGGGTACCTTCACAGCCTGGTTTTGTTCTCAGATTTACAAATTCAATAAACAGGTCAGCTCAACACTAACACAATACTTGCATGATTTAAATGAAGAATTTGATGTATTAAGTAAGCAGGTGATAAAACCTAAAAATTCTACATAAGCTTTTTAGAGTCAGAATTTGAATGTCCATCAGAGAGTTAAATATATTCTGCCCAACCCAGATTAGTTGGTTGGAGCACGGTGCTAATAATGCCAAGGTCAAGGGTTTGATCCCCATATGGGCCATTCATTTAAGAATTGGACTTGATGATCCTTGCAGGTCCCTTCTAACTCAGAATATTCTGCGATTTATGAAAGCATAGTGCCTTTTACCCATCCTTCAGCAGGAATGATCAGGTTCACAGTTTTAAGCTGCATTAGCAACACTTTTCTCAAAAGATCATGTAAGTTACAGCAACAAAAACCCAAAGAATGAACCAACAACATCAAAATGTAAATATAAAAACCCAACTCCCTATTTGTCTGCGCAGTAGTGAATACAAGGTATGCAAAATGGCTCTTCCACTTAACTCCTCATAATATGCAACTGAAGTAATGTCTAAAATTTTGTGTATCACAATACAAAGAAGATAAGGACCAAAGACAACAGCTCAAGGAAATGCTTTAAGAATGACTACAGATGAGGAGAACACAATCAAGATAACAAACAAACCCTGGACATCTAAAATTTGTTAAGAATGAAATAATCTGCTCTCCATTGCCAGTGTGCCAATTGGACAACACAAGCACTAAAAGGCTTTCGTTGCAGCAGGAGAGATTTCAGATTAGATGTGAGCAGGAGAGAGTTCAAGTGTTAATGATAAGAATAATTAAGCTGTCTAACACCTTACAATATTTTAAATACTTAAATTTCACCTCTACTTGAATCGGGTACTTTTAAGAACGAGTTGGAAAAATTTTGTCAGATTTGTTAGAGACAAATCAACCTGCTTTGTTGTAAAACAGCCTAAAATACTCTCTGAAATCCTTTTTTGTTGGTCTCTGAAGTGCAAATCACGTAACACACCTAACTGCCTTTATCGTTACCAATTTTACTTGCTTTATTGCAACACATGATAGTAAAATGAGTATTACTCTCCCTGAAGACAACATGAATGTGAAGATCCTTTAAATAGACATCTGCTTTTATCTGACTACCAGATGTTAGACTATTGCACCTGAGACCAATACAAAGAGGAAAACCACAATTCTATAAATTCTGCAACACAAATGCACACAAATACAATAAAATACAACTCAGGAGAGGGGAAAGGGAGGGAAGGAAAAAAGGGCAGAGCAATGGCTGCCTACTAATTTCTCTTTAAAAAACCTCAAACTAAAATAACAGTGTTCTCTTGATCTATAGACATATGAAGGAAAGGCCAGCAAATTTTTCTTACATTAGTAAATTAAATCAAAGAGTCAGTCCTTGCTAGAGAGCTATATTAATCAATATATAAATTCACCTTTAACTTTGCACAAGTTAAAACTGTTTTCCAGAGCTGCAGCAAATTAATCCTTGCTCAAACAAACACGGCACATTGTACCTTTTTTAAAAACACCCAACCTTTTTCAAAACACCAAAGGATGGCATTACACAATTCTTATGTTTGTTTTTATTAGGTTTACATCATTCACATTTCTTAGTACCTTGTTTGAAGTAACGCTTCCATTGGCGTTAGGCGATCCTGCAGCTGTCGGGACACAGCGGTTAGCAATGATGCACAAGCTGTGCTACATCCTGCCAAATCTTCATCCTTTACATAATTCAGCAATACAAAATACCAGTACACAGATCCTGCATTAAAAGAAAAAAGAAAAAGATTCAGGTGAAACATGATAGGAATTTTTCACTGAGAAAGCATAATTTGAAGGATAATTAATGGAAGTGATAAATGAAATATCTAATGGTTACTGAATATAGACTAGAAAGTATTCTACCCTTCCCCTTTTTTGAGAGACTACAATTTAGAATCATTCTGTAGTCATTAATTTCCACAAGTACTTCCAATTCTCTTATCAGCTAACACAGAACTGAAGGAAAAAAGGTTCCCTAGAGAGAGCTTGCACACCTCCTTCATTGCTTTTGCCCACAACAATCAAAATCCTCTTGATCTATTAAGGTGGTAGGCTAGGGGTTCCAATCCTATCAGAGCCAAGCCCTACTCTAGATTCAACTCTTTTTCTGCTTTTATCCTCTGTTTTTTGACTGCTGTCTCCTTAATCTGTACTTGCTGGAGTCACTGTTTACTTACAGATCAGTTCTAGAAGCACACTGCGGTGGTACTGTATGGAAACAAATCTGAGCTTCCTCCTTCTCCTTCCCTCCCCATGCATTCCAAACCCTTTATAGCAGTGTGTTAAGTGTTTCTACCTGGGTGGCAGCACAACAAACCTTTTGGAATGCAAACTAATCTTCCTGCAAAAACCCCTTGGTGATGCCAAGCTAGAACTAATTCAACAATGCGAAAAGCAGGCCTTGCCACCCCAAATGCCTGGGTAAAGTCATCTTCCCATCCCATCTGGCACTCAAGAGGCTTCAATAAGGTGCTAAAACACCATTACTCTGCAATGTAGACAAGGAAGGAATTTAACTTTGTTAATTTCCTTTAGGTGCAGAAGAAAGAAAAGTGGACTACTAGTAGGACATCATTTAGATAGTCAGGCTTCCTGGAATAAATCTTCTAATTTTAAAAAATAACAGACAATTTGGACTGTCACTTATGTCAACAGAATCAGTTGTTGCTGAACACCTTTGAAAATTCTCGCAAAACTTACTTAAGCTCTTCCAGAAATGTCAGACTTGGCATTTTGGTTCAAGCAAGTTCATTTGCTTAAAATTCCTCTATCTGCAAATGCCTCCTTCATACCTAGAAACCACCTGACCGTATCATTCCAAGAAGTATTTTGTACTAACCGAACCATTACCTAATTCTTACCTCACAAGAGAGTCCAACAAAACATGACAAACAGCAAATATACTGTGCATGTTTCGAAGAACAAACACTGTATACGTACCACCTGTGGCAGCAGCAGGCAGAAGAGGCATATTGTCGAGCAAAGCTTTTAGAAGAACTGATCCAAACCCCTGCTGACTCGGGTCACACCTGCCATTGCTACAAAGAAACGCAGAGACACTTTAACATTTACTTAAGAAAAAACCAAGGATGACATCTCCTCCAGAAGATGAAGCTGAAAGACTGATGTTCTTTGCAGTCGTACCCTAAACACATTTTCCCTGAACAGATTTTCCATATCTTGCTGCTTTATGAATTCAATGTCAAACAATAACAAACACATCTGTACAATTCAGACTGCATGCAAATCTGCCAAATATATATGTAAAATAGAAATATATAAATAAAAATAAATGTAAATAATTAGCACTGACCTGATGCATAGTGCAAGAAATCGAGCACATTTGTGAGCTATGCTCCGCCCAGCTTCAAAGAAGCAAACACGTATAATATCAGAGACACATTTACGTGTTTTAGAAAGCAAACTGTCATTTCCTTCCTTTGAGCTGTAAAAACAAGTTGCATACTTTAGAGAATCATATAAAACTTTTTTTTTTTTTTAAGTGAACTGACACTGAAAAATAGCCATGATAATCTGAACACAATTCCTCCCTCACCTGCCAGGTCCATTTGAGTACACTCCAGCCAGCCAACAAAGCGTGTCTAGTACGAGACTCTGAGAGTGCTCTGTACTCAGACCGCCATCTGTCTTCTTGCAAAGAGTGGTGAGCAGCTTCTCATGGAACTCTGAAAACTGTAACATGGCACACCGTTGAACTCTAGGGAAGAGGGGAAGGAGATAAAAACCAGAATTATCCAATATGGCCATTCTCCCATTAAAGTGTCCCTCCAGCTTTGTATCATGTCATTAGAGCAGGAAAACAGAGAACCTAGATAAGCATAAAACCAGTACACAAGTATATATAATACCTTCCACGCACACATTCCCAGTCTTCCTATTTTCTGCTTGTAGAACTTCCTATGTTACTACATACCTAGTAACCTTCTGTCAATTTTTTCCTCCTATTAACTTGTCTAGCAACTCTTAAATGTAAACAAACCTCCACCATCCACAACACTCTTTAGCAAACATTTGCACATACCTCTTTGCAGCCTCTTTGACCTCTTTAGGCCCATTACAGTCAGTGCCACCATTGTAGGGTGGCAGCTGATAACACAATTTAAATACTATATTGTTTGCACTGACATCTGCAGTACCAATCCAGAGACTTTAACCATTTCTTTGAGTAACAATTTGTTTGTTAAATTTGATTCTAAACTTCTTGACAAATAATATAATCTCTGCTGTAAGAAACCAGACAATGTGGAAATAGAAAGGGAAGATGCTTCCTTTAAAAGAAAAAAAAAAAATCTGTCCAGATAATTTATCTACTTTACCAAGAACACTTTATATTTGCTTTTTCAAGTCAGGCAAAATAATCACTCAACATACAGTTTCCTGCACAATGTTATTCTACCACAATGTGCACAGCACAGTGCCCTCTAACTCATAATTTATAGGATTTTCCAAACAAAACAAGCTTATGAAATGACAACTTGAAACAGTGGCTTGACTCGAGCTATTTTGAGGACTAAAGTTTTTATGAGGAACGTAACTAAAGCTAATATTTCTTCAGAATTAAAAAACACCTACTAACCTTTCCTTCGAAATTGAAGTTTTTTTAAATCTTCGAATTGTTACAGAGACTTCTTGAAGTAAGTCACAGCCTCGCAGATTATCTGATTTTCTTGAAGAATTAGTGCCTTCAATTTTGCTAGATGGCTTTTCCTGATTTTTTTTTTTTGGAAAAAAAAAAAAAAATTCAAAAATCACATTGATTTTGACTGATTAATTTTTATACTTCGTTCAGTGAAATGCAACCAGTTCAGTAAAATCTTTCAGCTTGAGCATTGCAGTAAAATAAACTACTTTTGTTCACTAGTTGCTTTAATATAGAACAACAAATTTAATAATGTTCTATAATCTATTATGTTCTAACTATTCTAATAATGTCCTCAATATGTATGTCATATCATACAATCTTAGAACTACAACGATCAAGAGTAAAATACACACACACACACACAAATCTTTGTGGAAGGATGAGGCATATCAGCTCCTGAAAATACTCAGGCAAACAGAAGTTTCAAAAACAAGTGCTCAGAATATGAAAGTGCAGAACAGACCTTTTCAACTAAATATGCACAAAAGGAACAACTTAAGAGATGCTGAACTCTAATTCTTGAAGGTGTCAACACAGTGTCGTGTTTAGAAAGCGACTTTTAATAGATCTTATTCTCCTAACAGCTGTTTGGTTTTCAGATCACATAAATCACACCAAGTCCACAACTAACACACGTCTTCCTTGGCTATTCATTACCTTGCCTGCTGCAACTTTTGCCAACAATGAAGCAAGTGAATGGCCCTTGTTAGTCTGAGGCTTTAGAGGTGGTATTCTAACAACTGGTCTAATGCCACCATTGCAGATTTCTTCTGTTCCTCTGTCATTCACTGCTTTAACATGAATTAAAAATGAACGATACTTGCCACCAGCCATGCCTAAAAGCGGGGGGGAAAAAAAGGGAGGGGGGGAGAATTTGCATCGTTTACTAAGGCAAGTTGTAAACAGATTTCAACTTCACAGATGTAGTGCACATGCAGAGCTCAACTATATTAATTACAGTACTTGATCATTGGTTTGAAACTGTTACACAGCAAAATTTGTCAGTGTGAAAACAAATAGACCTAAGTCCGACTACAGAACTATGAGATGCACTTTAGTCCCACATACTTCATGCAAACAGCATAATAAACTGGTTTACCTTTAACAAGCTTTGGACTTGTTAGTGTCAACATTCCAGCATGTCCTGATAGATCAAGTCCAGTAGCCAGCCATACTGGACCGCAAAGTATATCCTCCTTGTGTTCCTCCAGAAATGGACACAGTCTAAGACCTTAAAAAAACATGAGTAACATGGATATGAATTAGCCGTAATTGTCACAAAATCTGTTCATTTGCATGGATTAAAATTACACCATGTCCAACTCTGATCACTAAATACACATAACTCTACATCAAAAATTACCTGAGGTTCATTTTTAGACATCTTCCAGTGAAATCAATAAAGGTAAACAACAGTTTTCAAACCATTTAAAGCTGTATAATGTGGATAATACATATGTAACCAGGTTATCAAAGCCAGAAAATATACAACTGATGAAATAATGAACCACTATTATAGATCCACAACTCTTACGTGGTCTTTACTGAAGTAGGACAGAACAGTTTAAAACAAAACAAAATCATTAATAAATTTAAAACAAGAAGACTGATTTGTTTCTCCTGTGGTATATTTGAATTACTGAAACCATCATTCACTCATCTCTGCTGCTCCTTTCTCAGTATGGAACATCTCCTTTCAGCATTTTTATCATCCCTTGGATCCCTCCCCTCATGCTTTGCAACACCTTTCTTGGAGTCATAGGATCACAGGATGGTTTGGGTTGGAAAGGCCCTTTCTAGTCATGCTCTAGAATAAGCCTGATAACATGAGCGAAAAGAAAGTGTAAAGTAAGACTGTTAAAGACCAAGAAAAAGAATCCACAGGTCATGCTGAATCACTACAACCGACAATTTTTAGTCTGTAGCTCTCCTCACTCAGACGCACTCTTATTGCCTTTCCCAGTCTGAGAGATCTTGTGGAAGAGGGCTGGTTAACAAAAAGCTATAAAAACAGGCACAGCCAGTGTGATGTGACTCAGTGTCAACAGGACTAGCTATGAATTCTTTAGTGGCTGTTCCTTATTTTCTTTGTTTACAGCAGCAATCTCTGCAAAAGCCAGGTATGCAAAGAAAAATTATACCAAAACTAGCTAAAGAAGCAAAGTAAAATACTGCTGGAACGGTGTAAGAATTTTAGTTAGGAAGGTGCCCTAACAATCTACTTTATTTCTAAATTCAAATAAATACTAATCTGCTTTTAAGCAACAAACCTCTTCAGTAGTTTGGGATTTTTTTGGTGTGTTTGTGTTAAACTTTCAACTCTTTAAGCAAACAGATCAGTGAGAGAAAAACTTGGAAGAGAGATGAGAAATAAGTATATTTTAAATGACTGAGAATTCTTTGCAGAGGAATTTCAGTGTATCATTTGAAAAAGAAAAAAGAAAGCTCGTATTTTTAACAAAATATAACAAGATAAATAAAACTTACATTGTGGTTCCTCTACATCCATATACTGCATTTCTTCACTGAATTCCACCAGTCCTGGTTTTCCATTTTTCTCCACTTCAATATTAAGAGCTGGAGATAAAGGAAATGTGATCTGTCTATCTACTGCTGCTTCTGGAAATAAATATATTAGCAAGATTTCAAACATTGCTCAAGGCTCAAGAAAAACAGAAGCAATAGTTTTCATAGCAAAATTATCAGCTTTCTGCCCATAACACTATTTGTAATGTAAACCCACAAACATACATAGGCGTGTTTTTCATATTAGGATTGAACTGAAGTTGCAGCAAATAGTTGAAAAAAATACTTCTGAATGAGCTCTAAAGAGCCTGTTTTGCTATAATTCTTACCTAAATTCCTTTCCCCAATAATCAGCTGCAAATTACTCCCAAGCATTTAGATTCCAATATTGAAAGTTTGATAAACTTTAAATACTTTAAACTTAAAATAACTGGATTGCTCCTGCTGAACACCAAACATTATTTTGATAAAACTTAAATACAGCCTTTTTTCAATTAAATGGATCACATGAATCAGGGATGAAGAGGACATGCAAGCAAATAAACAAGAAGCATATACAGTGAATTAACTGCCACACCAAAACCATTAATTCCAAACTGGAAGAACTATGCCTCCAGCCTTCCCATTACTACACACTGAATATTTAACTCTTTCCAGGGTTCCTGTCATTCCAAAAAATGACTGAATAAACTCTCCCCTACACATCTTCCCTAGCTCTCATTATCTTAAACTTTCAGTTCTTTTCTCCCTCTATGGAAGGAGAGAAGGGAATAGGGGGAGTTAATTGAATTTCAGTCTGAGGTTTTCATACATTTTCAAGAGCCATCAAACAATCCTGAATATTACTTCTCTCTAGGACTAGAACATTTTGGTTAAGATCCATCACAGATATAAATTATCTAGGTTTGTCTTCCCTTATAATGAAATCACTAATGGCCTATTACTTTATTCAATAGAAAAAAGGCAAATGTCACTAAGGTCCTTTTCCAAAATTCAAGAAATTAAAAAAGGGGAGGAAAGAATTGCAATGCAATCACACTTTGGGAAGATGCTGGTTTAGTTGTGCCTCCTCAATCCTACTGAATAAAAAAAGAAAAAAGATCTTGAAAGGCTGCCTTGCAGGCACTCTCACATTCCCCAGTCCTTTCCAGACTAACTGACCCCCCATTCCAGGCTTTTTCCCCCCTATCTATAAAAAAAGCCCCCAAATTCCAGTATATGGAAGGAAGTGAAATATTTTCTGGAAGAGCTGTTATGACTTCTGATCCGTATGCTGTGTGGAAAAGCATTCACAGAGAGCTCTGGCAATCCAGTTCACAGCACAATCAAATGTCTCCAAGGAATTACCAACTCATGAAACTCTTTGCTCAGAAATATTTAAAACCAAAGCATTAAGGAAAAGAGTTTAGCTTTTCTTCTACTGTTTTGTTACACAAGTGAAGATTTTCAAGTTGATTCTGACATCCAGATCTGCAAATGGACTGAATTCAGGCTGAAAACACAGCATGTTCCATTCAGAAGAGCAACACGGCCTATCTATCCTGTCTTTTACTTTGACAGAACTAATTTCTGCTACATGTTAAAATTAAGGTTTTACTGCAAGCATTAAAAAAATGAAGAAACTGAAAGAACACCTGCTGTCTGCTGTCCTGCAGTCACAGCGAATCACACTGTCTGCTAAATCTAAACCATCTTGTATCTTGAAAGAATTGGCTTTTCACAAAGAATATTACTATGCTAGAATATTTTGTTCTTGGATAACAACCAGTATTTAAAGGAAGCATATCCAGGACACATTTTTTTGCTGTTAAACACTGTGGGATGTTATGGAGGGGGAAGTTGTATGGAAGCATGTCAATGACCTTTGGTATGCCTGTATTCCTTTTTGAAATTTACAGCTCTGTTACCCTTGTTTAACAGGGGTGCTCTTACTCAGCAATCAAAAAAAAACAGGAAAAAAAAAGGACTTTTAGGATCATGCTTGCTGTTTTCCCCAACACGTTTTATATCCAGCAACCAATTTAATAATATCTGACAGTAAGATTTCTAGGAAGTACTCAGTTCCCAGAAGCTTTTGGAAAAGAGGTGGCCAGATAAAGCTAACCAACTAATGCCTCAGTAAGAGGAGGTGCTGCATGTACTATCATCCTCTCCTTGCCGACAGAGCAGCAGGACATACAATGAACACTCTTACCACAGGAAAATCCCAATGGAAGCGAAAACTTCCACATCAAAGAACTGACTTTTCCATTTACACTATCCCCTCATAGGTTCCCTGAGAGGTAGTAAGATGCACAGCCCAGTTAGGAGTCTTCCCAAGGCAAGAGTGTTCCTAACTTTGGTCTCCTCTGTCAAAGCTGCAAGGAACAAAAGGTGAAATCATACTACAGCTTTCCCAGAGCTTAGTTAATGAGCCAAAGGATGAGAGAATTCCTAAGGAAGCTAGGTTTTTTCTACTGCCATGAAGAAAAGCCTTGTCATTTTCTCACTGGCAAATAATTTCCTTCTGTGACTTGGAATGATTTATTGTATTTTTTTTTTTGATATACCAAGACCTTAGAAGAGCATAATTTGTTTTATCAGTCAATCTCTAAGATGATTTACAATTGACAATGTATTTTTTTAATGACTGTAGCATTCAAGCAGTACAGAATAATAACTGAGTTTTGAGCTATGTGCTTTTATTTGTATAAACATCTGGATTTTGAAATCGTTTACACTCAAAACACGGTAAGTGAAAACAGCCCATGATGCTGAGAAACACAATAAAATGGAAATAAGTAAAACTGAATACTTACACAATTTCAAGCAATTTTTCTGACATCACAGAGAATAAGGAGTTTAAAAAAAGAAATAATGTTCTGAAAGTTATCTTATTTCTTACCATTTACTTTCCCTAAGCCTGGAGCTTTATTTTTCAGTAAAGTCACTTGAATCTGGGGAATGTTGGTGATGTTTGAATTCAAAACAAATTTGAAGTCCACATGTCCAACCATACAGGCTTTGGGTAGAACCAGTTCAAAAACATGCTCATCCCAGCTGTTGCTGTTGGGAAAAAAAGAAGACAGTGCCCCAGTGTTAAGAGATAAATCAGATCAAACAGGAAGCACCTGTGTAATCCCACATCTTGACAGGTATCAGTATGAGACACTCAAAGAAGAGATAAAAGGAACCTCATATTAATGACCAACAAAATAATCCGGAAATCAAAAGGTTTCTTCCCAGATAACTTTTAATTAAGAGTTAATTTTGCTTTCAATCTTAAGATTCTACCCTAAGAACAAAGGGACTCTAATAATTTTCATCATGAGTCATTTAGCAGCTGTCAAAGACTTCTAGTACTAAACCAAAGCTTTTAACTTTACCTCTTTACAACCCTGATTTACTATGCAGCAGGCATAGTTCTTTTCCTTTAATGAAACAATATTCATAAGCCAATTTTCCACTTATCACCTTCCAATTAACAGCAGTTACCTTCACTGTTTGCTTCCTTGTATCTTCATATTGGTAGCTTTTTACTTTTCAACTGTTGCTGAGCACACTTGGATAATCGTTTTAACTAGAAGTTATTTTCCAAGGAACCACCTCCTTTCCACTTGTTCCACACAGAATATTTTACTTACACAAAGCTAAACCACAAGATAAATAAAGGTTTTAAAACCTATAATGCACTGCATGTTTTTAACCACAGCTTATGAATATTTAATTCAAGCAAGTTCGGCTCCTGTTAGGTGTCAGCCCTCAAAATGCCTGCAACTATTACCTGTTTTCCCACCTGGAATACTTGATTATCACACCAGCTTTCACTTGTTTCTACAACATGCTTTTTCTGCCCCATGAATGATCTCTAGCTCCCTTTGGTCATTTCATTGTTTCCACTGTATAGCCTTTCCAAATTTTACATACCAGTGGAACAGATGTGTAACAGCCTGACCTAAAAGATCTTTGTATTGTCTTAAGCACATCCCTTAATAAAACACACAATAAAACTTATATCTATGTTTCGTTTCTCCATGCATTTTTCACACAAAGTACGCAAAGAGGAATTCTACATTCTCACATCATGTGTTAAAAACGAAGTACTGCTACATATACCATGTTGGTGCAGTTCATTTCAATGAAAATACTACCTAAATTGTAGCACAACTGAGGCTCTGTAGTGGTTTAAGTAAATGTCTCACATATAAAGATTTAATTTTACATGAACAGATGTAAATCCAGATTCTATCTTCATATTTTAAAATAAATTACAATACAATTTCATTTTGGACAACCAATTAGTCATACTGGCACCATTTTCTGATTAAAAAAATATCCTGAGAACATGTATATGCATAAGAAGGGTGAATCAGACTTTTACAGAATATATCAAGAATATCTGTAACTCTGGCAAATGTGGTTGTCTAATTATACAATGAAGTGGCCACACTTGGCAAATTAAAATACCCCAGTTCAAAACCTGATGTTTCAATTTGTTTCAAGGTCCACTAAAACAACTCTGGCAATCTCACAAAGACCTGTAATGCAAGCTACCAGGTAGGGATTATCATCTTCAAAATCACACGTTCTTAAACTTGCACACGAGTCAAAAACAATTCAACTGCATGAAATTTGTGACCATACAGCTATACAAACTAGTTGAGCAATGCACACAACTCCTTCCGGGCTGTCACCCTCCTTACCTGTCTGTCTGTAGCTTCCAGGTCCGAGTGTGTTGAGCTGCATCCCCGTGGTGCTGCTGGTGCAGATGCTGAGGGTGCCGCCTTTGCTGCTGCTCTTGCTGGACTTCTACCCAACAGGGAGGGACAGTGGCTGAAAACCGTGGTGTCAAGGTCTCAAAACGGGTCAGTTCCACCAGGGATGTCAGTGTTTCAAGGGAAAATGGCTGGTCCACCAAAAGATCAACTCCTGAATAATTACAGAACGTACAGAACATAATTACTACGTCAATTTTTTTTTTTCAAGAACACTTAGAAATATATCCAAAGTGCTGCGGTACAAATAACTAGACATCATATGAAGGTTTTTCATTTAAAAAATAATAATAATAAAAAACACATACAAAAAAGCACCACCCTAAACAAAGCAACCAAACAACCCTAGCCTTGAAGGCAGTATCCTTTGAAGGCAGTTCATTTGGAATAAATTTCCTAAGTAGTGAAAGCTCTGAGAATGCTGTCTGGGATTTAACCAGAATCATCAGCCACAAGTAATTAGCCAGCTACACTTTGAAGATGTAAAGCTGATTAAACTTTTTTTTTAATTATCTCTATTGACTCAGATAAAAAAAAGTTTTATATTTCATGAAAACAGACATACAAAATTACTATATAATTGTGACATTTTTATCATTGTTTAAAACATCACTTTGGCACCTGCTTATCAATACAGACTTGTTTTATGGTGAATTACTAGAATGTTGTGAAGGGTTCCCAATTCAGCTTATAAGAAGGGTAAGTGAAAAACAAACATGCTTTACTTAAAAGTAATGTAATGCACTGGGCCTAGACAATTATATTGTCTTCTCATCTTCATATTCAAGCCTTGTACTGAGGAAACAAGGATATTAAATGACGTACAGAAAATAAAATATCCCAGGAAGCCAAATACCTAAAGAAACCAAAAAGAAACTAAAAAAAAAATCAGATTTTCTGACAAAGACCACCACCCCACCCCAAACCCCAAACAAAATCCCCCAAAACCACAAAACAAATCCAACAAAAAACTAAAAAGGCACCACCAACACAACAACAAAAAACAAATGAGGGAAAATAAGATATGCACAATGTAAATTTTCTTGTATTTTGAGCATTTTCTCTTAAAAATGCATTTTGGAGAAAATCTTTTACTTGTAAAGAAACTATGGTTTTCAAAAGGAGAAAGTTTGCTACCTGACTACTACTTTCACCCCCCAGGCTGGGGGGACAATAATACACAAATACCACCCTCCCAGTGAAGTCTGAACCTACAGACTGTCTTGTAAAGCAAGCCAAGTTGAGCTTCAGGTGAGACATCCAGAGTCAGGTAAAAAAATTCACTCTCATCACAACTAAAATAATTGCTAATCATCAATCTAGGAGGCAGGCAAATGCTGAAGAAATTAGAAATGCTTTAGAAACTGAATTTCAATAATAGGGCAGAGACCTTCACTTTTTTAACTGCCAAATGTGAACCTCATTAGCTGGATGACACTGCAATGAGAAGTGAGATCATTGCTTAAACTGTACAACAATTCTATTCTTTAACTAGACTGGATTTTTCCTGCATCATTCTCCTTCCCTCTCCAACAGAAACAAACACAAATTCAAAGTATTCAGAGCAAACACATACATGTGGTGTCAACCCCTAAAGGACTTAACTTTCCAGTGTTGTCAAGTGTACTTGGCTTCTTTTGAAAAATTATAAGACTTTTATTATATTCTAATAGAATGTTATGGGAAGCTGGTTCTAACAGCAAACTTGAAAGCAGGGTTTAAACTGGTCAAGAAAACCAATACTCTTTTTCAATTCACTTCAAAAAGAAAAGCATTATTTTAGATCACTTCACTGCAAAAAACTCGCTGCTCCTTAAAAGGAAATAGTAATCTAAAATTAGTATATGATTAACTTACTTCCTTCTAAAACAATAAAATTTAAAATGCATCCAAGTTTTAGATTCAGGCTAGAATATAAAATTTAACAAATGCATTCTAGAATGCCAACAACAAAGAAAAATAAACATGCAAACAAAGCCCACAATATATAGGACCAAAGTATAGGCAAAAGCTTCTGCTTGTTGCAGGAGTTCATTTCCTCAAACAGAAACCTCTGTTGAGCTGCCTCTCTGTCTGAATAACATGCTAGGATAAAAGTCGAAGAAAATGTTTTTTTCTGCTGTATGGTATTTAAGACTGAAAGAGAATTAACTTTATGAATGTTGGGGACAAAGGCTTATCATGATTCATATAGATAATGACTTAGAAGTCCTGGCAATCATTCATATATATGCTGAGAATCCTGTATTATTGACTTTAGTATCCTTAACCTGGATACTTTGGACTAAGAGCTCCGCAAACACCATTTGGTTTCCACAACTGCTGCCCAGTCCCCTCATTTTAGCACTGGCTTCCTATGACCATTAAGCTGCTCTCACAGCTTTTAGTAGCTCAGTTTCATGCCACAGCAAAATAGTTCTCAATTTATCCCATCATTACTGTGTATCTAACAACTCTTTGGAAACCATTACAGACCAAGATCAAGCAATACTACACTGTCTGAATTATATGACTATTTAAAGGAGGACCTGCAGCTTGTGGACAATCTAAAGCTACAGCTACTTTGAAATCTATGCATAAATAAATCAATTTCTTGTTCCAATAAGCCATTTTCAAGCTTATGCTGAAGGCTGGATGGGAAGAGATAAAAAAGGGGAAAAAAAATCCCCTTTACAGTAGTGGTAGAATTTAAACAATAACAATCATCTAGATTCATCAGGATAGTCAAAGTTACCATTTGACTGGAAGTCACTGAAATCTGCTGATAAGCTACTGTACAGGGAATGCATCCATTGAAGCACATCTGTCCTTGATATTTATATTCTCTTTTTCGCTTTATTAACCATTAGCAAAAGAAGTCATTTTCAAACTTCAGGAGTGGCTTCTTTGGTGAAAAGAGGAGGAGCTGGAGAAATTCAGACTTTAAAGCAACTGCTGTAATGCTGCTTAAAAGAAATCTTATGACAAAAAGCATATTTTCTTTCCCTCTTTTGATCAACTCTTCTGGAATAAAATTGGGATCACACAAACACAGCATAATACAAAAAAGCGTTAGAAGGTTGACAGCAAGAAGGGGCTTTGGGAGAAAGATAGCAAGTAGCCTGCTGACAACAAAGATACCATGATCCAAAATGGTCCCTGTACTGCCAGTCCTCTACCAGCTTTTTTTGTCCTCTGTAGCTGCAGGCAGACACCCCCATCGCACACATGTACACGTACACACAGAATTAACATAATTTCTCTGAAACAGTCCTAGCTATGTGAATGGTTTATTTCCACTGTATCACTGTTTTAACTTCATGCTTTACATTATTTAATTTTGGGGGTTTTATATTCTAGGTAATCTATTCCCAGTGTATCCCTATTTCTGTTCCAACAGATATAACCAAAACTTCCAAACCCAATACAACTAAAACAATTATACTTTCTTTCTCTATCTTCAACAGCCGCAGGTTAGAACAAAATTAAAAACATAATAGTTTTACATGTCTCTCATAAACAATTCCCTTTATAAACTCAAAACAAGACTATATATATATATACACTCTTTAAAAACCTCAGCATGACTCAAATCTTCCTCAGGCTAAACCAGCAAAATTAGATTAGTTGTTAAGTTTTAGTAGCAATTGATCTACACTAAAGCATCTTTGATGAGGGCTGAAAAAAGATTGAGAGGCCCATAGAGAGGCCAGGAGCTCCCATAACCTGCAAACTCACTGTTCTCCCCGACAGACAGGAAGAGTCCCTCAAGTTTCTCCCCTTCTACTTGACTACAAAAGGAACAACCCTCTCGCTCAACTATTTATTTAACCTTCGTGGGCCAGGAGACTACAAAAAGCAGCAGATTGTTGCAGGTCAGGTATATGAAAACCTCAGTAAAGACAACATCTAAAACAGGATGTTTAGGGTAAAACCAGAATTTGGACAATTCAAAACAATTATTTCTTGCTGTCCAAGGGTAGGGTACCTGTCGAGGAAGGAAACTAATACGTAAAGGACAAAAGAATTTGAGCTCAACCCAGGCAAACTGCTAAAAACCAAGAGTCAGCATTGTAAGCTTAATTTATCTGCAGCAAATACACTGCCTGACGCACAGAAAGTATCAGTTCTACTGTGTGCAGTGGTACCTGTTAAATACATGCCTTGTACAGTTTCTGCATGAAACTTTAAGGCAATTTTACATAATAAAAACATGATTTTAATTCCAAATATCTCACACCTATTTAAACTATGTGGGAAGCTCAGTCACTGCACAATTACCTGTTTCTCACTGCCTGCCACACTTAAAATCACATGTAGAGATTAGAAAAACAGTCAGTTACATAAAAGTGTTTGGGGTTTGTTGGTTTTGTAGTTGTTGTTGTTTTTTAATCAGGAACTGCTGAAGTACTATGCCTGTACATAATCAGCGACAGTAACTAGAGAACTCCAACTTCGGGCAGCAAAAAAATTATAAAGCAGCATGCTACTAAATAATTGAAAATATGCAACTTCCAAAAATTACAGAAGTTCTTTTACTCATGGTACATTTACACATGTGCAATTTACCTGTAATGCCTGGACTAGAAGGATTAGATAAGGGCTTGGTGCCTTCTGATGACAGTTCTACACTTTTGGAAAGGGATCCATCTACAAGTATATCGGCTTCATCTATGTCATCGCAGGTCCCTCCAATCTGAAGGAAATGAAGTTCTCCACCTAAAATCATCACAGACAACAAAAGACGAAAGTTTAGACAGGCATACAGCTAAACTCAATTCATAAGGCTGGCTTGCAGTTGAACTGCTATGCAATTACGACAGCAATTAGGCAGGACCTGAAACCAGTAAGATTATACAGGAATACTCATTTTGCTTTACTACTACAATGTTTTTCAGGGCAAATGCAAAACAGAACTTCAAAAATACTGCAGTTGTGAATGGCATTAAAGGTAATACATTGGGGGGAGGCATTTTAAAAGGTAAATAACACAGGAAACCTCAATAGAAACCAAAAATCATAACCATTATGTCACTTTCCATAATCCAAAATATGTTTATAAAGAGAAAATATTCCATCACTGAAGTAAAAGCCTACACTACCTCATTTGTACAGGTTACACAAATTTCCTTTTAAAGTTTGATATTTGAAAACTGAAAAATAACGTATGAATTCTCCTAACTAAGTGGCTCTTCACATCATTTCATCAAACCTAGAATTACAACACTGATCAGGTCAACAGACAAAAGAGCAAGTCCAAACTTTTTAATAGACACAATGTATTGATGGGATTTTGAAATCACTCAAGGAGGTTGCCCATTATTCACCACTACAGATACATACAGATGAATTCTGTCATTTACAGAGAAGTCAGAGAATCATAAAATCATTTAGGCTGGAAAAGACCACTAAGATCATTAAGTGCAACCATTAAACCAGCACTGCCAAGTCTACCATTAAACCATACCCTCAAGTGCGACATCTACAGTCGTTTAAATGCCTCCAGGGATGGTGACTCCACCACTTCCCTGGGCAGCCTGTTTCAATGCTTGATAGGCCCTTCTGCGAAGAAATTTTTCCTAATATCCAAACTAAACCTCCCCCGGAGCAACTTGAGGCCATGTGCTCCTGCACTGCCCTTTGTTACTTGGAAGAAGAGGCCAATCCCCACCTGACTACAACCTCCCCTCCTTTCAGGTAGTTGTAGAGAGTGATAAGGTCCTCTTTTAGCATCCTCTTCTGCAGGCTAAAGAAATCCCAGCTCCCTAAACCTCTCCTCGTAGGACTTGCACTTTAAGTCACTGAGAAGGAAGGTTTAATTTTACATAAGGCTGGAAGTGCTGTTAACCAGTTTCAGAAGCTACAAAAATTCTAAACAGTAGGATTCAAATACGAAAATCCAAGTTTCTGAGAAATGTTCACAGACTGACCTTCAGCATCTGACTAACATTTTGATAAACACTGTTATGCAAATTATTCAGGTAATCTGAAACAAACCAACCTGAGAATAAAAATGTGATAAAAACCCAAGATAAAAGCAGGTGTATGTTGTGCACGGTGAGGGGTGAGAAACAGAGTGACAGAGAGACACAAGAAGGCAGACAGCGTGAGAGGCATGGAGAGAGCTCCTACAGGGTTTTTTCAGGATCTACAAAAGGCCTGACAACGAATAGCTTAATGAAATTGCTCTTTTAACAGAATAGAAAACAATATGAGGAAAATAATAACTCAAATGACCAAAATGGAAGAACAGCTCCATGGATAGGATTTGTGCAGTGTGCTGTGGAAAAATCTACTCAGGGTCCCTGGGTGATGATGCATGAAAACACCTACATTTCTCTTTTTATTCTACCTCATTAAAATAGCTATCTCATTAAGCTATTTTTTTGGGGGCTTTTCTAATCAAGATCCAGTAAAAATGCCTGTAATGCCCCTCTCTCAGCCCCAACCTACACAGCCCTGGTGCAGAACAGCACATCCATCCCAAAATGGTCCCAAGTGCAGAGGGGAAAGAAATAGTTATGGCAAATAACACAGGAGTTTCCTTGAAATTAAACAGCTCATAAATAAACAATTTTCCTCACACAACAGCAGCAAAAACATCCATATCATTTTTTCCATACTACAAGAGGAATTAGTCATAATCCATGCATTCCCGAAAGATTCCAGAACTTTTCCAAGAAAAAAAATCTGTGTTAAATTTGAGACATCTCACTTTCTCTTACTTGTTTTTAAAAAGCTTCTGTAAAGAAGTTTACCATGAACTTCAGTTACACGGTATTAGCCTCTGGTTATGCACTTTCCAAAACGTTGGACGTGCCTTTGCCTCTGTATCACAAAGGAGGACTGTGCTCTCATAGAACATCCAAAGATGACTTTTCTGATGATGCATGCTTAATTATTTGTTTCAATGATACTGCAGTTCATACAGTCATGTGCCAGTGAAAAAATCTGTGCAAAAGTCAATGCTGCTTTTTTTTTTTTTGGGTATTACTACTGGCTCACCGTTCATAGTACCAGACTGAAACAGCGACTTATCCAGTGCTTTCAAATTCTAGCCAGGTAGCAAGCATAGCAAGCAGAAGTTTATCTGAAGACTTCTCTGCTTGCATCTGTGAGACACTGGATTATTGTATTTATTATTGGTTGGACCAATTCAAGTATGCGTGGGGGAAGGAACAGGTTGAATCTCACAAAGGTGAGGTGATGCCCTATCCCATAACCCAGCCCTGGAACAGCTGTCAGTCCCTGGACACCAGGAGCCCTGCCAACACCACAGCTCAGAGCCCACAGCCCAGCCCCACACTGGTTGGTACAATTAGACGTTCTGATTGTGGGGCGGGGCAGGGGGTGGGATGTGGCCACAGGGGGGCCAAAGCACATAAAACCAGCAACATATGCTCTCCATGTGGTTTGAATCCTGCTACCTGGAGACATGGAAGCTGGACTTGTACAGGACTCTGGGTGGTAGCTATAATTTTCTCTTTTTCTCTCTCTTTCTTTACTTCTTCTCTTAACCTCTTCTCTTAATATTTTGCATAGCTTGAGACCAGATGGGTTGGATTACGCTAAATTGTATGGGTTAGCATGTGCTAAGTCAGTGCTCTGGGGAATACTTAATTTTGGTTGAATGTTGCCCTTTAAACTTTTGCCCAGTACTCATATTTTCTAACATTTACCAGTAAAAGTACCTCCTGAGAATACGTGTGCAGCTTTTCTCCTTTGTGCTCTCTCCTAAAGTGTTAAAAGAACTGAAGGCTCTTCTAATATATCCAGAGGGTGGATATTGCTGGAGCCTTGTATACTTTTAAAGTAAAATCCCTTTAGTGAACTCATAGCTCGGGTTTTGGAGTCTTACAGCATCACTTTGACAGAGGCAATAAATACTTCTCTTGCACTACCAAGGAAATATGAAAGCTGATATTGACTTAATTATCACAAAGGAGACAAGTTTAAAACCAGCACCATAATATTTCCCCCCAAAACCAGGTAACAAAATCAAAACATTGGTAATTTAATTCTGAAGTGTATTTAAAATCTGCAATTTGCATGGACTCGAGAACCTGGTGGGCAATACAAACAGAACACAAGAATCATAAATCCATCCAAATAAACCACAAGCTTCCTTCTGGCAAAACAGTTACTGGTTCCAGGAAAGCAGCACTGGCACAAGCTAGAGAACATGTCAGAGACTAGGCCACTGCAGTCAAAGCCAAGTTGGTGAGATGTTCAGTATCTGAATGTATCCTGCACCCAGGAAGGAGTCTGCAAGAATGACACAATCATCAGCACCAAATCACAACACAAGGACATAGTTAAACAATATCCAAAATGTTAAAAAGAACTGGAAAACAAAGCCATATCACAGGACACTATGCACTAAACAACTTACAGTCCCCTACTTCTCTTGACACTGGGCTGTAGAGAAAGGGTTAGCTCTAAATGTGCAAGTTCAGAACACCTGAAAAATGTCATCAAGAAAGCTATCCCAAAAACTCACTCCAACGCAATTTACACCATTCTTGGAGATTTTAACTATAAAATTTCATCCCAACGTATGGAAAAATAGAACGCTATTGAAGAGGGGCAAGTGAAAGTTACTATGCCTAGCAGAAATAATTAAAAGAGCTATTATGGAATGAAGAGAAATCAGCTAGCCAGCAGTTCTGCAAAAGAGGCTCTTGTGAGTCAGAAGATAAACCTCATTCAATTTCCTGCTCCAAAGTGCAAACATTCCATTATGTATACATGCACATGGTACGTACAGACTGCAGAGCTGCTCAAGGGATCCTTCTGTTGAAAGACATCTGTAGGATTACTGTGCCCGGTTTTGGGTATCTCATCACAAAACATGTGGACTGACTTGAGCAGGTCTTTTGGGAGGGGTAAGTAAGGGTTGGGGATTTGTTTCTTTTCTTTTAAAGTTGCTAAGGAAAGTTTAAAAGGATTGGAGATACTCAGCTTGAGAAAATAAATGATTGCAGAAGAACAGCATCTAAATAAACTCTGTTTTCCCCTTCTTTTTTGAAGAAATCTCTTTGCCATGTTCCTAATGAACAGTACAACTAGTATGACTCCAATGAGCAAAGATGATACAGACTAAACACTAGGGGAAAAATCATCATCAAGGACAGCATGCAGCAGAAGAAATTTCATGAGCAGGCTGTTAAATCTCCATGTTGAAGATGCTCAAAAACAGGATGATCTGTACTCTTGTTCTGAATGGGTAAGTGTAATTGATCCTGACTTGAAGATGACCTTTCAGCATCACTTCCAACACTAATTTTGATGTGTAAAAACTTGACCTCTCCCCAATCCTATTAGACTGCATTGCCTAAGAAGGTAGAAAATTGAAAATATTAAATTGATTCTTGAACTTCAGATACACAGTATAAAAGGCTGACAAAGCCTAATGACAAGGAAGACACAAATAAGATATCCAAACTAAACCAGAAAAAAAGCTACAGAGTGTAATTAGTACACTACTTACAACTCAAGAGCAAGAAATCTGCTATAAATGAAAGGTACAAGATTTGGAGGAATCAATTCCCAAATGTATCAAAATGCCATGCACTTCTGCCCAGCCTTGCCATAGGAAGTATCATCACAGACAACTCACTTTTGACACACCAAACTCCAGCTCGAAAAAAAACTTTTTCTATCAAAGGGGAGTGAAGAGAAAAATTCTTGTTATAATGTAACACCTTTGATATGTTATAATGTAACACATTTAAAATGTCAGGTGAACACAATCCAGCAATGTTTCACTGACTAGGAGTTCAAGCAAAGAGATGGTACAGATTTTAACACCTGCTCAAATCAGACAGTATGTGCAGGAAGTATCCTCTTCACCAGAACACCATGAACATTTCCACTTTTTATAGCATTTGTTTGAAATGCCACCACAGCTTCCTTTTCAATATTTCTTCAGAGAGCTTCACAGGGGAGAACATCAATGGCAATGAAAGACAAAAAATTGACAAATCTTTATGACCTTTTAAAAATACTCCCAGAAACACAAATATGGACAAATTTCAAAGCTGCCAAAACAAAGCACAAGCAGAGATTTGCATCTTTATATTGAACTAAAACAGGTACGTTTCAGCTATGTCCATTTTCCTACCTAATTCCATATTTCAAAGCAAAGGTCAACAAAATCGTCTGAATGATAAACACAGCTAAGCAGCTAAAGTAAGGAAACAATCCAAAACAAATTCACCAAAGGAAAAAAGTAGAACCTATGTTGTGGAACATTTTCTTAAGTAATTTTTTTAGTAGGACTCTAATTTAAAAAAAAAAAAGAAAAAAAAAGTTAGGATGAAAACTGAGATATGAGAAAGACAGTGACAACTGTAGCTCTGGAAATTTATGCATCCACAAACTATACCTGATCCTCTTAACCCCCCATATGATAGCACACAAAGTACTACTACGAGGAATATTAACTATAATCTACCTTGACCAAGGGGAAGAGAAGAAAGCAAAATACAAAGAGATTAAAGTCCACCATATTTGTTTAACAGAACTGGAACCAAGAATATACTTGCACACTTCTTCCCAGAGGTCAACTTCAGGTAATCCTTGCAGAAACAGGTAAGTACCTGAAGCTGACAACGAGAGGTAACATTTTGAAGTGGGACTCACAAGGATGGATGACATCAAATGCAGGTCTGAAACATCTCTACATGAAACTACTCCAAATCTAAGCACCCATTCACACAGAGGTTCCTTTTCAGTCATATCTAAAAGGCAGCCATGGAAAAATTTTATGATGCAGCAGTAAAAGCAGAAAAAAAGAAAGGTTTTTCTGCATCCAAAACTTTCAGGTATTAAAGTCTATCTTTGCCTGCCCTCACCATCCAAACAGGTAAAGAGGAAAGAACTTATTGGTCAGCTTATATTCCTGAATAGTTTTCCAACAACATCCAAGCATTTCCAACATGTGTATGTTCCAAACCTTCTACTTAACATTTTCACTTATGTCTTTGCACTACAAGCTTCTTTCTAGATGGACTGATGTTGAATACATCAGTGAATACCGTTATTCTACTTTCAGCACATATCTTCCTAATGCTGGCAGACTGCAGGCACCATCCTATATGTGGTAATAAACAGAGGATTAAGGACCTCAAATTGATTTTGCAAGAATTTTGGAAGAAGCCTAGGAAAACTGCATTGTGAAAAATAACAATAATTAAAAAAAACCATCTAGCAGCTAAGCAATACATTTTACGCACTCACAGGAGAAAGTTTAAAGAATGATTACGATTCAAGACAACAAAAATTATGCAAAACTTATTCCATATAAGAAGGTATTCAAAAGTACAATAGGATACAGGATTTTAAAAGTTATATTAATAGTTCAGGTTCTTGATTTGCTTTTTCTTTTAGTGTTCCCAAATTTTATGCCTTACAGTTATTTATAAACATTTCAGATCAAGTCATTCTTTACAAAGCTTCACATTTTAGCATAAATGTTTTGACTCTGAGGCTTCAAACACACCTAGCACCAGATCCTGAAATCCAGACTTTTTATGGACACTGATCCCTAAATATTTATGATGGCTTTGGGACTTAATTTTTTGAAAGTGAGAAAAATTACACCAGGAAAAGTGACTAAAATGTTAAGTAAGGAACAGAAATCGAAAGCTTCTAAAGACATTTACTCAATAAAAATAATGAATTCCAAAGTCCATTCTAATACGACTGCAGAGCAGAAGATGGAAGTTCCAACTAGAGGTGCAATGGGTATAAATAAGAGATAAGAATAATTAATGGATTTTTTTTTTTAAAGTAATCGAAGTACTATATTCAAGATAGGAAACTTGCAGGCTGAGGGATACCTGTAGCATACTGGACTACAGAAATAAAAACCCCAAATCTCAGTCATCTTCAAGGTAGCAAGAACAAAAGAAGTCCCAGCAAAGCTATTTATAAATCACTAGATGGATATTATAATACTCAGAGAGATTTACTGAATAAGCAGAATGATGTGCTTGTCTATTACGAGGAAGATGAAGTATCCTCCAGTCAGTAACAGAGATGGTGGTTGTCTAAGCTGAGACAAATACTCCAACGCACACAGAATACATGCTTCCAACTCAACAGACCTGTTATCTTACACCAAATGCTACAAGAATATAATGACCATACACACACCTGATGGGAAAGTACAATGAACAGTAAAAATAAGCTCTTTAACTTTTATCAAGGAAGACAAAACAGATTTTATGCAAGGCAGAAATTAATAGTAATACAATGCTGTAGATAAAAAAAACACCTTAGCATGGCTTCAAGTTCTTTGTAATGAGATTGCAGTTTGATCAGCTAAGTACAGGTAAAAACATTATGACATGGATATGATATACTGACTGTTTTCAAAGGCAATTAACCTTTCAGTTCCATTTTAACTGGGAAAAAGCGTGCATTATTAAATACAGCTGAAACAGTTTAACAGACATTTCTTCAAAAGCAGTTATGAAAAGAGAATTTAGTAAATATGAATGCTACCATTGGGAATCTGCAAACATAAATACTAGTTGCTAACATACAACGTTTTCATTCATGTTGGATAAGCAAATCTAAAATTTCCACTTCTAAAACTCCTGGTGGGTAAGTGATAAACACGGAGCCCTTAACAAAACTGAGATTTTTACACTAAGCTTGACTTTATCTGTTGGAAATAACAGGTAAATCTGATTTAGTCCTACTCATAGGAGGACTGTGTAATCAACGTGATTTCCAAAGAAGGAAAGATATTCTTCTAGTAGAAAGTTCAACATGATATTGGTGGGATTCATTTGAAATGTATGAATCATCCCATCAGCTTAGCCCCTCTGAGAGCCTAAGAATTTCCACCAGAGCTGCATTCAACTGCAAGAGAACTAAATAAAACACTGGTGCGTGGAGGAACTCAGCTGGATGACAGGCAGAGCCATTTCCACTGGTCCAATGTGACACAAGGGAAGTGGGAGTTGTATGGTGGTTTAGGGACTTCTATGAAGTAGCTGTTGCCTAAATTTGAGTTACACTCCCCTCCTACCTGCACCTCCTTTGCCAGTATGTCTTGTGTTCATTTGGAAAAAGAGATTTAATAATCCTGCCTGGATAATCTGGCTCTCACACTCAAGAAAGTACAATCCCAATTGCAAAAAGCTGAAGCAGAACCAGCAGCACACTACCTGAATGAAGATATAAATGATCACTGGAATAAGGTATAAAAACATTATCTTCTCTATCCTCTTGAATATCATCAATTACAGACAGGAGACATTTTTCAGAAATGTGATTTCTTTAGCACAGAAATAATTACAAGAACTACTTTTATTTGTTTTGGACTTAAGAAAGTATGTGCCTCTACAAGGTCAAATTTACCAGTACCTTGGACACACGCAAGAATTCTTGCCATTCTAGAGATGAAAATCTACATATAAGGTGAGGAATTAACTAGAGTCCATGCTTCCTAGACCAGAATGAAACTCTATGTAAATTCAATAATTGCCTATTACTGTTCTGAAATTTTGGTTTTAAAGTCTATAATATAATCCAAATACAGTAAAGTCAATAATTAAGAAAAAAATTTGAAGAATAGTCTTACCTTTGGTGCATGCACATAATCTGTCTGTGCCCGAACAGTATATCACAGAGACAAACATATCTGGTTCCTCAGTGCCCTCTTTTTTAGGTGGCTCCACTTTGGCCAGAATTTCAAAGTTCGAAAGATCTAATATCTTTACATATCCTCCCTGAGTAGTTATTACCAGGTGTCCAAGAGTAGAGATCTCAGATCTTCTTTCTCTCCCACTGCCATTTTTAGAAGTTAATTGTATTTCCTCTACAGGCTCCTCACAGTCGTCCTCTCGATTATCCAAGATGTCTGGTGGGAGCAAAATCATTGAGGTAATTGTGTCTTGGGGGTCTTTGATATGCTGGATTTTTACTGGTTCCTCCTCTAGAGTAACTACTCTAGTGGCATAATTCATCTTATAAAGCACTAGGTATCCACCACTAACACTTCTCTGTTCAGGCTGAATAATTAAAGGAGTTGGTACATCTGCTGGTGACTCATGCTGGATCACATCAATACTCGTGCCATTCACTACAGCGAGACTTGATTCTAGTTCCCCCTTCCTTCTATTACATAGTGCCGAGTTCAATTTATTTAAATTATTCAAGGCCTCTACTTGATTTATTGCACTCAGAGATTCGACAGGACAAGTCCTCAGTCCTACTAACAGATGAACTCCATCTGCACAAGGTGTGATTGAATCTACACACAGGTTCTCCTCCTCTGCAAACTTTGGCAGACGCAGGCACTGAACCAAAGTCCCAGGCTTGGGAACCATGGAGCTCCACTTGTCCGAGTCCGGAGATGTTAGGTTGGCTGCAGCATCTGCAAACTGCTGAATGTAAGTCACAGGGGGATCCTGTAACAGCAATTGTTCCTGACTGTCCAGCTCCATTTCAATGATCTGTGGAACTGTGAAACCATCATCATGTATACTTTTACTCATAATATTGTTCATCTGTGAAAAGAGTTTTCCTGCTTTTTCATCAGACTCCTTAATGCTGTATAGCAACAATACAGGCAAAGTCCTCCTTACCAGAGGGGAATTCAGTTCTGAATTAGTGCAGGATTCATTGTCAGTTGATCCCTGTTCCGAGACACTCTCACCTCGAGTCCTACTTAAACCATCCAGTGATCTCTGAGAGTTACTGCTAACAGGAGAGGTAGCAGGTGATTTGTATGTTAATAGACCTCCAGCTAATAAACAAGGAAAGGGAATGTTGTGTTGTTCTAGATGTTTTTCCTTCATCTTTTCACTCTTACAGTTAGCCAAACAGGGATTTGCTCCAAGTTCTTCTAGATCCTTAACCGTGTCTTCCAGAACATTTGCAACAATTTCCCACTGAAGTTTTTCAGGTTGCTGAAGAACGCTGAGAGCTGTTATATCAAGACTGACTTCCATAGTTTCTTTATGTGATGTATGCCCTTTAAAGCAAAAATGTTGAACATAATACATATGCTTAAAGAAAAAAAAGGAATAATATTGCACATACTACTGTTTGTTGAAAAACAAAATAAAATCTTTACATCTCATGGTCTTTTTTTCCCCACTTGCTCATCTTTACTCAAAGACTTAAACTGGATTATGAAAAATAATGCAATCCTCCCTCTCATCAAAATTTCTGATTCAAACTCTAAGAAAATGACAAGAACACCAAGCACATCACTGTTCTGCTTCCATTTGAAAACTTTATTCAGGAAGAGAAATACTTTATCGAACTGCATACCCACATGGAAACAAGATACAGGAACTCTTTCTGGCAATCCCCTGAATTTAAATCGTACAGCTGTAATTTGTTCCTGTTCTAAGAAAATTCTTTTATCTTGATTTGTGTGCTTTATGGACAGCAAGATAAGCAATGACTGTTGTCAAATAAGACCATTTATTAACCAACAAAGTAGGGGTTTTCCTTTCTCCTGTGTGTAATCTCTCCACCACACAAACAGTGACTTAAATCCTGGCAATTGCTTTCAAAGTAAATCCTCTTCCTTTTTTCTAATACGGTGAATATAATATCATTGGTTTTGACAGACCTTTTCTAAAAACCTGAGAAGAACAATTTCCCTTCTGACCTCTAAACTATTACATAGATCAGACATAACCTACCTGTCACAGATTCCGATCTGGAATGCTCTTCACTGTCTGAATCCTCCAGCAGGTCATCACTGAAAAAAAAAAATAAAAATGCATGAATGTACACAGTAACTGCATGCTTATCTTTAATTAAATTATTTTTAAAAATTGTAAAACCCCAATGTTTATTATAACTGGCCATTCCTTTTAGTTGGTAATGTAAAACCATTGATCAGTTCACCAAAGACACTAAAAACATAAAGCCTTTTTTCCTCCATTATCAAAACAGCAGACCAGCTTTTTGTTTGCCTCATTCTACTATTGTATTTCCTACAATTCAGACATAAATGCAATTAAAATGAAAGCCAGTGTACTGCTTCTAAAAATACTACCAGATTAATAATTTTTTGATAAAAGCAGATTCTGTTCAAGAAACCTCTTCATGAGAAATAGGTCATTTAGTAATTCTAAGAACATATGAATAATTTATGCATCTAGCTTTTCCAGTATAAGAAATTATTTCCTATTACAGGCTCCTTACACACAGGAAGAACAGTAATGCCTTTGCAGCTTCAGGTATAACTACTCACAATACCAAGTCAGATCCTCAAATTTGAACAAACTGGGTGCTTGCTCCTCACATTCAAGAAACACATCTCTCTTGGTTCAAACCTGATCTTTGCAACATGACAGAGACAATTCAATACTTTGATTCTCATCTCCTTGAGTGGGAAAGTCATAGTAAATTTCATACAGGTTAAGTGAAGTAAAAGATCTTAGTTCTGAGCAGTATGATTGCACTATCCTTCATCTAGCTCTTAAAATTGGCTAAATTCTTTCATTCTTAAGGAGTTTGCAGTCCTAAAACTACAGTAGAAGTCCAAGCAGCTGTTAGGCCCCACGTGCTGATGTTGCCCATGTTTCTATACACTCTCTTTAGAAGAGCAAGCTTCATATTTGCTCTGCAGTACTGTAGGTATCACACCAAGCTTAAACCCAAAGGTTTACTTTCCTGTGCATGAAGCAGCACTGTTACTTTCTGTAATGCTGAAGTTTAAGAAGAAACATTCAAAAAACTAGTGAGATTTCCCCAAACACCTTCTGTCCTGAATTTTTCAACAATTATTCACTCTTTTGTTTGAGTTTTGGCAATATGAGAAAGAAGTTCCCAGTAAGAGACAGCAAGAAGCATAAATGAAATAATACTATCTTTTCTCACGTGACTCAGAATTTCTGAGGACTTGCACACTCTCCAGCTTATCCAAAAGCTTGGAACAGGATTGTCTAATTATTTATAGAGTATGTACACATGTATTAAAGGCACACAATGAAGTACAAATTCCTAGTACATCCACATAACTTGTTTTCAGAATGACATAAGCACAAATTATGGAGAAGCAATCAGGGAAAAGCGTGTTCCAGAAGTCCATAAGTAGCCTTTACTTTCAAGGCCTGAAATGGATAATTCATAACTAAAATAAAACTCCAAAAACTGATTCAAAGCTTATATTCCTTTCTCTTTTTTCTCTGCCTCTGAAACATTAGCACAAGGCAGCAATGAGATCTGCAATCTCTCTGCTAGAGGAGTATTAAAACTGGAATAGCAGGAAACTGACTTTAAAAATAGAAATTTACGCTACTGTTTTTCAAATGCTGAATCGTGTACAGATATACAGTGACTAAAAATATTATGTCCACGAAAAAAAGTTTACCAATCTTTTGTTTCACAAAGCATAACAACTAAATGGCATTTACCACTTACACAGCAGCATTTCATATTTCTAATTCAGCAGATTGGCATACCTGTCTCCTTCTAATTTTGGTATATCTGAGCAGCTAGATGAATCTTCTAACCATGCTAGTGTTGGTCTCCTTGAGTCAACCCCTGAGCTCTGTTCTCCTGATAACATAAGTTGCTGCACAATAGCCGGATCATATGCATTGATTTCAAATTTTAAGTGGACCTGAGAAATAACAAACAGAAAACAGAAGAGGTATTTGATTTTAATCGAGATATGCCTAATCAGTAAATAATTAATAAAAACTGTTTGTATTGCATACCTTCATAAGTTTGGAAACATCCCATATGCAGATCTTTCCTCGTTTTGTTGCAGCAGCTAGAAAATGAGGGCAACTTCCAGATCCAAAGCAGGCTATTCTGTCAGTGCCATCTGTGCAGGGAAATTGTGCTGGACTTGTTGCCAGCGTGACTGAAAGAGGTACATTCTGAGTGTGCTCACCCTTGACAAATGGGCAGTTTGGGGAATGTCTCTCATGTTCAGACCTTTTCACATTAAAAACAAAGAGAGCAAATATTGATTTCTTACTGTGAAAAATACACACATCATACACAAGCTCAGCCCTAGAAGCAAAGCTGAAAATGAACTGTTTGAACTGTATTGCAGTCAACCACACAAGAGAGTTCTGAAGCTACTAACACAGCTTTCCCCGCTAATTTTCAAGAGCAGACTGTATTAAAGCCTTTGATTACTCAATGCACATTCATATTCAAATAACTGAATCTACACACAGTGCTATTAATATAAGCAGTCCATTCAACAAACATAATTGTTCTATAGGCAGTAGCCTATCAGGTCCTCGTGAAGTAAAGCACAGATTAAATTCTACAATATTAGAATTCCAATGTTATGAGAGAGACATCATTCCAAGTAACTTTAGAAGAAATGTTTTGCCTTTAGTTCTACATTCACAGTTACAAAAATGAAAACTGAAAACAGTCCTGAACGACACCTTGACGAAGAAGCATGACAAAAACCCTAATTTCAATATACAACTAAAGCAGAGACATGACAAGAGCAATTACACAATTACAAGATGTCTGGAAATGTTATGTCACAAGGAGTAGACAAAGACTATGAAGATAATATTACAAAGGATAGGTTTCAAAAAGGTCAGGAATCTGATGTGTTCAAGCAACAATTACAAATTAGCAAATAATCAAGACAAAAATTATGTTAAGAACTCTTTTATCAATACAAAGTCCTGCATTTCTGTCACTATGCACAATTTTACGATTCAGGAAACTAGTAATGGATGTTGCAATTTTACATAAAAGACAAATATGCACTGCAAGACCATTGGAGTTTATGGACTTGAAAAGAGATGTGATGTAGTCACAATCATACAGAAGACTGAGTTTAGATCCCTGCAAATTGTTTCAAATTGTTTCATGGAACAATCTGAAATCACAGAGCAAATCAGAATTAAGAAATAAAACCAACTACAATTTTTTGTGTTTAATATTATACAGAAATTTGACCTACTACTACAAATCATTTTGTGATTTGTTCCATGGAATCATTTTGGAAACCCATTCTTGTCAGTAACATATCCTAAACTCATCAGAAATCCCACCGAGATAACACTGATTTTTGTCCTTCAAGGATTTCCAACCTCTTCTGCACAAAATTAAGTCTACTTCAAACATCATTAAACTTACCAAGGTTCATCTGTAGGTTCCCAGCACACCAAGCACACACTGCAGGTAAAGCACATGGCTCTGTCATCTCCTGATGAAGCAGGCTATGAAAATGAGAAGAAACACTTGAAATTTATACATCTATGTACTATGGAACACTTTAACTAGGTGATCAAGTCTTTCCTTCTAGTGACATAGTAAAGCACCACATCAAACATATAACAGGCCAAACTTATGTACTATGAAGTGGCAGTATTTCACATTAAATAAAAAAAGGATACACCACATTACTATAGGAGGGATTCAGAGGCAACATCCATGAGAGTCATTAGATAAAAACCACTGACATAGAAGAGAACTGACATTTTTTAGTTTGGAAAAAGCTGACAAGATTAAAAAAATATAGAACAGCAGCAGAATAAGTGTACATCTGCATCTTGGATAAATGTAGGTTAAAAAATATTCCTTCCAGTCTCCTAGGACGTAAAAGTATTCTCTATCACTCCTATGCAAAGAACAGTTGTTACTAGCTGAAGTAACTGAGGAAAACCAATGAAAATTTCCGATCTCTTAAAATTTAGCATTTTCATGACATGCTTGGGAATACGCAGGTGCAATTCCAATATATGAATTTCCTGCATTTCTCCTCCTGTACAAGTTTAAGAAATCCTCCAAAAACTTTATCCCCTTGCACCTATCCGGCTTTGTAGTTGACATGAGGTAGACAATATTGCTGTTAAATGATAGGCACTGCCCACCCATCGTTATATAAATCCATACCATAAAAATTTTTTTTTAAAGTAGAAATAATTTCAAAGAATGAAAAATAGAAATAAGCAGAAGTAGTAGAATAAAATGCCGAGTTTGTATTTATTCACTAAGCCTAACAATTTAATGTGATCTAAGACCTTTGTTTTTTAAAATATAGTGTAAATTCTACTAGGAAAGTATGGTTAGAGAACTCCAATGTCAAGCTTATTGCTTTTTTGCTTTACTTGTAATATAAAAAGGATTGTTTACTCAGCAATCTAACAAAGAGATTCGACATAACCAACTTCATCTCTATAATTGCTGTTTAACTCAGATCAATCTGATATTTAGAAATGTTTTATATGCTGAAATTCAGAACACCGTTTTCTGTAATCTGTACAAAAAAGAGAAGCAATCTCAAGGTATCAAAACCCCCTGAAACTTAAAAAAAAGAAAAGCGCTGAATGACAAAGTTTTTATGGTTTATGCATCACTGAAGGAATCCATTAAAAAAAAACAACAAAGAACCCACACCTTTTTTCCCCTGCCCCCTCAGACCTTCACCTCACGAACAAATACTAAGAGCAACTGAACCTTTACCTGGTGATAGAACCCAGCTTGAGCCATAGGATCTGGCTGTGCCCACCGATAACCCACATGAGGCCATGAAGTGAATGTCTCCCGTCTGTTGGCTTCACTATACATCAAAGACCTAGAAAGGTGAAAAATTCTACATTACCCAAAATTGACACTTAAAATTAAAAATTTAAACTTTTTTAATTTATGAGATTAATTTAGCTTATGAGATACTTTCAGTGTTTTAGTAACTGTTAGAAAGACCACATAGTTACCTATGACTTACATATAAAAATAAAATTAACCGTTACTGAAAAGTTACAAACTTCCCTCACTTGGGTGCCCAAAGTACATCCCCAGAAAAAGACCAAAAGCAATACATCAACCAATAGGCTTTAAAGGCAAAGATTAATAAAATAAGCTTCCAGGTAGCCTATTTGATCTAACTGCAGAATAGCATTAGATACCCAAAGCCACTCTGCATCTAAGGCAGATGGAAAATCTAGCCCAATTACTGGAGAATTGGGTTTTTTTTAACATGACAACTACTGCAAAAATTTGGGTTTATTAGTTGAACAGATACAAATATGCATATTTTAAAACACTCTAAAGTGGTATTTTAGGCTTAATTGAATAACTGAAAACCTCCCCAACATTCCTCACTCACTACATACTATACTACTTAAAAATTGTAAACTACTAAGTCAGAAAACATGAACTCCTCTGCAACTCAACAGCTACAAAGAAGTTCCGCTCTTTTCCACCTTCACTCAGTGCATGTCCCTCATCTGCAATAGTACATAAGAAATGAGTATCAGTTTTTCTTTCCCCTTCACAGAATTTTGCTCCCCAGTATCATCCCAAAAACTAGTGCTGTTAGATGGATAGGTGCCTCATTTCATGTTTCTGCCCCTCAGTTTAATAAGATTTTTGCTGTTTTATAAGAGAATGGGTATATTCCTGCCAAGAAAGTAATCTATTCCAACAACACCCACATAAGGGCTGTCTTGACATTATACCACCTTAAGAGACGGATCTTGAAGAGCTCTAATCAAAATACAATATGGCAAGGTACAAGTAGACCTGGAGGCTTGGGAAGGGAAAGTAAGAGATGAAATCAATTTCAGTAAATTTAGTTGTAAGAAACGATAATGTGCTTGCAAAATAATATTTGCATAGAAAGTTTCAAGAAGGAATTAATTTATAGATTTAGAAGATTTATTACTATTCTAACTAGTCTTAGCTTATGAAGGTTAAAATAATGGGTTCCTTGCTTGTTAATACATTATCACTTGGATCAGAAAGAGACAAATCAATTTCAGGCAAAATTTTCCCTGATTCCAAACACTTAGCAGGTGACTAGTGAGTTCGGAAGTAGCACATATATGCTCTGTAAAGCTGTATTTAGGGCTGCAATTACCTTTCTGAAAGTATATGTTGGATTTAAGAGCAAAGTGAATTCAATTTGCCTGGCAATAAAGTTGAAACCCAAATAGTCTTGTGGCATCCATAAAGGCTTTGCTAATTTTAGTAATACGTATGGTACATTGTGCATTAAGCAGTTAATTACCTGTATGCATAAGAGCAACGAAGTACAGAATAGGACTAATTCCTTGGTAAATGTCATCAAAAAGCTTATTCCGATACAACTAAGGGGTCAAATTAATCCCTTATTTTGTATTACTATACCTGTCCACAGATCGACCAGGTCCCACACCAAGTTCTGGTCGTGCGCTGGGTAAGAGGTAAGATAACCTATCCATCACAGAGGATGCTACAGGTAAGGCAGCAATATTTTGATTTATCTTCTTGAGTTCATTTACAATGGCACTGGCGACAGACTTCAAAACATGATGAGGAAGGTGGAACGTAACCGTTGCCCACTAAATTAAGAAAAGAAGTGTTTGAGTTTTAAAATTGTAACATCTAAACAACAAATAGATCACAGAAGTGTCAAAACCAAAAACAAACGCATGTCTTCCATGCTCCCATGGTATCAAGAAGTAACACAACAACAGAGGGACAAAACCAACACATACATAATGCACGGAAAGTCAGTAATTTCAGATTTTAAGCTCAGTTGGGTTTATCAGTTGACTTTATCTTCAAGAAACTAACCTTGTTTGTTCGTTTAACAAGTGAAGCTTCACAGAAAGGAACTAAGAAACAATATCTTCTACTGTCTTCAAACAAAATCCACCACACTAAGTCAAACATTTTGTATATTTCAATAATAGGAGACACACAAATTAGAATTGGGTATCCATTAAGACAGTACAGAGACAAATTCTTACCTTTGCAACTTTATGATTTGCTGCTGTTTCATGTGAGGTATTTTTTAAACCATCCTTCAGTTGTGTGATGAACAAGTCATATCCCTCTGTGCTAGAAACATCTACTTTTTCTATGCAAGCAGATAACAGCTGCTGAGCCTAAAATGCAGATGTATGAGCAAAGTTAGCATCCACACTGAACAACTCCAGACAGGAATTACACCTGGGTCATTACTCCAGGAAATGACTTTTGTCATATCCTACTTTATCATATATTATATCAGCAAAATTCTCATAAAAGACCCCGAGTTGAGTAGCTGTTCCAAATTTTATTTTGTAGGCCAATCAATAGATAAACTTCAGCATTAATGACAGTAATTACTACAAGTTCCTTCAAGGGCAATATTACCAAATGTTAAACAAGTCAGTCATATAAAGAACTATAACTGAAGACATACTAAAAACAAGCAATAAAGAGACACCTATTGCCCAATGCTTTCTCTCAAAAGGTTTAATTCAGCTTTACAGACAAAAAGTGAGAGCATTTTTCTGTGCCAAAAAGTGACATTTTCCTGAGTAGCTTTGTATCTTCAAAAAGCTAGATGATAGTGGAACAACATTGCAACAAAATTAGAGGTAAATTACTTGAAATGCTAATACAATGAAGCTGAAAAGTGAGGCAGAAAAAACCCAGGCTAGTTTAGAAACTAGAAACTCTTAAAGCTCAGAAATAATACAGCTAAAAAAGAATGCTATAAACATCCATTTATAGACTTTTTCTTCCAAGTCTCATTTGTTTCCACCTTCTCCCTCTGTCCGCTAACTTTGTGTTGACAGGCAAGATGCAAAGTTAGGCTTTATGTGCAAAGCACAGAGTATTCTACATCTGCTGTTACGTGGGTTGACTACTGAAAAATATTATAGGAATTTTTTTCAAGTTACAAACACAGGGAAATATTTCCCCAAGGACAACAGCCAGCCAGTCACAAACTGTTCAAAACAGAACGGACCAAATGGCCCCTTGGTTATATCCTTGGGAAGTTCAGGGAAAGAAAGACAGAAATAAGGCAAACCAGTCCCCTAGCTAGGCCTGTATCTGTTTCTCAGATTTCAATAAAAAGACAATTATAATTCTTGTGGCATCTCATACTTCCCAAATTTCTTGCAGATGACAGAAGAATAAGAGATAGATTGTGGAAGTTCCTAAATTTACAGTGTTCTATGGGGACTTGAAAACAGCATAGAGTTGCTTCATAACTTCTCAATGCTGCCAATTAAAAATGCATGAAGATGCATTGCATTACCAGCAGATCAAACATATTAAAAGACTACTTAAATGAAGTGAACAAATTCACAGAAAAGTTCTAGAGACGAACAAAAAAACCCCACTCTTGCTTGGATAAAAGTTCTTGACCTGATGGACTGATGTGTTTGTATGATACTTGCTTAATATTTACTAAATTTTTCCAAGGCCTGGGCTACTTCCTCTTTAAAATTAAAAGAACGAAGACAACTAATGTTTTGCTTCCTATCTCACTGATTTGGCCATGAACTTCCCTAATCTATTCCTACTGAAAAATAATTTCCAAATTTTTTTTTTACAAAAAGGACCTTTACAGGGAAGTGCTGTATTATAACCTCGAAATGAGGATTGTAAACTCTTTAGAACCAAAGAATCTTTAGTTAAAACTGACACAAACTTATAGGTTGTATTGAACCACTGCAAACCAGTGACAGCAGAACTTAGGAAAGGAAAGCCTGACCTCTGTCACTTTCTTCACACTCAGCCACACATATCAAGATTCTTTAGTAATCCACTAAAGGGGTAAAAATGATGCCAGTGGCAGCAAGCTCGAGGAACCTGGAAAGCTCTCTGCAGTGACCTCTGTGGAGCAACATTTTGTTGCTGTTGCTCCTACTCAAGACAAGTAGTTAAAAACCTCACATATAACACACATTCTTGTACCAGAAGTGTCTGTTATTCAGTACTCCAAGAGCACATAAATATTTTACAACAATGTTGAAGATAAACAAATGCAATAAAATTCTAAGCATTACGCTCTAAGCAGAAATGTCTACATTAGCTTCTCTTAAAGTGATACTGAACGCTTAAACCAGGAAGTATCACGTTACAGCTAAAAGGGAAGCCAGGTTTACAGGGAGAAAAGTCCTTTATTAGGCCACCAGACCTAGCAAGAACACTTAGATTCCAGCACTAATTTTTCACATGTAGAAACACCATATTAGCTGATTTTGTCTTTCTTTCCCTGAAAGCCTATACAAAAAAAACCGAACAAACAAACAACAAAATGACCAAAAAACCCCCACCCAAACTGAATCAAATTTAAAAAAAAAAAAAAAAATCAAGGATACCCAACACCCCAGACTGACTTCTAGGAGTGTATACAGATTCCACATTCAAGCGCTGACAAAGATCAGGAAACTTGTCCTTATCTCTGGTCACTAAGAAGTTCTTTCATCTGAAATAACATGTTCTTGAGGCACACTCTTACTTGTTTGAAATACAGTTAACTGCAGAAAGCTATGGCCCTATGACAGCTAATAAGTAAGAAACTTTTCCATTACATGCTGTTAATATTACCCTAGAAACTCAGGGTCAAACGTCTGGTTTCAGTATTTCTGACAGAGTTATTTACATACCCTAGGGGTTTTTTTTTCCCCCTCTCCACATCTTACCTCTGTAACCGGCAATTCAAGCTGAACCACATCATCTTGTTTTGAAACAGGCGTTTGCAGAGCTGTGTCTAACAGTAAGATGCCATTGAGATCTTTCCTACATCCTACTGCATAATCATCCACAAAGATCACTTTATCCACAGCAGAAATATACTGACATTTCACCCGTCCACCTGGTTTAGCTATAAAGGGAAAGACAAAAAAGCAAGATCCAATTAGAAAACAGGTTTTATATAAAACACCATTAATACCTGTTCTGCAAAGTGATGTAAAACTCTGGCAAAATCTTTACTTCTTGAGATGATAAAACCTAGCATTTTAGCTACCACTACTTTCACCAAACTTTTATTTCCTACATTAAAAAACAAACTACCAAAATCTATACATCCCATCAACAACTACAACCATTTTATTTCTACAGTGGAAGCCATTACTCAAGTCCTACTCCTACCACGAGGCCTAAACTAGTGTTTTTAAGCCTAATGTAGTTGCTTGGTACACTTGATATTAGCTGACAATCAATAATAAGAATTTAATTGTACAAATCAGCATGAAAACTAAGACACAGTTGCTGAACTGCCATTAAGGTACCATTTCATCAAGCAAAACAATACTCAAACTTCTGAAAACTAAACACAGCATGTAACATGTTAATGTATTTCTTGAGACACTAAGGTACCTTACTTCTGCTCAGTGCTGCACATGTGGTATCAGTAACAGGTTTGAGAAGTTTGGTGGGGGTGGAGGAAGACTGTCAACAGATACATAAGGAAAGGCTGTGGCAATGGGTATTATCCCCAGGAATGTTTAATGTTACTTGACATTGCTATTATTATAATTATTATATATGTGTCTAAGGCTGGATGGATCAGAAAACTGCAATCCATGTACTACGCTACCTGCTTTAATCCACATGAAGTGTAAGCTGCTGCTACTGAAGTGGACTGTATGTAAGTTATATGGACACATTCCCCAAAGGGCAAAGCTGAAATTGCTGGATTGTCAACATAGATGTCTTCTTGTTGCACAGGAACAGGAGTTCCATTAAACTTTGCATTAATCATGTCCCATTCCCTGTTCTCCTCTTTCCTCAGACACTGGATACCGCCTTCATTATAAATAATTAAAAATCACCATTTCGGTAGCTAGAATACAGTAAAATATCCAGGTAAGGACAGCTACATAATTCTGTCATCTTCATGCTTTGATATAGTTAAATGAAAATAAAAACTTCTGGAAATATTCGGGCACGTGAATCTGACCACATTACATTTGTGGTATTCCCTCTCAAAAACGCAGGTCAAGAACAGTTGTCCGGTATTCTCACCAAAATTTTTGAAACAATGACTCATATAGTCTCAAAACACAGGCTATATCCCTTTGCCTGCATTAAGGATACTGCAATTGTAATCATTGCTATAACAGTCAGAAACACTCCAAGAGCTCTGGAATCACTTGACAGTTGTGAAGTCTTTAGTCCTTCCTTGCCAAAAAAGAATTCTCTGAATGGCAAATCAACTAGTTTCGAACTACGTTTTTGCCAATACATTTGAGTTCCTCACACAAGACTTTCTACAGACAACAAGGCTGTAGGCAAGGAAGTAACTTATTCTACAGGAAAGTAACAGGTTTTACAAAAATTCAAATACAAGTTGTAATGTCTTTATAAACTTCAACAATATGCTGGAAACTATTATGTAAATAAACTGAAAGGTATCTCATGCACTAAACTAGAAACCTCAGTAGATTCTGATGGTGCCTGCAGTCTATCCAGTGTGATCCAAGTGATGGATCACAACAGGATGCTCTCTTTATCCCATCACTTCTCTCCTCCTCTTTCCCAGAGAAAATGGGAAAAGCAGCTCACCCTTTCTGGCACTGCCAACACCACAACACTTTCTTTTGCACTTGCCTTATTTCCTGTCAAGCTGCTCATGCCCTATGACTAGAAGTACAGCAGTTTGTAGAAGCCCCAGTCCTTGGGGCTTTCCAGGCTAGACCATTCTTATTTTATGTTTTCTGCAGTGAAATCTCATGTCTAAACCAGCAAAAGGCTAATATCGTTTAAGTAAGTAGTCCAAATCATTAGAAGCCACTGAAGATTACTAAAGAGGCAGATGACAAGCCTAATCAATGTAGTATTTCTGCTCTGTTAAGAAACAAAACAAGAAGTTATAACTACAGCACAAGAAATTGTGCCTAACAGCTATGATTTTCACTGTCCTAATACACACTTTGTTGGTTACATTTACAGAAAGGCTTTGGCCAAATTATCTCTAGAAAATTATTTACAGCTGCATTTTATTTGAAGCACATAAAACCAAAACAAGCTCCCTTAGTCCATGTCAATGGAGCTTCACGGAAATTATTCAATCAATATTTAATACTGTTCCAAAACCCAGAGAAACACATTCTGCAACTGACTGGTTTACACTTTAAGTAGCCTCTGAGCCGCTGACAAGCTGTTTTGCAAAAAGGAGTTTAATTCTGGAAGTTCAAAAAATACATTTCAATGTGGTTCTATTACTAGTCAGAAGCTATAAAACAGTCTACTTATGGTTGGCCATATGATTATAATAGTAGATTGAGAACCAGGAAACGGAAAAATTTAGAAGTCACCAAGAAGTAACTACAGTAGCAGAAATGCCTAGAAAAGTTAAATGATTCTCAAAGTATTGTCAGATGTGTCCTTTCTAACTCAGGATCAATGTTTAACAATCTGCCAAAGGACTCCGACCGATACCCTTTGAAAAATGCACTGGTGGCACTCTAACATCATGTACTGCCTGTTCGGCCTGGCTAAGTTTACAAGCAATACGCAGTGATCTGCATCTTCACAAACCACAGTTCAAAAGCTTCACATAAACTCATCAAATTACTTAAACCAGATTATCAAAATCTGTTACTCTCATTTTAGCCATAATTCCTTCAGCTGTATTTTATTTTGGGTGGTGGAAGGAGAAATAGTCATTCAAAGTTTTGAACGATTTTGCTTTTCAGTCTTGGAACAGGTGGATCAAAGCTTCTCCCAGTATCTCCAGCCTATTTGTTTAGGATTAAAACCAAAACAATTTACAAAAAAAAGTCACTTGGCCTTTTGTCAGTTCCTGTAAGGGAACCTGGTAGGGTGCTAGCGTGCTAGAAGTACAAGCCCAATAGCATACTACATTATGGTATGTCATCTATAACAACCTTAGAACTAGCACCCTGAAAACTTAAAATAAAAGCAAATAAACATCAGATTGCAGAGATTAAGAATCTGAGAAAAGGAACATTTACCCTGCACTTTCTTTGTTTCAAAGACTACAGAACAGAGATCAGCAATTTCCTGTGATCAAAATCTGACCTTCAAAAATATTACAAAAAACAAACTTGTTTGGAGAATTCATAACAGCCTAAGCAGCATCTGTTGTACCCCCATGGCTGCAGGCATTAAGATGGACCAAACTAATTAGAAAATTAGCCTTACATTTCAAGAAGTAAAAGAATGAAAAAGTTTGTCTCCATTTCTCTGCCATAGACAGACTGAGCCTCAAAGCTTTAGAGCTTAAGAGAAAGTGGTTGTCACCTGAATATGTGTGGCCACCATCCTGAAGAGATGTAGGTTAATGCTGACAGTAACACCCTTATTTTTTGTATTATTGAAAACACGTATTTCACCTTGAAAACTGCTAGCCAGGAATGGCACTAAAACATATCAAAGTCAGTAATTCTCTTGACAAGAATCTCCTAGTGCGCAGCAAAAACCCCAAATAGTTTCTAAATTACATAAACTAACACTTTTATCTGCAGCTATAAAGTGAGAGTGGTAAACATATGCCTCACAGCACTAATTCCATAACGCTAAGATCCAAGTCCAGTCAACTATCTAAAAGAACATTTATGACTTTGATCTATGAATGCTGTTAGGTCTTTAGATTAGGAATCAAAATAATGTTTTTGGAGAACAAAAGATCCCATCAGCTCAGAAGAACTGATTTACCAATACCAGTTTCTGCATTTCCAACTTAAACTAGAATCCAAACAGTACCTCAGTACTCATTTCAAAACACTGCAAGCCTGGAAAACTAAACGAATGAAGTTTCAGGAGATCAAAAGCCCTTCTACTCCATTAACTTTGTATCATAAGATTTGAACATCAAGCTATTTTAAAGGCAAGAGAATCTAAAAAATCAAGGAAAGGTCAATTTGGCAGACATCAAAACTATCCCTTCCATTAAAGACAAAAAGGCTTCTTGCTAGAACCTTACTCAGCTGCTTCTCAGAGTTTTCACATGTACCTGGGATTAAAAAACCCCATATGTATCAGTTTTCCTCATTTGTTGCAAGGCAGGTGCCTTTCCTATTGCTACTGTGTCACAAAATCACAAACCAACTGAAAGTTAGCAAGTATAACATCTAATTATATTCTAGCTAAGCAACGCACCTGCCAAGGCAAGAGTATCAGGACAAGCACAATTTGAGGAAGTTCTACAACACAAATAAAAAAACCCACCCCATCTTAAAGTTCAACTTGCTATCTTAACTTCCTATATTGGGTGGAAACTATTTTGAACTAATACTGCAGAAAATCACAGCTATGGATTAGCTGCAAAGGGCTCATACAAATGAGGACAAAAAGCAAACCAAAGCAAATCTGGTTTAAAAACTAGAAAATTGTCTCCAAATTGTTTTACCTCAGTGGCTCACAAATGAAACTAAGACATGGTGGTTATGAACAACTGGGAACACTATAATGAGAAGATGTCTAAGGCATGTCCAAATCAGGCCATGAATGCTCATCACTACTGAATTTATCAGTTATAGATTCTCTCTTGTTCCTCCTCATAAACACCCTCAGTGAAAGTTTCAGCAGTGTAGTTTTATCTCCCAAGCCCAGGCCCTTATTTGCTCTAAACATCACCTCAGCAAAGCAGTCTACTACCATCATGACTACATTCCATGGGTCCCTCCTTTCTCAAAAAAAAAATAATAATAATAAAAAAAAAATTCTCGAACTTGAGGAAAGGATAGAAAGGAAACTATTAGACGAACACAAGTTCAAGGTCCTATTTTAGACAAATTATTTAAATGGGCTTAAACCAGCTATACACAAGCAACATTTACTCTTTCGGATTCCATTACATGCACACACCTCCATCTGCCACATCAACTGGAAGAGCTGTCTAAAATGATTGAATAATAAAAAAAAAAATTAAGAGCTGAAACAGGAAAGAAAACCAAACTCGTTCTCCGAACAGCAAGAATGCCAAAGGAGGCAGAAGTACCCAGCTCCACATCGCGAAGTGCCTTCAAACCCATTATTTGCCATTACTGGATTTAGTTAATCAAAAACAAGACGTGGATTAAATTTTATCTTTTTCTTTAGCAACAAACAGGATGGAGCTGTTTCAGTATCAGTTTCATTATAAGATAGCTGGTTTTAATAATCCTTATTAGCAGGAAGATGTGTTATCTGGGCCAAAGCATTGGAGACTGCCACATGAATATTAACTAGATGTGTCTGATCAAGCAACTAACAGAACACTAACACTTAAAAGGTTTCAGAACATAAACAAACCCCCACTGAGATCAAGACAGCTCATACCTCACTAGCTTTGCAGGCACAGGGTCCTCCTTCCACCCTACAGACTTAAAACGAGACTGAATCAGCAGGAAGATGCTGGCGAGCTATTTGTGCCCACGCTCTTTATGTGGTTTCAGATCTTCATGTATCTAACATTACTGCTGCCTTGTATGCTGCACAGAGTTTTATACAGTTATCCTATGAACAAATTATGAAAGATTTCACAAGGTATTCTACAATCCTTCCTGCAAACTCAGATAAACCGTGAAAATGCAAGTTCCTGTAATTCTCCTGCAAACACTTCACAGAGGACACTGTCTTCAAAATTTTTCTCAAAGTGGAAACCTATGCTTTAAAAAATTTCAGGAAAGTTGTCTTTCCCAAGCTGCAGACAGACAGACTACACAGCATCCACCCAGGACCAGAGACAGGCAAAGAACACTTCTCAGATCAGTAACAGGAAGTTCCCGTTCTTCAAGAGCAAGTCCCATCACAGCATTTCACAACAAAGAACCTTTGCCAGATGAAATTTTACCACCAGTTCCTCTTTTTGTCCCTAAAGTGGCTAAGACATTGGAGTTCACCCATTATGTATCCTCCAGCCTCTGCAACAGGAGAAAACATCTCCAGTTATGGCACCTTTTAAAATTCCAAGACTGTTTGGCAGGAAGTGGTTTAGCTTCTCCCTCTCCCAAGCCCCAGTATTATAAGGAGCTTCCAAAACATCATGTTGGGAGAAGCAGTAAGTACTCAAAAGCAGATGGGTGGGTTACAAGGCAAGTGAAAAACTGGCTGTCATGTTCAAAGTTAGTAATTAATGATTCCACACCTAGCTGGTAGCCAGCTGAGTGGCAGTCAACGAAACTTGATATGGTTTACTATTTTCATCAATGGCTTGGACAGGCTGCACTTTCAGTATGACTGTGGATGATGGGAAATGACTGAGGGCTACTGATGCATTAAATGGAAGGGTTGCCTTTCAAAAAGATCTCAAAAGACAGAGAAATGACTTGACATAAATCTCCTGATGTTCAGTGAAGACAAACGCAACATCTTACACCTGGTATGGAATATAACTCCATATATCAAGAGAAGCTGGGGATCAATTGTCTAGGTGGCAACCCAACAGAAAGAACCTGAGGATCCTGATGGGGACAGGCTGAACAAGAGGCAGCAATGCATCCTTGCAGCAGCAAACTTACCACAGAGGGGGTCAAGGGAAAAGATCCGTTTCCTCTAATCAGGAATTTTGAGCCCACATCTACCTTCGCTCCTCCATCTGACACATCAACACATATGAAAGTCCCAGGAGGGAGCTACTAAGACAGAGAGCTGGAGCACACAAGATGTGGGGAAAGACAATGACAACTAGGCTCATTCAGTCTGCAGAGAAAAGGTTTAGGAGGAAATCTAACAGCAGTCTTCCATTACTGCAGAGTTAGTTCAACAGCTCTGTTAGACTGCAGTTACTACCTACCTACTACTACCTTTCTCTTTTGGACATTACTTTTAAAAAGAACACAAGGGTTATACTGAACAAGAACTAATCACATTGGATCAGAGAAAAATGTGCATAACTCCACATTTTGTGCAAGACAGCGGTCTAAACAAAGTGGTTAATGAAGAATTTAAGAAAGGATATGTATACAATGGTTCTTCCCTGTAACATTCTCAGCCCCTGCTAATCTGTGCTCAGGGACCTTCTGCAACAAAAGGGATTTAGTTTTTCATAGTGAGTGACCTCGGATAGGTTTTTCGTCTATCACTTTGTCCAGTGCTGTTGTAATTCCGCAAACATGTAGAATCCACAATGCCCTGTAGCCAAGAGCTCTAATTTTACTATTTCTCAGTTACTTCTTTTGATGCCCTCAACTCTTGTACTAGATCAATTCCCAATTTACATTTTTTACATGTCCAGAATTTTGCAAACCTCTCACTCTCTTACCTCCCCATTCCAAATCATCCCCATTATCTTTTTAAGATTGAATACTGTTTCACATGCACAAACCATTCCACACCTTAAGTTTCTAGTTCTCTTATATTCTTTTTGCAATGGAAATACCAAAATTGCACCCATACAGGCATTGAAATGGACTTATATTCTTAGCTGGGTTTTTGACAACTTCTCTAGCAATTGCTTATACAATAAGAACTGAGCAATTATCTGGTATTTCATATTCCTAGCACAACTTCAAGACCTCATTCTGGGCTTATGAGTCAATTCAGACCCCAGTACACCAGACTTCAACTCTACTAAATTCTTATGAGTACTTCAAGTTAATTAAGTGCATGCATCCTCACATTCTCCTGCTTCTAGATAGGAAAACGGAAGTAGAACAGACTAGATTCATGCATGTTTAATTTATATTTAAAAGTGAAACTACTCTTTAGAGAAGCTGGCAAAATTGAAAGGCCTTGTATGTTTAAAACACTATTTCCAGCCTAAGGATATTTGAACATGGTGACTACATAAGTTCAACTTTAGTTCTTTCACTAGAAGAGAATATTCAGAAAAGCTAACTCAAGTTCGGCCTTGCCAGGCTCCCTCTATAGGTAATGGAACCAGTTTCCACCAAAAATTCAGAGTAAGGACTTTTCCTTTCTCTGTATTGCATGGAGAGGGATCTTAAGATTATTTGTTGAAAAATGTCAATCTTGTTATATGAAAGCTAAAGAAAATCAAACAGGAAAAATCCATTACTAAAAAAAGTCTATCGAGCAGTGTCACATGTCATCATTTACATCACAACATAAACCTAGGATCCAGAAGAAGACAGGTCTACTAGAGACTACCACAGTATTTCTCCACAAAAACCACAGTGCCTTCTTGCACGCCAATTAAACACTCTCCAGTCTTCACTGCCATCTTCCCAGCTTCCTACTTCCCCATGTCATTCAGCTACTCCATCACAGTTCTCAGTCCCATCCTTTACCCTTCCAGCTCTTCCTTTCCCTAAAGAGTTTTTCGAGTCTCCGTAGCCTGTTGCCCAGTCAACAGAGTTTACCCAACTGTTCTCCTACAGCTGCCAAATGCTCAGATGAGATCCTGATTGCTTCACACTCAGCCAGGTCAGGGAAGCGCAGGGGATCAAACAGTTCTCCCTCTACAAACTGTACAGGGGACTGAAAACCTGCCAACAAACTGCACGCTATGCAAGCCTTCATTAACCAGCACTTGAGACTGGACATGTTTTCACTACTGCAACCAATTTTCAAGACTGCTTAACTGGTAAGTAAATTCCCCCCTAAGTTACACATTAAAAAAGCTATCAATACTTACTAAACTGCCCTAGCAAATACCTCAAGAAAATTTTAAACATAACAGTGTTTACATTCATGTGACAGATGAGTTATTATTTCTATAATTTTACACTTATAAACTTATGCTAAACAATGTTTATTGTGTATCATTCTTTTCCGTGGAGTGCTCTCTCCCCAGCAAGCACATGAATCTTCAAAATAAATGTTTTGCAGACTTCCTATTTACTTTTTGACTAGCAGTGTACACTGGGTCCTTACCGAATCTTGATTCTCTTCCCAAAGACAAGGCAGCAAAGGAATTGGGCCAATACACAATCCAGAAATCAAAAGAAGCTGCAAGTGTTAATATTCACGGGTACTTCACAAATGAAGAACCGAAGGCAATAGCTGTTCTTTATTGAACCCTCTACTCAGTGACAAACACTCATCTGGTGATTGCAAGCAGTCGTTGCAATTAAGAGAGCATTAACTATTTAAAGGACAGCTTTCTAACAGCAGAAAGCAATACAGTGGCATCATTTAAGAACCACCAGGAAAGTGAATTGATCCATGTGTAAATGTTTTATTTAAAAATAAAAAAAAATGGTGAGCAGCTACTGATCCCAGTGAAGCAGAAAACATACAACAAACTGTCTCACAACATGGACAGACTGATACACTCAAAAGTTGTCCAGGAGTCCACACAGTTGTAAGCCCCATGTCCAAGACAGCCTAAGGAACATTTTTGAAATGTCATACTCCTCGTGGAAAATTTAAAAACCCTTGTAATAGCAAGGATGGACAGATTTGTTATCTGATTTTAAAGTAACTTGGAAAGAAAACCTGAACTAACAGATCAACAAATCAGAACAGATCAAAAAAATCAGACACAATCATTATCAAAAAAGAGAATTAAGGTGAATTTTCAGTCTAGGAGAGATTTTTCTTATACTCTGCCTTAAAAAATTCTAGATGTTCTATTTCACTTAAGTTCAAGTTATGCATATCAATGCAATAGCAACCATAAAAATGCAAGCAATATAACTAAAGACTCAGGAAGTGGTTCTACTGAGCCAGCTAACATTGTGGTGGGCTGCCAGAAATGACCAGCTACAGGACAGGAGAGTGTACTAGATCCAAACCACTGATCACCAGAATGTCCAGAAGAGTAAAAAAGGTCAGTGCTTTTAAACATCACTAGGCTGGGCACTCAGAAGCAAAAGTGTTCTCAATGTTTTCATTACTTCCAGTCCAACAGCGATTCACCTGTTTCCTTTCATAACGTTCTAGACTTCAACTATCAATTATCTGTCAGAATATATTTCTGCCAAGTTTCTTCTACATTTTACACAACACAGCACACAACATGACTGCGAGCTGAGCTGAAGGGTTTATCATATAAGCATATTAAAAGCTGACTTGACCAAAGCTGGATCACAATCAGCATTGAGGGGGAAAGTCAGTTTTTTCCTCTGAGAACTCTTCCTATCAATGAGAAATTCCTTAACTACCTGTGAGATAATGGGGACAGGAAGTCAAAATTCGAATCCCTGACAAAGAGCACAGTATTTCATTTTGCGTCACTAAAAAGCATTTCAAGATTCATCTTCCTGCAGAAGACCTCCAAAATCCATATGCAGAGGTTTATGAAATTTCTGATTATCTGACATTCAAGCATTCTGCAACCTTTAATGATACTGCACTACGGTTGCAATGATAACCATGAATCCATCAGTCCAGATATAAATGACCTGCTAATAAACCAAAAAAATGTGCTACCATGCCTGGCAACATAACATATCCAAGCACTGCTGCCTGTTGTAACTTCAGAGTCCCTGCAAGGAAAACAGAAATGCAAATGTCCCTTTAAAGGCATGCGAAAAGAAAATATCTCTACTTTTACTCTATTTTAGCTTCTGCAGAAGATAATCCAGATGTGCTTCAACAGAGCCTGGAAATATCATTTAACAGCACCTTGACAGTCTGGCAAGATGCCTGGCAAGTAAGAAGGGATATCTGACATACTCTGATTAAGCTATCAGGCAAATGGAGCTCATAGCAGTTTAGAATTGTTGTTGGTATAAAACACTGAACTCAAATCTAACAATCCTCCTATTCTGTTTTCAAAGTGCTTAAGGTTCCTCACGAATGAACTTAAGATCATATGGAATGATCTCTTTGAGAAGTACTTCACCCAGATTAGCAGTCACCCAAGTACACTCAAATCCAAGGTGGGCTGTAACAAATCACTAGATATTTGATAATATTCCCCATGAGATGAGAAAATAAACAAGGAGAAAATTCTGTACTAAGAGTTACAGGCTTCATTATTACTATTTTTTTTTTTGTTTCATAATCGAATGAAAGAAAATAATAGACAAGGAGATGAAAAACTTGCCCCAATTTTGAGGAATGAAGGAGACAACTTGAGCAGTATTATCAGTAGGTTTCAAACAGTTAAAACTGCTGATGGTGTCTTCAGATAATTCAGGGGTAGAATTGGATGGCAGAATATCCCAACAGTTTCCTCCTAAAGATTATTATAACAAGTGTAAACTCTATGACTTCGAAGCTGCAAAAGAAAATCTTCTTGTTTTCCCTTCTACATCACATGGAAAAGAATCAAAAGAAACAGAGCTGGGTATCCCTTGAGAGATTTCCAAGGCACCATAATTTGAACTGAGACAGCTGAAGACAAACAAGACTTCCCAAAAGGGACCTCTGACAGATAGACAATGGGGTTGAACTTGCTGGCACAGGTGAGCCTCCTGGGCTGGGATCTATTTACTTCTAAATTCTTCTGATGGAGGAACAATAGTTAAGGGCCTCTGGTGCTAATGCAACATCTCTGTCTGCCCTGCAGGAACTGGTATATGTACAACGACCATGTCCTTCCCTGTACAGATTCAGAAATCTGTATTTTGATTCCTGTTAGGGTCTCTACAGTAACTTAGAAGGTCTTAGCTACAAAACACTGTGCATTTTAGCAAATGAGGCTCTGAATCAACTGCTACATCAAATTAATGTAGACAAACATAGAAGAACATTCAAAATGGTCACTGTTCACGTGACAGTACATTTTAGATTCTGCCCAAGCTTCTCTGGGAATTACAGCACTCTCCCAGTTCAGGCAGCTCTCTTATTTTGTTTGTAAATAGAAGGAACTGATAAATCAAACATCTCTATGAACACTAAGAGTCACTTGAGATTATTCTGGGAAGTTTGTTTAGATTATTTGGGATTTTTTTGTTTGGCTTTTTTGGTTTGCTTTTTTTGAGGCAGAGGAAAAGGCTCATCCTTAGTGCCGTACTTAGAGATTGCTCATTTATGCTTTTTGGCTACCAGAGTTCAACTTGAAACTGAAACCACAAAAGTATTTAAATGTCTATGAGGGAAAACAAAGTACCTGACAGACTTGCATGACAGATTCAAAACTAGTCCTGACTAACCACTACTAGCAAACAAACAGAAATGCATAACATTCAGAAATCACAATTTTCCTTGCACTCCCAGTCTGGCTCTCTGAAATGCACACCACACATGCAGTGGTCTTGATACAACAAAAAGGACAACCGTGTGACCAAGTAAGACAGAGCTTAATGTCACCTGATTTCTCCCCTACTTTTATTCACTACCATGCTCTGGGCTGTTGCAAATGATCACCTGGTCCTCTTGAATAGGCCTAGAGAGCTCACAAAGGAAACAGATTAAATGTGATCACACACTTTCAAGAGATAGATCTGATGAAGATTCAGTACAATAATAACCATAATCCTCACTGAACTCCTACAGTTTGGGCTCAGAAGAAAAATCCCTCTATCATCGCGTAAGTTAGACCAGTGATATTCACATCAGAGAGTGAAGCACACAGACCACATCCAAGTTGTCTTTTGGCTGTGAATCTTTTGCATTGCTCTTTTACACACCAAAGAGCAACCTGCATTTACATTCTAAGGAAAGCAGTCTCCACTGCTCTACCAGATTCAGCATTCCACAGGTTCAGTCTTTTCACAGAGAATGAGCTCAAAACTTAATATATATTTCTGCAGTGAACTGTGACTGCATTCTAAGGCTTGGTGGTGTTTCTTTTTCTCCCCTGTCCTGTCTTGATGGGGGATTCTTTTCTTTGCTCTGCTTTCTAGAAAGAGAGGCCTGCTACAGTTTGTTTTTCCTTGGGTAAAGAGCAAGAGCATTTCTGTCCAACATAAATGTTTTGGCAGGGCAAAAGACCTGCAGCCTCAATTACCAAGGAGGACAAGCAGTCTCCCAGGAGAAGCAGTTTTAATTCCTAGGGATTCTATTTTTAGTTATAGCACCAGAAGTCCCTGAAGCAACAATATCCTTTGACCTGTCATTTATGGCAGGGGAGGGAGCAGCGACAGAGCTGGTCTACAGGTCTGAGTGTCCAGCTACTACTGTCCTACATTAAAAGAGCTCATGCTGTACAGAGCAGGCAGACATCAGAGAGCAGCTGAATTTCCTTTTCCTTCTCTTCTCATAAACAGGCTGAAGAGAGAGAGAACAAGAGTGAACAGCGTTGCTAATAGCCCCAACAGACACCAACTGCTGAGATGGACCATATTTCTGCCACTCTGAATCTATAAGAAAATTCAGCTAAAGTTTCTTCAAACTAAACCGAGGTTATAATTTTTTTTCCAGTAATGTAATCATCAGCTCTACTGCACAGATAAAATTTGGGTAGATTGCAAGCAATTCCGTTGTCTTATGTGAGGAGGAGTATAATCCATCTTTTACAGCCAGGCTGTCAAAGAGAAGACTGACACTAAAGGAAGTATACACGACTGAATACACGCAACAGAAGCAAAGCAATATGTTATTTTCAAATAGTTACTATTTATGGGAGAATTGCAATCAGCATTTTGAATACTAAAGCAAACCCTTTGCAAGGATTTTATCACAGCACTTTGATTTACAGTTAACTTCTTTTTCTGTGCCTGAGAATTAAGCATCTCCTACACAGACAACCAGTTATAAAGGAAGTCCTCTATTTATGCCCCCTTCATTCCACAACTTAAAAGCAATTATCAAATTCCTGCAATAGCTTGAAGAAATGACATTAATAAAAAAAGCACATTAGGAGGCAGCATGGTAGAAGAAAGGGAATTACAGAAGCAGAGTGATCTGAACCCCGAACAATGCAGGAAACCCCACACAAGAGCCTCATTTTCCATACAAGCAACTGGCAATAAAAGCAGCTGGCACCTTCTTAATAATTCCACAAAACCGTCCTTTTAATTGCCCCAAACGCTTAACCTTTACACACAACGTACCAACTTAAACTTATGAAAGGAAATCGCCAGTTTTTGTCCTGTTCTGTTCAGTCTGACATTGCAACAGTTGCTGGATTTCAGGGTGAAAACATACAGACCACACAGACTGTGGCATCCCCATACAGTTCTTGGCATTACTGTACCAGGATCTGGCACCAAACAACCTTTCATCAACACCACCCAAAGCTACATCTTATTAGCAAGATACAACTGTAAGAACTTGAACATGGAAACAAACAACCGGTAAGAAGTGTCACAAGATGCGAAATAACCCTAACCAGCACCCCATCAGTATTCGGCCAAGTACCACAGTTCAAGAACCATTAATGAACAAGGAACAAAAGCTCTTAATTGCATGTGAACCTTTTTCAACAGAGACAGTTTAGCAACAGTGTAAAAACACTAATGGTCAACACAGAAAGTCGCTTCATAGTTATGGAGATGCTACAGTCAGCCCTCCACTAAGTCAGTACATAACCGTGCATCCCGAACACAATAGCAGGGATACTATTACTAGCACCAGAGACAGTCAGGATACTCAGCAGCCTGAAGAACTATCCCAATCTATATAAAAATGTATCATCAAATAACTATGAAGCATTCTGATCTTAAATAATTCTAAGCTGTAAGACAAATGACACTTTTGAGAAGTGAGCCTTCTTAACAAACCCAGAGTAAGGCTCAATAAATAAATTACTACAATATCACATATCCATTAGAACTAGATTTGTTCAAATCTTCGTTCGCGAAGCCTAGCCATGATGATTAGAATTAGAAATATGCCTGTCCTGCCTAACATGCTGCTTCCAGTCTTTGGAAGGTTCAACATTATGTGACCCTAAGAACACCCGGAGAGCTAAAATAAAAACACAGTCCTATACACCACAGCCTTTCATCCCCATTTAATCTTTTAGTAACCACGCCAACACATTTTACAGAAGGAAAACACCTCGTCACTGTCTACACGAGTATCTCTGCCTAAAGGAGTAGAATACAGAACCAATTAGGTTGGAAAAGACCTCTGAGACGCCCGAGTCTCAGCCTACGGCCGAAGAACACCACCATCTCAACCAGAGCACGGCACCGGGTGCCACGTCCAGCCTTTCCTTAAACACCCCCAGGGGCAGAGACTCCACCACCTCCCCGGGCAGGGAAGGCCGTTCAGGCCAGGAAAACAAGGAGGGGCGACAAAGAGCCGGGGGGACTCCTCCACACCGAGGGGCCGAGCCGAGCCAGGCCTCTCCCTCCCGAGGCTGCCCCCGCCCGCCGCGACAGCTGCTCGCGGTGCCGGCTCACCGCCGAGCGCGGACGCCTGCAGCGTGGCCCCCGAGGTGCCATCGATGACTTTGATGGCGCCGCGCGCGGTCACGGCCAGGATGGCGTTGAGCGCCGGGTGGTAGCAGAGGCTGCAGAGCCCGTCGGCGTCGCAGCGCAGGCAGCCGTCCCGCAGCAGCAGCCACTCGCAGGAGCCCGGCCCGGGCCCGGGCCCCGCCGCCGCCGCGGCGGCCGAGGAGCAGGAGGCCGCCGCAGCCATCTTCGCGGCCGCCGCCGCCGCCGCCGCCCTCAGGACAAGAGGCCCGGGGGAGCCGCTCAGTGACAGTCCCTGGAGCCGCCGCGGCCGCCGCCAGCCACCATCCGGGTCCGGGAGCGGGGAACGGCAGCGCGAGCGCCGCGTGAGCGGGAAGTGACACAACCGCGCCGGATGCGGAACCGATCGCACCGCCCGGGGCAGGGGGGCGGGGGGGCCGCTCCGCGCGGGCAGGGCCGGCGCGCGGGCGCGAGGCGTGGGGGCGGGGCCACGCTGTGCGCGCGCGCCCGCGCGCCCCCCCCGCGCCGGAGGAAGGGGCGGGGGGCGGGGCCGGGAGGGGCGGGGGCTGCTCCGCTCCCGCTCCGTGCCCGGCGGGGCTGCTCCCGGCCCTCGGCTGCTCCCGGCCCTCGGCTGGCCCCGGCCCTCGCCGCTGCCGTGTCGTTACCCGGCTCCGAGCCTGGTCTTGTTGTTTTGCGAGCGATGCGAGCGGCCTCCAGCGCTCGCACCGAGGGACGGAGCCGCAGTGCCACGGCTCCCTCCCGGAATGCGCTCGGCCCGCGGGAAGGGTGTCCCTGGCCCCGGGTCATTGCAGCTGTGACAGCATTTTGCTCTGAAGCGGTGGTTCAAAAATGACCGAAGTTTAATAAAACCTTTTGTATTTTGTTACGATTTTCCCTTTTTACCCACTAGAATGCCGGTGCAGTTCGTATAGCTCAGCCTACCTGGGTGCATTACCTTTTATCTCCCATAGTCAGTATTTTAGCTAAGTGACATGTTATGCTAAATTATTTCATAATGTTTTTAGGCTATTGATGTTGGTAAATATATTTTTCAAATATAATTAAGTTTCCTACAGAATATTTTTATTAGAAGGACCCAAATTGGCAGAGACCGCGGTGGCAGGAAAATTATTTAGAAATACATATATGTATATATGTAAAGAAAAACTAAAAGAACTAAACCAAACCCACAAGTACGTGTGCCACCCAGGCTAATCAAAATTGTCCTGGGAGTAAAATAAACAGCTTTTAACCCTGCTTTACTACTTCAAGAAAAGCACACAGCAGATCTCAAGCTGTGTGTTGTTTCCTCATCAGAACAATTGGTTTCATTTACTTTTCAGGTAAGCAGAACTTTTCTGATACACAGCAGAGTATGTCTGATGGGTCGGAGAGGGAAAAAACTATGTACATATCTAGCTGCTTGTATAGAGATCATCCAAAAAGCACATCTAAGGTGTCATACCCATGTTTCCACCTCAAAAGAAGGTGTTGCATCCTAGAAAGGGAACTTTTTTGCTAGATGAATATGCTCTAAGTTTCCAGTTTTGACAGACTGAAACAGTCTATATATTATCACAAAACTTCATCATAGCCTCAAAGCTATTGATGCTATGTATAGCATTAATATGTATTCGTGATATGTACAGGAATAGAGATGTGTCTTAATTCATCAATATTCAGTATTAATTCAGTAAATATAAATGAGCTTCATACATTCTGTAAACAAGTTTAATTCAAAACTTTTATAAAATACATCTTGTATTTACACACATACCTCATCTAAAAATATGAGTTTGTTGAATGCAAAGTTATTACAAACTATCAGAACCATTTGAGAGTTGTTTGTACATATTTCTTGCACAGCATATGCAAAAGGTGACCCTAGAGATACTAAGATTAAAAGGTGCAAATCTGCAATTGTGTACAAAATATGTACTATGTTAAGTGCATATCTACATTGCATATTACACATGTGCCAAGTCTGTGGAAAGGAACGGTTAAAACTGCAACTATAAATTTCACAGAAAATTAATGTAGACGAAATCGAGATACTTGGAGATTCAACAGAACGTTCTTGCATCTTTTCAATATTCATAGTCATTTCAGATGCACAGGATCCATTAAGGACACCTCATGAACAACTATGCAAAGAGTAACTAAGCTTAAAGCTCTCTGGCAGTAACCTAATTATGTCCTTGCCCTTCACCTTTGTGGAGATGGTAGTTAAACATGTTAAACATGTATTTACAAGGTCTGGGTGGAGTCTCATTATACTACTATGCCTGTTAAAAAAACAATATAAGTAATGAAAAAACGAGGTAAGACCAGGTTATCATGCAAGATTCCAAAGCTAAAATGCTTTTTTTTTTAAATACGCCATAACTTGCTTTTTTTTTTTTTTTTTTTTCAGAATGTGGTATGAATGCTTTTAAAATACTTGTAGATAAGAGCTAAGCTGCTGGTATAAATTGGTTCAGTATGACTCTGCAGTAATTCTACCAGAACTTCTGCAGAAGTCAAAAACCAGGTGAAAAATCCATTGCTCTACCTGTTTTTCTCCTTTTATATATTACAAGCTCGAGTATTCCACTACAATTTATGTCCAGCATCAAGTAGTTCCATCTAAAACCAACACAAGCATCAGCCAGGAAAACAGACTGAATAAGCAAAAGGTTTGTGGGAGAGTTGGAATTTAATTATATATTTTGCATCAGTAATGACTGGTAAATATAAGTTACCAAGATGGCAAGTTCCACAGTCTAAAAAGCTGAAAAACTACAGTTCTGATACGGAAATAAGTCCATCAGGGACCAAAGACAGCTCTTGCTATTACCTTGTCATGGCTGATTTTTATTTGCAGCATTACAAAAAAAAAAAAAAAAAAAAAAAAAGGGGGGGTGGGGGGAAATGTAAAAAACTTTTTTAGTGTTACCAAAAAAAAAATAATTTAGAAACTTAAGATCTATCTGTTGATACCAAATACTGAAGATTGCAAATGCCTAAGTTAGTACCATGCAAAGTGAACTTCAGGGGACTTCCCTTGTGAAGAAATTTTACCATAAGGACCATTACATAAGCAATCAACACAGTACACAGGAAATATTTAACATGTCATCACATTATTACATAATCCTTGGAGAGTCAAAATTAGCAAGCCTGTAACTGTTACTAAGGCTGTAACTCTCCCTTGTTTAGTGGAGGGAGAAACTGGCCTTCCAAATCTTTATTTCTCTTTACAAGGGATCAATATTATTGGTGAGGAAAAAAAATGGATGTGTGCTAAATACTTGTGCTATTAAAAGCAAAACAGAGCAAGATGTTGTAAAACATAGTTAGGGAAGCATTATTTTTATTTTGTCATCATAAAATAACATTGTTTAAAGATCACACAAATTTGATAGATCATCTTTTTTCTCCAACACTAAGCCAGCACTAGAGATGAGAAAGGCGTTCACCCATTTCTCTGTAAATTTATACTTTTAAGTAAAATAATTTGATTCTCTAAATATGCATTTTAATTAATTATGTCACACTGTAAATATCTTGCTCCTTTGGTCAGAGATAGTAAATGAAGACTTCAAATATTTGTATCTTCAATTTTTAAAAATCCAATATACATCCTTAACCAAGGAGTATTTACGGTACACACAAGCCATAGATACAAAATACACAGTATATACATGTTTTGAAAACAAATTGGAATTTATAAAACTCAACAGCCAAATCAAAGTAATTGAGGCACTAAATTAAAAGTAGTATCTTCTTGTCTTGATTATACAGACTATTCTGTGAACAATCAGGACTGTTTCATAAATATATATTATCTACAGAATTTGCTGTGCCAAAAAAAGCCAGCTGTGTTTAAACTCAAAAGAAAAATTGCACTTCGAGATTGTTAGTTAACTTCTCATTTTTTCTTCTTGAACATAGTAATATGGTCCCAGTGCTTTTGGCACAGGTACTGAGTTGTGGTTTTGCTACGCTTTGTTATAAAACACAAGGTTCTTTTATTTTGTTCATTAAAATCTGAAGAGTCTTAAACAAACCTAGAACTTTGATACAAATCTATATAGCTACAATTGCTTCATTAAATAATATACACAAATATGCTCTTCGATCTTAAAACATCTTGACAACTGGATACAAAACAGTCACTTGTATTATCTCCAGTCTCCTCAATCTTATGCGTTATCAGTCTGCAAGTGACTAAAATACGGTTTCTGGCCCCATCTTACACTAGATCACACCCCAGTGTACAAGGACAGAAAATAAATGTATAATAAAAAGATTGGATAAATTAGAAGGGGTTTCTTGGTCTTGAATTCTTCTCCCACTAGTAATGATGCAGCACTGTATGCAGCCCAAAAGACTCCGAACAGCTGAAAAAGAAGATGAACAGTCTTAGCTGACACCACGAGAAAGTCTCTCCAAATACCACAATAAAAATCAGTTCTTCTCTCAATATAATAATAATAATAATTTGGGGGGGAAGAACTCCACACACACAAAGTCTATACCACGCATTTTCATTGAAGTTTAAAGAAACAGAGCATGTTATTTTCATTGGAAACTGTTTTACTGAAGTGAGCAGCTAAGGATCTACAGTACGTTTTCTCTGTGTAAGACATACAGATGTCTCAAAGCAAGCTGTAAGCTGTAATCTTGCACACACCAATAATTTGAAACCTCACTGTATTAAATTTCTTTCTACCTTGAGTGTCCTCAACTATTACCCCACGCACACCTTCAAGCAAAAGAGTTACTATACTTGATATTTCCTCCTACAACATATACCATATAAGAGGGTTAAAATTAACATTTTTTATTTCAGGATTCATTTGGCTCATAAACTTTTCTTTCCTTATGGTGCCCCCACCTCAAGATAACTGAACCTCATTCCTTTCAGGTGCAGTGAGAAGTCTGCCAAAATACAACCTTTATCAGAGACTATATTGCTTACTAAATTGAGGTAGAACCAGCTTAAAAGACTGGTAGGAAGTAATATTACTTATGAATATCCACTAAGTCATATAAGTCAGCATGCATGCTTTTCAAGAAAAAATGTCTTGAAGTTAGAGAACTTGACTCAAAACTTCAAAATAACAAGATCAGAGTAAAAAGAAATCAGACATTATTATCCTCTAGCAGCACCCTGAATATTAAAAAAGAAGGAAAAATAGTAATATGCAAAACCACTATACTCTTCTGCAAAATACAAGACCAACAATGGCAGACAGAATAGGACCCCAGCAAGGAACTTTTTCCACAATTCTGTCAGAGAAGCTGAAGCCCTCGAGGGATCATGTGGCCCATTTAACAACCACTATAACAAAAAAATCAAACCAAACCAAAACCAAAAACACAAAACAAACAAAAATGAACAAAACCAAAAACCAACCAACCAAACCACAAAAACCACAAAACCAAAACAAACAATAAACCCAAACAAAACCCAAACAATCAAACAAACAAAAAGACCCCAAAAACCCAACCAGAAAACCCTAACCCACCACCTCCAAATTGCATGTCATTGCATAGTTCTGATTTTGCTGCCTTACCCGAGGCTGCAGAGATGGACAAGAAGGACAATCAAGATCGTGACTGAATTCCCTGAGATACTTTAGGAAAACTGCAGCAATTAAAGCAGTTGAGGTGCATTGATTGCAACTGGAAAAGAACTGGCTGGAATTTCTCTATTTCACTGTAAGTTCCCACCTTCAGGGCTGTGAAATTTTTCCCCAAGCACAGAGCCATAAGAAGTAGTATTTGTCACAGCTTAAGTAGTTTTGGCCATAGGGGGCTTGTGATGCATTTTCATACTTATGGTGCAAAGGCAAGAACCTCACACAGATGCACCCTGACATTAATGCAAGACTGTTAATAGTAATCAAGTAACAGAGGTTTCATTAACATATATTTATTTTCAAGTTATATATTAGTTAACTGGCAAGTTAATGATTTATTTTCTGACTATCACTTAACAGTAATTGCAAGTTATAAAATCACAAATGCAGCAATTTTTGTACTAATCATACACTTCAGTCATATTTCAATTATACCGTTTACCAGCAAGTTAGAAGGACAGAACCAACAGAACAAACGCCCCAAAAGCATACAGCTTAGCTCGTAACAAAATTTTCCCACTTAACCTTTCCAGAAGTTCATCAATAAGTTCAAAGGCTCCCCAAAAGGGTTTTAAGAAGTACTGGAAGTGTTCAAGAACATTATGTAGTTCTATCAGGGAACGTTGCTGGTTTCATAAAAGGTGTCCAGCAGCAGGTGGTATCAGGCAGGTTATTCTCGTGCCTCACATTCCACAGCCGTAAATCAGAACAACACTTACCTCCTCTGCAAAGGGTACTGAGAGCTTTGTACCGCTATGTTACGGGAAGGTCTCAGAACAATGACTAATGTCATATTCATGCTAGAGCGACTAAAAATAAATTGGATGCTGGGGGAAAGGATAGGAGAGCTTATTTTCAGGTTCTTCATTCTGAGGTTTAATTATGCATCCTCTTGTCAGAATGAGAATCCTTTTTTTTAAATGCAACTATTAGAGCATAGCAAAATACTTCAATATAAGCTAGCCTAGTAACAACAGGTGTTGTTATAGCAACAGCACTGTATATCCCCTAGCACTCGGGAGCATTTAAGACAAAATTCACTTTCCACCATGCTAAACAAAAGGATCACAGAGCTCACATTGTAGTTCTAAAAATTCTGACACATCGTTACATTTTCCTGAACAGATTAATATTTGAAGTGTTAGGAAAGTGACATAAAATTAACTAAACAATTCTCAATAGACAATATGAACTTACTTTTATTAGGGTAGAAACAACTTCAAATGATCCAACTACCAAAAGTACAGGTGCTATGACGATGAGGGGAAGGAGGGAATATCCTATTACACCAAGAACTTGGCCATAAGCAACCTGAAATTTTCAAGCACATATAAATAAACTTTACAGTACTCAATCTTTGCCACCAAATGCAATTTGATCTTGTTATAACACTGTGAATAATGATAATAATCTGTTAGGTATTCATGAAATTTCAGCTAATGGAAGCTTGCTAGTGTGAAAATTGTTTTTGTATGCTACCTCCCTAGAATTATAAATACCTTGTCTTTTTTTGTTGTTGTTTTTAAACACTGTAAATGATCACTTTTGAAGGGAGTATTACACAGGTTAAATACGTAAATCCACCCACCCCTCATATTTTCATGTTCTGCCTTAAATAGTTCTCAACTGGCACTCTCCAAGCAGTTTACATTTGACACCTGGGAGCACAGAACTGCAACAGACCTCTCAGGTTGTCACAAGCAGCAAACCCATCATTTTCTGCATTAACATACTCATATCCATTATAAATAAATAAATACATAAAGTACATGAATGCTTTGGGTGCCAGTGGAAGACCTAGACCTTGATCCCTCTAAGGCACAGAATTCTTCTGATTTCCAGCTTAAATTTATTACGACTATCTTGAACAGAGTTGTTCAAAGTATTTCCATAACTACTTTTAGCTTCAGAATGAAGTGTCTGATTTCCCCCTGCTGGAGTTTGAAATGTTCCTGGGCCCAGCTGGGCTTCTTGGATTTAACACGAAAAATAGCGGGACCTTGCAAGCACTCTCTTGTTGACAATGATCGCTCTGCAGACCTATACTTTCTCCCCAGTTTATACATTCTGATAATTTCACATTGTGAGCCACAAAACAGATTGATTTAAGGGCATCTAATTGTGTTGATATGCAGAAATACAATGCAATCACATTTATAAAAGCTTTTTCTTTCAAAACAGCATTCACACAAGAAGACTAGCAATTATGATTAAAAGGAAAATCTAAAAAATTTGAAGTAAATAACATAGGAAGTCTGCAACAGTAGTGCATTATTAATGCAAGATGCATAATTAAAATATAAAAATCAATCATCACCAAATATTTAGTTCTTCATGACACAATTCAATGCATTTTATTCTGTAAATACATTTTAGGAAGTTCTACCCTCCTGACTGTTACACTGTAGCTGTCTGTGGGCCTTGCTCCAAGTTATTTTTTGTTGTTTACCCCTGAATCGCTTAGTGACTCAATTTGTAAACGACTCAAGCAGCTATTCCAACTCTGCTGGTGCAAGCAGCTGGAGGAAGGGATGCAGGCCCAAACTTCTACTGGCTTTGCAGTTGAGGAATATGCATTGGCTTTCATCCTTTAATGGGTGTGAGCTGCATCAGGCTAAGGATGAAAACAAACACTGGTAGGTGGTTTTCCCACAAGGCCATCATATAACTGCTGTTAGCCCCCACTAAAAAAAAGAATGAAAATAAATAAAGGATGGTGCACCAGCAGTGCAAAGGAGGAGAAATGGTCCCATTTAGGCCAGTGACCAAAAAACTGAAAGCACTTGTCCCTCAAGAATGGACTTCAGTTCTGGATCACAGGAAGCTGCTAGAATTTCTGGGACTCACAATACAAACTTCCAGGTTGTTTAACGCTTCTAAGCACACCATCCATTGCACAGAAAGATTAGCTGACTACTTCTTTATTTTAGATTTTATTTTGGAGGCCAAGAACCTGAAATGTTGACTTTACACTTACCAATTGCATCCATTCTTAGCTGGCTACAAGGTCTAAAGTCAAGCACCAAGAAAACCCAACTACTGCTGAAAAATGTAACCAAGAGACTTTATATTACCTCCCCCTACATCCTTTTCGCATACAGGTACTTACCTCTCCTCCAAGAACTCTGGCCAGTAAAAAAATTGTCAAGGATCCAAATATCCAAATAGTTATAATCCAAGAAACAACCTGAAGAGATAAAGAACAATTCATTTATATGAATCATTTTCTTTGTCAGATAGGAAAACTCATTTCCATTAATCACTTTCACTGCAGTCAAGGATTTTATTACACAAATCTGAACTCTGAATTGCAGCAAGAATAGTTTTACTTAGTAGCACAATGCAATTTGCAAATAAAACTAAGAGGTTACACTTACAGAATCACATTTATGGTAAATTTGGTGTACATGCAATGCACATGCAATGTGTTTTGTAAGTACTGCAACAGGAATAGGAAGTTTAGCTAAAAGTACCCTAAATGTCTTCATATCCCACCTATTACAAAATGTGGGCTCAGACAGTTTTTAAAGTCAGCCCAACCAATACAAGGAGCTGGAATTTTCCTTCTTCCACCCTTAAAGATGCCACTTTATTCTTTATTCAAAGAAGACAAAGGACTTCAGTTCTCAGTGGAACTTGGTGATGATTACAACTTAACAAAAAGCCCTAGACTCCTGGGACCAAACCTGTCATTATTTTTTCTTTCTTCTTTCATAGTTCTGCTCTTAAGCTAAAGAACAAACCTTAAAATCATTCTCTGGCTTCAAAGTAACGTAGCTATTTTTGGAGTTGAGTCACTGGGAGAACTAGAAATGAAGCTCTCCTTTTTGAAATGACTTTTTAGAAGGAAACAACAGTATCAGTACAGTCTCTGTATTTCCAAATGTACATTTACTGAACTTAAAAAATTAAGTCAGTACTCAATTCAATATTTTGCTTAATTAAAAATTCCAGATTTCCAGAAGAATGAAATAGGGAAAAAGAGATAAAAATCACAGCACCACTTAAAAAAACCTAAACAATGGCTTTATGCTATGTGTGAAAATAGCACATGGCCTCCTTTTACATCCTGCTTTCCTCCACTGCCTAAAAGACGAGGATGAGAATAAAGTCTTAGAGCAGGAGTGTTCCTCTCTCTCCAGGTTTACAGCCCACCGTTCAGTTCACCCAGTCTAGCTGCTGTCAGTCATCCTGTTGCTAGCTGCCAGCTTTGCCTCCTCACTCATACATGGCACTCTTGCATCCCTGTGGTAAATCCACTGCTCCTAAGAAACACTAGACCTAGTGTTCCTGTACAGGAGGTACACCAACTGCAGGAGGTAGTTCATCTCTCACAGGGTCAAGGAATGGCACTTACTTTGCTGAGAAGACAGGTAAGTACCCAGAAGACTTGAGTAATACAGTGGTTTAGTCTACTCAAAGCCTCATAGGAACAAGACACTAAGGGTCTATTCTAACAGTCAGCATTTGGTACACCATATGGAAGCCAGAGGTCCCAGAGGGAATTTTATCCCACCATTCACACGAATCCCTTAATAAGCACTTTCTGCTCATTTACATACGGCTTATTGCTATCCTTCATTGTATTCAAAACAACTGCAACCACACACATAAAGATTTCCAAAGCAGGATCACCTAGGCTTACATTCAAATTGTTATTGTAATTGATTACACTTCTTTATTTTAATCTGAACATGAAGATAAAAGGTAACAGGGTTTATGGGGGCTAATTAAATATGCACAATGCCTCTGAATATCTATTCACCCCAGAGTTCAAAAGGAATTATGGAAAACGTTGATTGACCAGAGGAAAATTATTTGATTGTAAGTGAGTAGGGAGGACCAAACAGCAAATGGCAGAAATGAAGATTAAATATAGCAGATAACAGCAGTGATATAGTATGAATCAATCAAGCAGCTTTATTTGTCAGGAAATTAAAATTCATGGCATCCAAACAAATGCTTTTCAGTAGCATTTTTTAGCAATAAAAAGCAAGTTAACAAAAGGTCACAATTAAAATGGAAAGATTCACTAATATGACTATAAACCCATTAGTATCAATCTGGTTCCTCTAGAAACCATATCTTTCCTTTGTTTTACTATATAAAAACAAAACCTGACATTTCATCATGATTAACTTATCCGTGGGCTATTTAATAACTTTCTTACTGATGTCTTTCTACATATTAACTTGAGAAATAGCATTTGAAATGCCCTGCATTAGTATGTGAAAAAAAGGCTTTCTACCTACGTAAGAATGCAAATTACTTAGTAATCACATCCCCAGATTTAGCTTAGATTTCTTTTTAGGCAGAAAACCTACACCTACCTTAAATTGTCCATATAATGAAATCATTGAGAAGAAGAGGACAACTGCCAGAGGACCCCAAAAGTCTGGATTGTCTCTCACTACCTGCCTATTGAACCCAAGAGATGGCATAGGCATCAACACACATCGAATTTTGTAGTAAATATCCTTCAGATCAATGTCGAGTTCTTCCCTGAAATTGCAAAGCAAGAGAGCATTACTAAACACCACAGTAATGAAATAGAGCATAAAAAATCAGTGCTGGGCATACAGTAGGTTTATAGAGCAAGTCTCCTGTCACCCACAGGACTTCCTGAAGCCACAACTAGCAAAGGGACAGTTTGTCTGCAATAAAGCAACACCATACCTTCATCCCACATTCAGTAACTGATGTGGCAGATTTATTTAATTACTCAAAAATAAATTACATGAGTGAGAATAGAAAACATACACAACATACCCAGGCCAGGTTGGATGTGGCTCTGAGCAACCTGGTCTAGTGGAAGTTGTCCCTGCCCACGGCAAGGGTTTGGAACTAGACGATCTCTGAGGTCCCTTCCAACCCAAACCATTCATGATTCTAATACCCCAGTAGATTGCATTAAGACAGCGGATCTATTTTTCTGACACACAAGAACGCGACACACTTGTACCACTGTAACTACTTAAAAGTCAGAGATGTACTACACAAAAGTAGGATGTCTGTGTATTCCTATGCCAAGCAGTGTGCCACGAGTACACTTTCTATGGAAACATTTTACTTCAAATTCTACAAGAAAGAATACAATCATATTCACTAATCTTACAGCACTTGAAATACATCAGGTAAAAACAACTTTTTAAAACAAGATGGAGTTTAACTTCCTTCACCAATAGTAGTTTACAGCAGACCAGTTTATGTCAATTGTTTAATTTCTGGCTTGATTTCAATATGGGCAAAAAAAAATAAAAGCCACTTAAACTATCACTAAAATCTGTCAACAGATCTGCTTCCTGCTGAGTGCTCTCTGCAAACAACTATAAATTGATCAGAAGACTATTCTGCCCAGGAGACTCTTTAACAGTAGATCTTGGCCTGACTGTCGTAGCATCATGGGAAGGAATCAGACTTTCCAAATAAGGGGTAATCCACTTCTTTATGTGCTGAACTTCAGTCATGACTGAGGAGCTCTGAAGAGCTGCAAGACACTTCCAGAAGATATCCTGCTCTACATTTAAGAGCACAGTGAAGAAAAATGTAGAATCATATCCTAAGTTAGGTTGCACTCGATGATCTCAGAGGTCTTTTCCAACCTAGTTGATTCTATGATTCTGTGAAGTCCATTTATGAAGGTTTTGTACAAGGCTTTGATTTTTGCTTTTTTCCCCTCAGAAAAGCTGAACTGAGAAGTAAATGCAAAGACATGGTTCATCACAATTTGTCTTAAAAAAAAAAAAATTAAATAGTGCTCATTGAGTCTCTCAAGGCAATTTTTGGATTCCTATTACTGAAGCTACTTCAGAACTGGTAACAAACTTCAGAACTATGTAACAAACATTTTTCTCCCTGAATCTAAGGAGTAGACTAGAAGCACCTATTTTCCTCCAATTATCTAAAAAGGATGTAGAATTCCTATACTTTACTCTGAAGACTGTGTAACACAAATATTTGCTGTCTGGAAATAATTCTTTGTCATTGTCTAGGGCTTCTGACAGTTTCTTATGTGTATGAACTGTCTTTTCCATGAAGCTGACATCTACCTCACCTAAGAAGGTCGCTGTAAGAGGAAACAAGTGCCTGGAGCAAGGCTGCCCAATGAGAAAGTAAAAAAGAATAACCTCACTTTATTGAACAAAACATTTGCACTGTAGCACCACATGGGTGAACTTTCCTTAGCTGGCTGCTGTTCTTTCTATCCTTAGTAGGATTCAGATTGCAAGACTTCATTATGACACATGTTCTGGGACTAATCAAAACTGCATAAACTGCATAAAACTGCATAAAAACTGCTTCATGAAAGTCAGATCAAGGTCTTCTCTTTTAGGATTATCATACTCATCCTGTTTGCCAGAAACTGATCGTTTCCCTTTTGTGTTCTCCTCACTTGCAGCAATCAGCGGCTTAGAACACCTAGCTGTCTTTAAATCATAAGAGACGGAATTAGTATGTTTTCACCTCAATACACGAGTCTGTTTCTTAATTAAAAGCTAGAGGTTTACAAAACAGACTTATTCACACAAGGAGCTATTTCCCCACACTCTAAACTGAAGTACTTCTCAAGTAGCAGTGTCGTTATTAAGCTCTCCAGACATCCCTTCTCTCCCAACACTCTCACCTGAGTTCTCCAAAGTACTCTCTGTCTCACTTCAATTTTGTAAAGCATCATTATATTTAATTCACACAGAAAAAGCACTGTGACACTGAGAATGAAGTTGCTTAGGTGCAGAACAAGGACTAAGACCCAGGCTGCCTGACTGTGCAGTTTAGTAATCTTAAGATACAAACTTTCGTCAGCCAATCACACTCCTGTGTACAGAACAAAGGATGCAGAGATTTATGGTTTCAAGGACATTGTCTTTCAACACTAGCATCCTTTTAATCTAGCTTCATAATAAAAGACAGCATCAAAGATTATAAAGTTTGTGCTACCTTGGTTCTAGCAGCCTTACTATAACCTTGATTCACAATGCTTTTGCTTCAGAGCAACTGACAGAATTGGCTTAGGTTTACTTTAGAGGAATCTTTCCACAGGATTGTCTTTGATTCTTTGACAGTATTAAGAAACTTGCAACAAGAGTGTAAAAAATAGAAAGAATACAATCTCAATTTTTTAAACCATTACAGGATCAACAGATAAAAGCAGAAAACCCATAAAAGCTTTATACTTATAGAGATTAATAAAATTCAATTTTACTTCCTCCTTCCTTCCTCCCTGACAGTGAGTAACAAGCATCTCTCTTACACTAAAAATAAAACCCATAATGAGAAACATAACATTTTCATTCCTGCACCAGAAAACACTCATTGGTCAATTCTGTCCCACAGATTATAGCAAAAGGCTGTGGGACAACGAGAGGCTACAAGTTCATTTTTTTTCCTACAGAGCTAATAAAGATAGATACCCCAAAATAATTACAACGTACAGGAGTGGCTTGTTATCTTCTGGGTCATCATCTTCCACTTCCAGAAGCCAGCCATACCCTCTCTGTCTTAGGAATGTAGTTGCAGTAGATTCTTTGATGAATTCTCCTCCAAGATTTAACTTAACATCTGGAGTTGTTATGGAGCCACTCAGATCTTAGGGAAAAAGGGAGAGAAATATAGATCTTTTTATGTCTTGCCAAAATCCATTTGATTTCAAAAGTACTGGAAGATAAACAACAGACATACAAAGCTACATGTGCTGGTCATCACCATGAAATATTCGAAGTTATAGAATAAAATTATACTTTAACAGCTATGTAATTTGAAAGCGTACTTGTGGTTTTAATGCAATAATACCATTGTTGGGTTAGGTCTCAAAACACCAGGTTTTAGCTGGGACTCTTGTTTTATGACACAGTGTTATGGTATGACTGAAAGGCTTCCACTTGTGCTGCATCATTAAGTGTTTCAAGGCACAAAAGGAAGTAACTAATAGTCTCATCACGCTGTAAGTTGTGGATTATTTTTTCTGACCATTTTCTACCTCCTTTGGAGCACACTTTTGCATAGTGGCATTGTTACAGCCAAAAGAACTCTCTGTTCCTATGTGAAATTTTTCATAATAGGAATACATCTGAAGATGTCTTCATCTGTAGTGTGCCTTTAATACAGCTGACAATGTTAGAGAAAGAATACTGTCAGGGACCCTTAGGCTCCATCCAATAAGAAATACAAGGAGTTCTCTTCAATATACTATGATCCTGCTCTGCCACAGTACTAAATAAAACAAAGGGCAATTTATCTATGTTCTGGTTGTGTCAAAATCACCAATAAATATTAACTTTGTTTGCTCGTTTTATTCAGTTGTATACTAATGAAAAGTACAAAATAGTATCACAAAAAAAATGAAACGACTTGAAGAAAGAAAAAATATATGAGAGGAATAATTATTCCTTTAGGATACCATGGATTTCCATTATCTGCTAAGAAGAAAAAATCCAAACAGAAACATGCTGACTTTTTGTACAAAGCTTATTACAAATATATTGAGAGACAGAAACTCTCTTCTCATCCAACAACTTTTCACCTCACCACAGAAAATCTTTTTTCGCGTTTCCATTGTTGTGTTTTTCACATGTAAAAGTTCCTCAGCACAATAGCTGAGGAACACCCAGCAATATAGCAAGTTCTTCTGAAACATACTCACAGAGGTAAGTCAGGCCACAGTTGCAGATTACATTTGTGACATCTTCTTTAAAAATGCAACAGTTTTATAGAAACAAAATTTGTATAGTGACAGAATCTCACACAGTCTTTAGCCATCGTGTCTTAAGTGTTCACTGATCACTCAGTATCTCAATTAATTAATCAATCAGAATTCTCATTCCCAAGTCAGCTTGCTAGGCTACTCAAGTTTAAATTTAAGCTTCTCCAAAAATGGTTTTCAATCATTTCATAATCATGAGAGTTCTCAACAGACTCAAGCAAAACCTTTCTCTACTGTTTACAGAGGGAGGAAAAAAAGAAGTCTTAATGGCCGGGCATCAAGGTAAAGGAAGCCTCAGAAGTTTTCTCTTGTCACTGGGACCCTTTTGTCATTTAAAAATATTCGTTTCTGCTAACATTTCTTTGGAAGGAGACATTCTTGCTCTCTGGGCATAAATGCAGCTGTCCAACTAAGCACATACAACATCCAAACAGCCATGTATTTATCCTTTCTCAGGGATAGCTAACAATCCATCCTGAGGAAGGGAAACTCCAACACTAATCTTATTTACCAAGACTCCTTTTAGCAGTCAATGATCAGTGGATACCTGCAAGCACACTTTTGAACTGTGAAACCTATTAACATGATCTTAAGTCTATTTTGCAAGACACGAAGCTGCAGAAACCAAGGTGGAAAAAAATTGGTCACCTCCTCTTGTATTAGCTGCTTTGAATGAGCTGGTTAATGACGGGAACTGGGTACTGAAAAATCTGCCAAGAACTGAGGGCTCTGATGCTTCTTAGCGAGACTCTGGGTGCCTTCACTCCTGCTGTCTCAGGCTCAACACCACAGAAGCAAAACTTTAGTCTCTCAGATGCCTCATTTCAATCAGACACTGTGGAAAACCAGCTTTCAAAACAGTCTTAGATCTTAATTTTGAAAAAATAGTACAAGAGGCAAAACCACAAACAGTCTGTTCTTCATACTGGATCTGTGCACTTAATTGAGAACACCTCTGCAGCATTCTTTCTGACAGCTCCTACCTCTCATGGAAATAAAATGGGGAGACAGAACAGGTTATATTTTCATTTTTTCCATATGGATCAAGATTCAGAAATCATAAAAATCGGAGCGCAACATGCAGTACTTTAGCTTTGTAATATCAAGCTGTTTAACTTTGCTTATGTCTTCCTTTGCTATGGTAGGTACGTGCAGCACTTTGTGGACAGAACTACACTTGAACAGGCGGGAGATCACATCTTGTCTGTGTTCACAAGGAACACGGAGCCCAGTCAGATTCAACACAACCTACCAGAAGGGTGGCCGTACTGGCTTGGGTTCAGCAGTACCCAACAAATACTTCCAAGGGGAAAGCAGAGGTACATGGATGCTTTTTCAGGCCAAGGTGAAGCAGAAGAAAAACCAAAGCAAACAAAAAAGCAAACGAAACAGCAACAAAAAAGAAAAAACCCAACAGCCATGACTGTAACTGTTGATTTGTATTTCTTTTCAGAAGGACTGGGAAATGCAGCAAAGAACAGGTATTTTACAGTAATTCTTCCACTTCAGTCATTCTTTTCCAGGGTGGAACATGTGAGTAAGGATTTAAATGATTCCCTCGTCATAACTGTATGAGTAACTAAATACATACACAAAAGCAGAATGCTCGTTGTTTAAATGGGAAGAGCACAAAAGATCACTCTCCACCAAAATAAGTTTGCACGGTGTTGACTCCCGAACGTTCAGTTTTGAAGTACATGGCATCCTGGTGCACCACTGCTATTTGTGCAGCAGTTCGTCAGCAGCGGGCCGCACTTCACCCCCTAAATTACACACAGGGCTTCTTTTTCTCCCTCACGACTGTGCCGAAACGAGCCACGACGCATACGCCCCGGCACAGCATAACAGCACACGTGAACGCAGGACACAATCTTCGCCAGACACCGAAGTGATTTTCCAGCAAGGCGGGAGGGCGGGAGGAGCGGTCGGTGGCAGCGCTGGCCTCGGCTGTGTCAGCTCTGGGCGCAACCTCGGCCCCGGCTCCGGGAGAACGCGGCCCGCGGGGCGCCCCGGCCGGCTGTGCCACGCCGGTGCCGCCACGACGCGCGGGACGCGACAGCGGCCCGAGGGCAGCGGCCACCTCGGCCACCCCGCTCCGCCTCCAGCCACGACACCAACCCCGGGGGCGGCACGGAGGGGGGCAGGGAAGGCCCCTCCTGCCTCGGCGGCCCGGCAGCCGCCCGCTGACCCGGGGCCCCGCCGAGCCCTTCTCTCGAGACAGCGGGCGAGGCCCGACCCGCGGCCCCGCGCTCACCTTCGGCGTCCGCCGAGGAGACGAAGGTGAAGTCCCCGCTGCTGGGCGCGTAGAGCGGCGGCTGCTGAGCGCCCGGGGGCTGCATCTCCCCGCCCTCCGCGGGGGCCGCGGGGCCGGTGAGGGCGGCGAGGGGCGAGCGGGCACCGGGGCCTGGGGCCTCCCGGGTCCCTCCTGCGGCGGCGGCGGCACCGAGCCCAGGGCGCAGCCGCCTCACGGGGCGACAACAAGCGGCGCCGCCCCTGCCATTGGCTGCTCGCAAGGCGCGCCCGCACTGGCCGGCGGGGCTCCAGCGCTCACCGCATCCGGCTGTGCCGGCAGTGAGCTCACTTCCACCCCGGTGTGAGGCTGCTCCTGGTGGGACGGCACACCGCCGTTTCCGCCCTCTCTCCCTTCCTTCTCTTCCTTCCCTTTCTTCCTTCTCTTCCTTCCCTTCCTTCCTTCCCTCCTTCCCCTCGGTGACACTGGATCCGTCCCTGAAGCCATGCAGAGCCTCCTGGGCAACGCACAGGTGCAGTGGTGGGATAGGGAGCAGGGGCTACAGCCCTGCCGTAAGTCCCCACCATTTACCGGCTCCTGAGTGCACCCCCTGTTCCAACACCGCCATCCAGCCAAAAGGGGTATCCCTTGGATATTTGCTGCTTTCAAAATCCCCACCCTGCCACCAAAAGAAGGTAAAAATTCCTCCAGCAAATGCTGCTCCAGTGAGAGGACAGCTTCTCCAATGTGAAACAGCTACCTTGCACCGGGGGCTCTGGAGGACTGCTGGGGCAGCACTGGCCCTTCTGCCTCTTCAGTGCAAGAGCTGCTGTCATCATCATGGGCAGTGTCAAAGAACTGAGGCCAGATGTTTGCATCCAGTCTGACCTTCCAGAACCGATCTGAAGGCTGACAGCAGAAACTCGGCATCTGAGACACCCTGGGATAATGGCTTCATGCCCTCACAGAATCCCAGAATGGGTAAAGTTGGAAGGGACCACCGTGGGACATCTGGTCCAACCTCCCTGCTCAAGCAGGATCTCTTAGACCAGACTGCACAGAATTGTGCAATACCTGTCTGTTGCACTGCTTGGTCACCCGCACAGTAAAGAAGTTCTTCCTCACGTTCAGGTGGAACTTCCTGTGCATCAATTTCTGCCCGTTTCCCCTGGTCCTGTTGCTTGGCAGCACTGACAAGAGCCTGGCTCCATCCTCTTGACACTCTCCCTTGGGATACTTACAGACACTGATGAGATCCCCTCTCAGTTTTCTCTTCTCGAGCCTGAAGAGGCACAGCTGCCTCAGCCTTTTTTGTAAAGGAGATGCTCCAGTGTCCCAGTCATTTTCATTGCCCTCTGCTGGACCCAGTCCAGGAGCTCCATATCTCCCTTGTACTGAGGATCCCAGAACTGGTCACAGCACTCCAGATGTGCCTCACCAGGGCTGAGTAGAGGGGCAGGATCACCTTCCTCAACCTGCTGGCAGTGCTCTTCCTAATGCACCCTAGGACACCATTGGCCTTCTTGTCCATAAGGGCATGCTGCTGGCTCATAGACAGCTTGTCCACGAGGATCCCTGTGTCCTTCTCTACAGAGCTGCTTTCCGGTAGGTTGTCCCCCAGCCTACACTGATGCAGGGGGTTATTCCTCACCAGGTGCGGGACCCTGCATTTGCCACCTCACCACCGTCCGCTACAGTTTTCCCTGAAGCAGCAGAGGAAAAATCACATATAATTGTATGTAACTTATTTGTAAATTTAAAACTGTCTTGATAGTACAAAATGCCCCTCCAGATCAGATTTTCCCTTTAAAATGTTGAACAAACAAGACATATGGTAAGAGCAGCTCATTTTGTTGTGGAACTTCTTTGTTACAAGACCTTTCAGTTTTTAACATCTCTTCCTCTTTACTCAGTTACAGTGAGCCTGTCAGTGTTCAAGGAACTTTGGGATGATACTCTTAGACATATGGTTTATTTGTAGGTAATCCCGTGAGGAGGAGCAAATTGGACTTGATCATCCATATGGATCCCTTCCAACTTGAGATATTCAATTGTATTTACCTACACTGTTAGGAGTGTACTGTTCCCTGTTATTTCTGGGGTATCTTGGATACTTTTGGAAACTGTGCCATCCAGAGGATACCATACACTTCTGTTATTGGACAAATTTAGACTCATGAAATCACAGGATCATGGAATCATTTAGATTGGAAAAGACCCTTAAGATCAAGTCTAATCATTAACTTAACACTACTAAGTCCACCACTAAACCATGTCCCTAAGTGCCACATCTACACAGTTCTTGGACACTTCAGGGATAGTGACTCCACCATTTCCAAAGGCATCTTGTTCCAATGCCTACCCACCCTTTCAGTGAAGACATTCTTCCTAGCAGCCAATCTAAATTTCTGCTGCAGCAACTTGAGGCCATTTCCTCTTGTCCTGTCACTTGGTACCCGTGAGAAGATGCTGACCTCCACCTCACTACAACCTCCTTTCACATAGTTGTTGAGAGCAATCAAGTCCCCTTTGAGCCTCCTTTTCTCCAAGCTAAACAATCCCAGCTCCATCAACTGCTCCTCATAGGACTTGCACTCCAGACCCTTCACCAGCTCTGTTGCCCTTCTCTGGACATGCTCCAGCACATCAATGTCCTTCTTGTGGTGAGGGGCCTAAAACTTCACACAGGACTTGAGGTGCAGCCTCACCAGTGCCAAGTACAGGGGAACAATCAGTTCCTTGGTCCCACTGGCCACACTATTTCTGATACAGACCAGGATGCCATTGGCCTTGTTGGCCACCTGAGCACACTGCTGGCTTATGTTCAGTTGCGGTCAGTCAGCATCACCAAGTCCTCTTTTGCCACGCAGCGTTTCAGCCAGTCTGGCTCAAGACTGTCAGGGGGCAGAGCATGGGGTTGTTGTTACCCAAGTGCAGGATTCAGCACTTCACCTTGTTGAACCTCGTACAACTGGCCTTGGCCTGTGCATCTGACCTGTCCAGATCCCTCTGTAGAGCCCAGACTCCTTTTTTTTTCTTTTTTTTCTTTTATTATTATTATTATTATTTGTTTGCTTGATTTTATTTTTTATTTAACTACATATAGTGATGACGACAAAGAATGCCATGTCAAGGAATTGCTTGCACTTTAGGCAAACCTTTCACTTGCTTCATTGCAATCCTTATTTATTGAAGTAGGGTTTTAAAGGAGTTTGGTACCTATCTCCTAACAAGACCAGCAACATACACTGCTAGAACAAGACTTGGAAGTGTAGGGGACGAAAGTAGGGTACCTCTTGATAACATGAGGAGTAGCCCCCGGGGCACTGTAAAAACGTAGGAGGAGGCAAAAGGAAAGTGGTGAAATGTCACACTGTATCAGCTTTGAAGAGGAAATTTGGGACAATGATAGTTAATGACAGAATATTATGCAATAAGATGAGTCACAAATGCACATTTTATTAAAGAGGAGCAGTGACAAATGAGATTGCATGATAGGCTGGGTGACTAGTTCTGTCCCTCCTTGTTTCATAGTTTCATGCACTGGACCTCACGTTATGCATGTGCTGTATCATTTTCTAAGTACAAGTAAATCACATGTAGGTTGATGTGAAGGAGGTGACGGTTTTGTGGCACTGCTGATGCCTAGCGAAGACGATATCTCGTTCACTATTTGGAAATATTTTCTGTATTTTCTCATTGTCTGTGATTCTGACTATGATCTTTGTAAGAACACGGGCAGCTAGGTCATTTGATTTCTCTGCTTTCAATAGCCTATTTATAAAGACATTAATTATCATTCATTAACTACTTTTTAAACATGATTTTGATAATATAAGGGAACTTCCTTCAATTATTTCCTTTTCTAGGGACTTTTTGACCAGCTGAGGTCCGCATGGAATGTCACAAAAAAGAGACACTGAAGGAGACAAAGGAAAGATGTTCTGCCTATGCTTACCTAAAACAAGAACAGCAGGTAGATTTTCAAGAGTTGCTCCTCCTGATGCTCTGTCATACACGAGCAGTGAAGGATCGAGAAATACACCTGATCCAGACATTCCTTATTTTTCTCAGCGTTTGCTCAAATATTAACATTTGTCTGTCCTCCCTCTTATTTCAGCCCCCTTCCCCTTCAGACTCTACAAATGAACAACCCGTTGTCCTCTGCCTGGGCTGTGCCAGCCGAGGGCGCTCTAGCACCGCTTTTGCCAGGTCAGGCCTTGGCCGGGCTTCCAGCTCAGGGTGGGATTCTGAGAACAAAATAAAAATAGTGTTTGAAACCAGCTGAGTAACTGCTGAGTAAATGCTACTAGGTTTCTCAGCATTTTCTGCATTTTCTCTTTCTGCGCTCTTTAGAAATGACCTTCGGTGATTAGGGCCAGACTACATGTGAAAATGTGAGCAACCATAAATTTCTTCAGTTGGTCTGCTGAAATTTGGGTTGTCTTGTAGCTCTTTGCACATAGCCACCCGTCCATAGCTGTTGGCAAATGCTGGCTGTTGGCGAATTAGCTGTTGGCAAATGCTTGCTTCACTCCTACCACCAGCGGGACGATTTGCTTTCCCTCTGGCTTACTGTATAGCAGAAAGGGAAAGCAAAAAGGAAAAGACTATGGTTTAGTCTAGATATCAGAGTTCCACAGTAAACATCTTAAATTATGAATTAAGTTAATTAAGTTAAATTGTGTGAATTAGTCACCATATTTCGGTGAAACCATTAAAGAGCAAATGAAGTAAACACGTTGTAGATACACTCCTTCCTACAGGTAAATATTTACTAACTTGACCATTAACTCTAGACAGAAAACCAGGTTTTTGATAACTGCCCTATCATAAAATTTCAAATAGTTATGAACTGGAACTTGCTTTATATCAAGAAACAGTTCTGTATGTTTCTGGCAACAGGAAGGCATTGCACAACTTACCCTTTAGGCAAACAAGATATTAAATAATTGTACAGGGATAAAACTTGCGGAGCAGGAAGCTTCAGATAATATGGAGACAGTTTTTGACAAGCACTACAACACTTTGCTGTTTACTGTCTATTAGCTCACACCATAATAAAGTATATAGTGCTGAGAATGTGTTGTTTTAACAACTTCCGAAGTTTGTAGACTGTTAGAACTTGAAAATACTTTTATCTCATTTAGAAAAGTAGTTTCTTAGACGTTTGCACTGAAGTCTTGATACGTGATGTATCCTAAATACCACAAAGTATCAGATCCTTCAGGTTAGTAATGCATACCGTAGTCAAACAAATCTGACAGACTGGCCCCAGAATGGGCTAATCTGCGTGAACTGCAAGTCAGATTGCAAAGGTTCCTTCACCTGACCTATTGCTGACTTTCTGTGAGGCCAGTCACTGGATACCAAGGTTGAAAAGTTTGAATAATGTTTGCTAGTGCCACACAATCCAATAACTGAAATGGAGATGGCAATTCGTATGTCTACCTTTGATAGCATGAAAAAAAATGCTTCTCTTGGATTTGTTCCACAGGAAGATCCCACTGATCTCCTATGAGTTACTTTCCCTGGGCTGAGGGGTCATTTATATTAATTACATGATACAGTAGCTGATCAGTAGGCTGTGTTTATCATTTCTGCAAACAACACTTACCATATATTTCATGGCATCAAACTATAGATAGCTGTAGTATGTGAGGCAGTAAACATCTAATTCTGTCTAGCTGTTTGCTGTGATCAAGATATTATAAGCATGCCAAAACAGTTCACCTAACAGCATGACCTGTTGTTTTTTTTCTCCATTCCATTCATAGCTGAAGGGATCAGAAATTTGAGAAAGCTATGCTTATTATACATGAATCATTTGACAGCTATTGAGGATGGCATAACCTACATTGTAAAATGAGTCCCTGGTGAACCAAGTGACCTTGAAGAAATCCAACTAGTCAACTGCTATATCTTCAGTGATGCTGTGGAAATTCTAGGTAGTTGTAATAATAGTAACTTTACAAATTGAATATGTGTGTTTTGAAAATCAATACATAATTCCCTAACACAAGAAAAAAGCATATGATTCAATGATAATAAGTCCTTCTTTGTTCTAAACAATATTTTAACTGATGGCTTAAGTGACAGAATGGAGGATACACTTACAAAATTTCACATGATACTGATCTTGGAAGGCTTACAAGTCCTGTTGGAATACAAAACCACAAATAAAATTGGATGCATTTAAGAGGAGGTTTAGAAACAGCAATAGGGAATTCGTTACAGACTGATATAAAGGGCTGTAGCTGGGAATGAGTCATCACATTCATTAATATAAATGGAGATTTATCTGTGTAACAGAAAAGAATCAGAGCTCTTCTGTGAAGGACAGGAAAAACTATGCTATTGCGAAAAAACATGTGCTGGTGAGTCCTGAAAAACAAATCTGTCCTCAGCCTCAGTATGATTATGAAGAAAGGTACAGAGAAGTTGAGAGAGAGCACCAAGAAGTTAGAGCTTAAGGAAACATGACGTATGAGAAATGGTTTAGTTTTGTTTTGGTTGAGACAGAAGACTGAAAAAGAGCTTTCCCAGTGGACTTAGAGTCTTTCATATTTGAGAAATGCTTTTCTCCAGAACCACATATTGAATCAGCAGCTTTAGGATTATTTGGATTTCCTTGTTTGCAAGTCAGACTGGAGTGAGCATAGTATCATATCCTCTTCTGGAAGAAACAGGTGAAAAAAAATTAAGGGAGAGATGATCTTGCACAACCCCAGATCTTGCAACCTCTAACACCTCTTGGTCTTTAAGTGATTTCAAGGAGTGTTCACTTCATCTGTGTGCTTTTTATGAGCTCATTTTTATTAGCTTTGACATTTCACAAATAGATGAATTAGGGAAAGCTCTTAAGAAAAAGGTAACAAAGTCTATAACCTGATGGATAATAGGTAGGTGTTTTACCAATTTTTTTTTTTTTTCAGTTAGATAGTATAGTTGCCTCACCTAGCAAAGAGAAACTTTTCCTACTGGCAGGACAATTCTAGTATAGTTACATCTCTATAATTCACTATGGGAAAATTTACTGCTGGACAAAATATGCCAATGAAAAGTTAGACGTCTAAAATGACAACAGGATGTTTAGAGCATATTAGTTCTACAAAAGAGGCCATTAAACAGAGATGTAAACAAAGAGCTATTCTGTAGTTATTTGCCGCAAACAAATATATACTTCACAGCAAAACACCAGATAGCTTACTGGAAGTGACTTTTACTGTCTTTAATCTACGACCATTTTGGCTTATAAGAAGTCATCATTTATCCCTCTTTCACAGTAAGCCACCTCTCATTTAATATATCGTAAGAATTTACATATGGACATTATAGCAAAGTTGCAGATGTGCTCTCAAGTTCACATTGTCATCCACTTTACAGGAAATGCTTCTTTTCTGATAACTTTAGTTCCTGGTGTAGACAAGCCAAAATGCAGTTTCCAGGCCCTCATCGTATCAAAATATCCCAGGAGAGCACTGTGTGCACAAGGAAGCTCCAAACAGAGCTGAAGAAAACAGTGGAGTCACTTGGCGATTTCTGTAAAAAGTGGTGGCCAATTAAAGGCACTTGCAAAAACTCTGACCTAGAAAGCTGCTGACAGAATAGAGTTAATGGCTATTGTTTAACCTGAAGAAGAAAGTGTGCATAGACCACGAAGGGAGCCTTGTTAAGAACAAGATCTTGGACAGTTGGTGGTAAAAGTTCAGTCCTGGAGATTGAATGAAGATTTCTTTTTTTGTTGTTTTTTTGGGGATGATTGCAATTAAAGGACCTTAGGGAGAAACTCAGGGGAAAACCAGTAGCTCTGACACAATGCTGAGAAATTGGAATGAACAAGAAATATTTATTTTGTACTCCAGTACAAAATAAATGTGCAGTTTTGTTGCCAGTTGGCATCTCAGACATAATAATAACAAGCTGGAAATGTGAGCTATAGAGCTGTCAAGTTTTGGTGAGGTCGAGAAAGAAAATAAGAGCCAGATGAGGGCTTATGTCTGATGCTATGCCAAAAGCCAAAAGACTATGTGAGCACTGAGGCAATCTCCTTCCTAGAGCTGTAAATGGGTATATAAAGGTTTTCAGTAGAGAAGAGGAAAGAAGAAAACAACTGAAAAACATGCCTATTGAACAAATGATGTTGCTCAGATATCTGGGGACAAATCTGTACAATTCATTTGACACTGTTATCAAATTGAATTGCTGACTTCACTTGTTTTCTTATTGTTCCAGTCTGAAGACCTTCTGCTTTCTATGAAAAAAATAACAAAATCAGACATAGTTTCATTATTGTAATTAAAGGACTATTCTCTTCTTCCCAGTGTGTTGTGTTGTCTTTTATCCTAGAATGTCATGTTTCCAGAGAGACTGCACTGCAATGGCACCCTTTAGCCTTCCCTTTGTGCTGATGTAAGTAAATAGTATAGTGCACAGCAATAGAAAATCAGGCACAGGAAATGTGGAATATTATGTTGTACAGAGAACTGCTGTGTGTTCCATGTCTTGTGAGATCAGAAACAAGTGCCATTAATTCCGGTCCTTGGAGGAATCCCTTACTTATCATAAGCAGTAGGAAAGTGTTTCTTAGGACTGTTGACAGGGTAAAAAAAGCAAGCATCTGAAAAGCAGTATTTTAACCCCTTTTAAAAATGAATAAGTGAGCCTTTGGAGGACTGTTCTAAAGAGGAATCAATTGTAGCCTGTGGACAGTCTCAGTCCTACCAAAAGAAAGGCATAATAAGGCAAGACCCCAGTTGTTCCATTGTGGAGTCACTGAATAAGCTTCCATTTTGTTGTGCTGTTTTCCTTGCTAAACCAGCACATTTCTGTACTTCTCTAAAATATTTTTAAAGTGAAAAATTAACCAGATGTGTTTGTCCCTCCATCCTATAAAGCAAAGGAACCTGAGACATATAAAGCTGATTTTTCACATTCTCTCAGTTGCTTTCCTCAGTTTTTCTCCACAGTATGTTGAATCATATTCTTTTATATTTTGTACATGCTTGTAGTAAGCGCAGTAGTGCTGTCTACAAACATGAACAATTTTAAGTTTGTTTTTACAGTCTGTGCCCTTCCTTCCTAAAGATCTGATAATTAACATGCGGAGTTATAATGCTGTTGCTACACATTCACAACTTCAGGATAAAAAGATGCTGATGAGGTACTTAAATTATCAAAGCACAGATATGTAGAATGCAGGAAACTTCACCCTACAGAAGATCATTGTTTGTTCCTACAATACAGTATAGTGTATGCTTTCAATGATTTATGAACGATTTAATCTGCCTTCCCAGTCCTCTGGACCTGAATTAGTCTCCTGATAGCTCTGATTAACTTGACCCCCTTCAGCCATATAATGCTGGTTTTGCCTGTAGATAAGCAGCTTTTGGTTCGTTGTATTTGGACTGTTTCCCACAAGTGGTATAAATGTGTCCTTAATGCTTCTTACAAGTTTGTTAATAAGATTAGAAGGATGATTGTAATATTTGTTGATTACTATCCAGTATACTGCTAATCCATAGCGGTGAGGAAAGGGAAGTACACAGCATGGATTTGAGCATAAATCTCAAACAGTAGCACTCGTTAACTTTCAGCAGCTTATGTATTTTATTGTGCTCATTGCTAATTAAAATTCTTACACGGAAAGCTTACTTCACCCTAGGCTTGACCTGCCTCATATGATGCACTGAGGGGGCAGTTTCCTTGAATTAGGGTAGTTTGGGCATGTGACAAGTATTCTCTGATCACCTTCCTTGTTGTGAGTCTCTAATAACTAGCTAGCACGCAAGAAGAGTATTAACGTCCTTATTGTGTTAGTCCTCCTGTGTGAAAACATACTGGGGTTCAGTAGGAAGGAAATAAAGTTGGGACTATTTCTAACCATAGAGATGCCTTCCCATGTGGCAAGCAATTCTTTAGATTTGTTCCTCTGCATTTGCTTTCCTTTTCTTCTTTACCTTTACTCCTTCCTTCCCTTTTTTCCTGTGAATTTTCCCTGATATCCTTTTTTTGTAATATAAAGGGATTTTTAATAAAACATATTTAACTAGATTTTGACTGGGATATAGGAATGATCAGGTTACTTTTGTGGGAGCTGCAACTGCTCAAATTCTTTCAAAACTGGGACCTCAAAAATTAGCTTAAGTTTTGGATCAAATGGTACCACCTGCCAAAAGGCAAAAACGTAACAATAATAACGGATTTGTTAGTCTTAAAACTCAGATTTTTTTTCTATAATTATAAAAATGTAATAGGGAAAACAGCAAAGGGTAACATAAGAGTAACCTCTGTGAATCTTCAGCAAAGGTTCAATAAAAATTTCAGATCAAAGGGAATTGATTTACTGAGCCTCTGCTCTGCATCATGTAAACAATCAATGACTCCATTGCTGCTAGATTAGACATCTAGATTAGACATCAGCAATCACTCCTCGGTATTCACCTAATTTCAAGGGGGAAACTTCTTATTTATGTTAAAATGATGCAAGAGCAATTTTTTTTTTTTTGTTAAGCCTTGCATCCAATTTCCATTTTAAAGACTTACTTGGCTCCTGAAAAAAACTCCAACAGAATAAAATTTCAATCTACACTTCAGAGGCAGAGCAAAACCAGATTTGTTCTTCAAAATATGATGAGGTGTTCACACACTGTCAACTGTAAGAGCAGATTTGCTATCCAAAATGCTAAAATAAAGATGGAATAATAAATTCCTGAAGACTGCCTAAAGACAACAGAGAATATTTTCTCTACAGACTTGATTAACAAAGATTTTGTGACGAATGAAAACAGCCAATTATTTGAATTGTCCTTGAGCCAATATGACTTTATTTAGCAAGGACTCTATGAAAACATTAGTTTAACTTCATGTGATTGTGGGAAGCTGGAAGAATCCGCAGGTGCAGGGTTTTATTTTCTTGAAGGAATTTTTCAGAGGAATGTACAGAATTCCTAAACTAAAAAGATGCAGATTTATGGCATTTCTATTATTCTTTGCTTTGTAAGATTAGTTTTATGTATTCCTATTTTCTTTTAGTTTTCGAGCATCAATAAAATATACAAATATATAAACCAGAAACAGGTATTGAATCACTTTTCCGGCATACACTGGAACTTTCTGACCCTGGAATGCATATGAGCTAGTTTAGTTAATGATCAGATTCAATGCCCCAAATAAATTGCGGGTCAGTCTATTATATTTACTAATGACCACTAGGTGTCACTGTGTCTCTACAAATACAGCTAAAGCGGACGATAATTTATTAAGGAAATAAATCAGTTGCATGTAATGCATACCATTCTTGTGGCTTTTTATGGAACTGTCAGGTTGCTAATTCTCCCATGTATATGAAACTCTTAAAAACCCCAAAGTAATGAACAGCTAATGATAAGAAAACAAGCAGTCAACGGCATGGGTGTGGTTCATTTTATATTTCTTTCTTGTCCATGCATTGGCTACAAAAAAAAGAAAGAAAGACTACCACACATTTTGTCCAACCTCTGCAAGTATTGTGTTATTAGAGCCTCGTACCTTACTGAAGTTAGAGGCTGTTCTCCTTAAAAGATTCATAGTAGCTATAAATATCGACCTCTGCATGGAATTCAGCCTGTAAACAACGTGTGCTCCAGAAGAAAGTTCTTTCTTCAGTGAGTATTTTAAAAAGATTGATTATGACACACAACAGCTCAAAACTCTGGTTTCCAACTCTCAGTTTCACCAACAGCTTCACTCTGACCAAGAAAGCAAAGCCCAGGATGGCTTTCAATCTCCGTACAGACCATATTACTCCCCCTGAATACTTCAGCTATTTAGGTTTCACAAGACAGAGTGTTGTTGCCAGTGAGGCTGACCATGCCCTACTTGCACAGCTGACCTCAAGAGCAGCAGCCCAGTCTGGAGCTGAGCTGTGCTGAGCTCCTGCCAGCAAGGGCTAAAGGGTTCTTGCAGGACTGACAGCAAGAAGAGCAGAGGCAGAAAGAGGTGCTGCTGTCAGAGGAAGAAGGAACCTGGATCCTACTCACCAGCATATTTTAAAGTCTGACTGGATAGTCCAAGTGTATGAGTGGCCTCTCACAGTCTTTTTCCATAAGATTCTGCCATGTGTTACTGTCATGAGCTGCACATAGGGAAGGCTCAGAAGAAATATGTGGTGATACTCTCTTGGCATCTGTGAACTTAACACCAACACAAGTAAAAATTATTGAGACTGACAGATTGTCCTGAGGATATGAGATGCAGCATTTCTTTAGTCTTGCTCCTATGGTTATCACAGAGCAAGGACAGAAAGTGCCAGTGGAGTGCTTTTTTTTTGGGGGGGGGTATCAAATTCATGTGATACATTCAACTATCTGAAGCATTTATGAAGTACACAGGCAGCTGTTGTTATCAGTTACAATATTCTGATTGATCAGTCTCAGCAGGAGAGGTAAGAAGGTCAGTATCCTGATGAAAATAGGGGAGAGAATTACTGACTTAATGAGAGTCATATATATTTTGTCTTCTAAAGTCTGAATATGCATTAGAAACATTCCCCAGTGAGGAGCTGAAGCAACTATGCAGTTAGCTCTGCCTTTGTGAGTCTGCTGGTGCCTAAGCAGTTGCAATAACTGGGGCCTTGAGACTGCAACTAGAATTGCCTAAAACTTTGGCTTTCATACTCCAAAACATACAATATTTCCCCTCTGACCTGGAACGGAAACTATAGGCATTGTCTGGCCCTTGACAGATTTTTTCAGTTTCCCTTCTTTGGTTTTTGTTGTTGTTGTTGTTGTTGTTGTTGTTTTCAGAAGGCAAGGGAGCTGACTTATCTCCTGGGGACACCCCAGCAGGTTTGCTGCCACAGCCCTGCAGCTGGGCACAGCACTCCATTCTGTGGCAGAGAGCCCAGGACACTCAAAAGCCCCCACCTGTATCCTGGCTTCTCAGCTCCTGACCCCAGCCCAGGCAGCCTAAGAGCTGTAGTGTCTACCTTTGACACCCAGTCCTCTGCTGAGAAGAGGGGAAGTCTTGTGACACCTTGCATGAACTGTATGTCCCAGAGCTCCTGTGCTCTGTGTTACAGCCTGGGAGGGCAGCAAGAAGGGAATCCTCCAGCTGCACAGGCAGGGGACTTGAAATCTGGGGGCCTGTAGCCATCAGCTAGCCTGAAGAGCAGACTCACCTGCGCCTTGCATATTCTGTAAGCACAGAGTAAATCTATGGGGGGGCCACTGCCATTCTGCCAGTAGCCAAAATGGCAAATTAACCCCTGTCAAAATTTGAATTTGATCTCTCAAGCCCCAGATCAGGTCTATGCCTGTGGAACCCAGATTTATGAAGAAGTGCTCTCTGAAGTGCTTCTTCCCAAGATCTTAATGGCAAGGTTCTCATCTTCCTTCTTGGCACCAGGCAGAGCCTGGTGCTGTTTGGCCCTTCCCTGTTCCCAGCCAGGTTTTGCAGGGGTGGAAATGAGTCGAGCAGTCCTGTTGCTACCAGGATGGAGTCTGTATTACTGTATCTTTTCTGCCTGGTCTTCTGTCAGGAAGCCTGAGCAACGGGCCTTGCTTGCTTCTCAGCAGAACCTGTCATCAGCTGTTGTAGCCCAGAGGCAGGGCTCTGAAGACTGCAAGCAATTAGGGAGTTTTCTTCTTGTCAAGTGCAAATTGCCTTTCTGTTCACAAACTGTAAACTTTGAGTCTTCAGCTCCTTCCAGCTCAACTCATTTTAAGCTTTGCCAGGGCTGGCCAGAGCTTTAGACCTTTGAGACGCAAATTCCTGAACCACCCTTTACATGAATTGTCAGAAAGGAAATACAACTGTGATTTGGAAAAAGGTTATTGAAAACAAACTATTTCCAAAGAATATGTTGCTTTTGACAGGTCAGCATTTTCCAGTGGCATTACATTTTGTCCTCAAATTCCTGAACAGCTTCGGTCAGGTCTCTGTTCCGGTTCAGAGACAGCAATGAGATCATCTAGTCAGCAAACCCAGTTTCGTAAAAGTTCCTTTCTCAAGCTGTGAGTTTCTGCTTTGTGAGAAGCTTGCTACTACCTTAAAGTGCAGTTTGCATTTCAAATTTCCCTTTCTTACATTTCAAGTGACTGATAAATTCAGGCACCATGATCCAAATTGGCCTCAGAAGTGTCTGATTCAAGGCAAAACAAAAGGTAATGGGACTTGCTTTTCAAGGCTATTTCTGATTCTCCTCCTTGCCAAAGAAATAAGAGGTTGACCAGAGGGGGAGAGACAAAGCATTCTGGAAATATCAAACAGGAATTTCGTACCATGAAAGTTCACCTGGTTAGCACTTGGATTTATCTTCAAAGTGAGACTGAATGTAAACCAGTCATAATGCAGATGCAGTCCCAAAACTTTTCAGTCCACTTTTAAGCAACATTAAACATTGTGACTAGCTGTAGAAGTCCTCTGTGTGCCAAGGAAACTTTTTAAAACATGCATACTTTTGCTCACTTGGGACAATAAATAAAGAGAATAGCAAACACCCTAGACATGGGACTTTAGGTGAGTCAAACTGAAAATACATTTATTGACCCTAAAGTGAACTTTACTGAACTGTGGACAGACAGGGTGTCGTGGTTTTAGCTAGACAGCTACAGAATTTTCTCCCTTCCCCTGAGCCATCAAAAAATGCTTAGTGGGACAAAAGATGTAGCCGGGGCTGAACTATTCGTTGCCTAGGAACAGGGCAGATAAGGAACTTCACCTTTGGTCTTTTTTTTTTTCTCTGGTCTCCTGGGTAAGGAGAGGGAGGAGGGGGGGGGGGGCGGGGGAGTGGGGCTGGAACTCAGGAGGGGGGAGAAGGTTGTGGTGCCGGTGACCGGAGGAGCTGCTGCTGCTGCAAGCTGCAAACACTGCCTGGTTGGGTTCTTCTTTTTCTTCCTGCCGGAGGGGAGTTTTGATGCTGCTCTCTCCTCAGCTGTTGCTGGCTGCTTAAAGCGAAATCCTAACCAGCTGAAGTTTGTGGAGAACTGTTTCTGTTTTATTGCTGTTTTCTTCTTCACCCTTCCCCCCCATTCTCTCTCTCCTTTCCCAGTGTGGGAAGGGGAACCGAGTTTCATTGTTGTTTTTTTTTTATTCCCTCCTCGGACATACCTGGAGGGTATTGTTTTTTTCCCCCACCCCACGCGGCCGTGACCAGGGACCCCACAGCGCCACCTGGTGACTGAAATCGGACATTACAAGTCCT
>JAYRBT010000114.1:33763982-33784616 GCA_036023395.1 Myiotriccus ornatus
CTGTTAATACACATATACCTTTTAATAAAGGGCTGTTAGTTTTCCTTTTCCATAAGTTGTTTTTCCTTCAATCGGAGACTCTTAATTTTGGATTTATAATTGCTTAGAGGAAGGAGTTCGGATCTTTTTTTTTATAACTCATCCTCAGCAAAAGACCTTGTCTCATTTAAACTGGGACACAGGGTTACCTTGCACCATTCATAAGATGCAGTAGTGGTACAATTCCAGATGGATCAGGCACTTCCAGACCTACCCTTCAATCAGACCTGAAGAAAGCAGTTAAGCATGAGAATTCTCTATCTCTGGCCTTTTGTACACAGACATAAGATTTGTTCTGAGCTTCATGGTTACACTTGGGTCCGTCTGCCAAGCTCTAAGATGCAGGGATTTACCACAAACTTCTTTACAGGTCATTGAGGACTCTCTAAAATACATGGCATGTGGGTAGCTTATTGCTTAAATTTTACATGACTCATGCAAATAAAACTGAATAATAACAATATCTCTTGAACTCAATAAACCTGGAAGACTTTTAGATACAGTTAAAATAGTGCACAAGCCAGAAGTATTATTAAAACTGACTCATCTCAGGACTGTTTTAGCCTGAGAAGCTTGCAGCTGGTTTATGTCAAGGTTAGTGTGGCTGCAACATCCTGATGAAACCAATTTAAGCCTCCCTTATTCATTTTTCTACTGTGTTATAGCTGTCATCAGTGTATAGACCCAGAGTTAACCTCAAGGATATCTTTGAAAAATAAAGGTAAGCTTGAGTTTATAGGTTTTGGTTAAACAGATAAAAACCCCTGTAAAATATTGGGAGCTATCTAGATCTTCAGCTCAATGTAAATTCAGAGGGTTGCCATAGAAACAAGTGCCTATTTTTCATACTGGAAGAAACTAATGAATTACAACAGTGAGTTAAATAATTTAGAAGATGAGTAGGGATGGCTGCTTAACTCTCACGCAGCAAGTTTGTTCTATTTATAGCATAGTTTCCTTTTTTTCCTCTTTCTCTCTGTATGCATTTTAATAATTTACTTATTCACTAATAAAGTATTCAGTGAGGTTAGTAAGTTCAGCACCCTGTTCTATACCATTGAAAATGTGAGTTTGGGAGACTTGCTTCTGAGGTCAAATGAAGAGGCTGCATAAAGAAGATGATCAGTTTGAGGGCAGAGGCAGTGATGCTGACACGATGGCATGTATGAACAGTTCTGTGACCGATTTAGCAAATGTAGTGTGATGACACCATTGCATGACTGACAGTTTCATTGCAGAATCTGAAATGACACTACACAATTATCCTTCTGCCTAGAAATAAAAGGCAAGTTGAATGTTGATCCAGTTAAATAGTTCCAGGAAGGGAATGCAGAGGATCCCATTTGAATGAGACAATGCATTACTCTGTGCGTGATGTTGAAAACAGGACATGGGCAAAATCTCTCATCATGTTTGAAAGGGGCACACAAAGACCAACTATTATGTCCAGGTATTCAGGCAAGTGAGAAGGCAGCAGCAAGGTCCCAAAGGCAATGACAATTTTGGGGAGCAGCAAGTCTCCAAAATATTTATTTAAGTAGTAGTTTATTTGGTAAAAAAAAAAAAAAAAAAAAAAAAGGGGCAGCTATATAAAAATAAGAACTCTGGGAAAAGAAATACCTGAAAGGGGCAACTAAAGACTAAATTTTTGCAATTAACATGAAGACTATTTATAGACAGTTTATGAAAAGCTCAGAAGGATGGCAGGACTTATACCACACAGACTTCAGATGTGTCAGCACACTCCACCCTGAGTCCAGCAAATCAATTGACATGATTTAATGTCAGGTTAATGGAAGGTGTTTGACGTAAGAAGACAGGCTTTCAAATATCTGAGGCTACACTGAAAGGAAGAAAATGGAAAACAATATAAAAACTGGCAGGTTAAATATAAATACATATGAAGGTAGGTTGGAAAAGAGTTTGAGGAACAACTCAAAAAAATCATAAAATGTCATGGAGATTCCTTTTCAAATAGGTGAAGAATAAAAAGCCAGACAGAAAATTGGCAGAACAATGGATGACCAAGCATAAAAGGGAATACTCAGAAAACACAGGGTCAGAGCAGAAACAGGAACAAAAAATTTTGTAGATGTGCTTTCTTTGGAGACTTTGGGTAATATTTCCCCATCAGACTCCTTATTCCTAGGGGATGAATCTGAGAATGTGTCATGAAATGAATTGTCAGTGAAAGGGGAACTATCGACAAAGTGAATAGTAAGAGACCACCGTACCCAGGTGTAGTACAGAGCAAAATTGTAAACAATTGCAAGCTGAAATAGCTGAACTATTAACTGTTACATATAACATCTTGTTTATAATCACCAGCTGTAATGAATTTCTTAAATTTGTCAGAAAAAAGCATTTGAAACCATTGAAAACACCAGTTAAAGAGGCAAAACCAGTGGTAGAGAATCTAATCAATGAGCTGGAAAAAGGGTTGAAGAGTGAAGTGGAAAAATTTGCTGATGCTACTGTATTGTTCAAGGTAGTCAAAATGAAAGCTGATGGTGAAGGTTTGCAGGAGATCCCTATGATGTTGGGGCAGTAATAGAACAACAAATGACACTGAGTGCATAAATGTGAAGTAATGCCTGCAGGAGAAACAACCTTATATACGTGTTAGATTCAGAAACAGTTTCTGTCACTCAGGAGAGAGGCTTTGAAAGGTATCCTTACTAATGAACAACTAAGCTGCTAAAATGCTGGAAATTATCCGGAAAAGAGTATGGCATGAATCCATAGTGGTCCCAGAGCTTGAAAACTCCGTGCACTTCCAGTGTCATCATCTCAAAAAGTTTGTAGTAAAAGTAGAAAAGATAAAGACAAGGACAAGAAGGACCATGGAAGCCAGACATGACTTCTCCAAGAGAAACAGCATACAGCCCAGAAAACAATGGAGGGATGCTGCAGTAGACTTCTGCAAAGAGAATAGCAAACAAAAGACATATTTGGATTAGTTGTCTCCTGCCTTTTCTGATATAAGAACTATGGATATTAAATAGACTCAGCAGGTGACAGATTCAAAACAAACAGGAAAGAGACACTTCACTTAATGCATCACAAGTCCTTAGATTCCTGAACTGACTATGCACCACTGAAGCATCACTAGATACCTTCCATATTCTTATGCACTAGAACTTGGAAGTTTCCAAAGTTTCACTTGGAAAATTTGTATACTTCCAAATGTAAGAATAGGGGCTCTCCTAAGACTTAGAGTCTTAGGGGAAGGATGTTATTCTCATGTCCTAGGAGAACGTTGCTATTCTCAAGCCATAACACAAATTAATTTAATTCCTCTCCTTTCCATTTTCTGAGTTTATTTGTTAAAGGCTTTTATCATGTCAGCAAAATATACAAGGACCTGGAATTGAACCATTGTAGCAAGAGCTTCCCAAGAAAACTGGGGATAAATAGATAAGTTTAGTTTCGGTTGAACTTCAAGCAGGAGTCATTTTGGTAAACACAGATCTCCATAGAGAAAACATCCCTTTTAAGAGAGAAACAGTATTAGATTACAGGGTATGTGCCACCATTTTTCCACATTCCAATTTAACGTTCACACAAGCTCTTCCTCACAGATGTGACATTTCACTTGACACTTACTGCATGTCACGCACTGGCCTGAAGGCAGTAGGTGAAAATGACATGGCATTTAAAGAAAATGTTCCCGACAGCGTTGTCATGATCTGCAATCACATGGAAATCACTACCATTTATTTACAGTGGCTTGGTTAAAGACCTGTACCCAGCCCAAGGGAACAAAGCAGTGACCTAAACTCTTAAATAGAATTCCGCTTGAAATAAAATAAAACAAAGGAAATATGCCACAGTGATAATATTTGAAAGATCTGCTGAGTAGCAAAATAAACACTGCCTCTATTTATCTGGCTATCAATCCATGGAGAACATAAAGAATTTTGTCATTTCTGGAATGGTGATACTCGTGAGCATCTTTGGTATCGCTTAACTCACATACACAAAGACTTAGTAGGAAGACACAAGATCGAAACCATCCCTTTTTTTAACTTGGTGTTACAGTCAACACTGAGTAAATAACAATATTCCTTTCCTTTTCCCAGTGGCCATCAGTCTTATTTACCCCAGAAATTCCAGCTATTCTCAATTTTAATTTAATATCCAAAATAATCTTGTAATGTGCACTAAGAAAGCAGTTTTGATTATTTGCATATTTTTAAAAGGAATTTACAAATAAGATGGATTTGTTTAAACAACAACATTTTAAAGCATACATGATGTTCTATACGGGTAGCTGGGAGGCAGGATATGTGGATTACAGCCATTTCCCTTTGCAGATGTGATAAATAGGCTTGGGAACCACATGCAGCTGTCCCCATGGTACATTCCATATGGAGGTTCGGAGGGCAGAGGAGGAGTGGGTGCGTGGCACGTGCTCACACCTGTAGCACCTGCTGTGTGCAGCACACCAGCCACATCCCTGCAGCTCACAGAGTGCCCAGGGCTGTCCCTGTCAGCCTGCTGGAAGAGCAGTACCCACCTGGCAGAGCAAAGTGCCCGTGGAGATGCGTGCTTGAACTGGCACTCAGGTCCGGGATATGCTCCTACTCTCTCCTCTAGTACGTGCCTGATCCCATTGCCGTGTCAGACCTTACATTCCAACATGGAAAAGGAGCAAGTCTGAGTTCAAACACTGCCCAGGGAACAGCACAGATGCACCCACGATTCTGGGGAGTTTCCTGCTTAGTCCTCCTTCTGGGTCATATTTCTGACTGCCTATCAGACAGGTGTGAAGATGCTCACTCTTTTGCACTAGAAGAACAGAATCAGCCATTGATGTTCCTAACAACAACCTCTTCAGGTACATAAAATCAAATCAGAATAACAGGGCCATTCTTTCATTTTGTGTATCCTTGGGCTGCCTTTACCACATGCTTCCACATTTTCAGTGAATGAGGTAGTAGTGCTCCAGACACACTCAGTCTGCCATGTGCACCACTCACCATGTACACCACTGAACAATGAACAGAAATGTTGTGGACAAAGCAATAGATAAAACTCTCAGAGATTCAGTGCAGTGCTTAGCAGCAACGAAAAAACAAATCCATGATATATAAATAGAAGCACTGCTTATAATCTGGCAAAAATAATTTTAGCATGATTTGAAGTGGACAGAAGTATGCAAAAAAGAACAATACGCACAGAGATGAATATTCAGGGACTAGTATGAGAGGAAACAGTGATCGGAGTAGTGTCTGAGTACATTTTCTGGGGTTACAGAGAGGGTAATGGAGCAAATGGCCTGGTTCTCCCAGGGGACCTGCATGAGGAGTTCCAAAAGGACTGCATTTTACATCCATGACCAGAACAAAGAAAATTGCCCAGAAACAAAGGATAATCTTAGCACTAAAATTCTGATGCCATCAACTCTTCCTATAAATTCAGTGGCTTTTTGATGAAGCCCTTATGTTTCCAGAGCAGGGAAATGAACAAGGAATGACCAGGAGAAACATCCTGAAAGGTAGCTTAGTTATCTGCTTGGAAGAGGTAAAGAAACAGCGAGGAACGACGCCAGGGCAGTGACCCTGCGAATGTCTTGTCTTCTTTACATAGGTTTCTCATTAGAACCAAATCTCTGATCTGAAACAGTAGGAGTCAGCAGGATAAATGTACTGTAAGAAACATATTTTCATCCAACAGTTCAAAAGCCTCATTAAAAATGGTAAAGCTTAATCTGTCCACTGTGGGCTGTAGCAGCAGACAGCACGGGTGGGGCCTCAGTGCAAGTCTTGGCTGCCTGTTTTTTTAGGGAGCTTGAATAAAGATATTTATTCTTGGAAGAAAATAGGTCAGTTATTTTCTATGGCAACTGGAAAATAAACACGCAAACTGGCAGCAAAACATCTATCCCCTTTTTTTTTCTTTTTAAGACCAAGTAAAAGGTTACTTTGTAATATTCATTGCTAAACTATTTATTCAGTTAAATTCCATGTTGGCTTTTTACAGCCTTGCAGTCCGCATTGCTGGGAGCTGATGGGATGAGCCGCAAGAACTGCTGTGGGAGCTGAGCTTGAGCCTGAGCCTAAGCCAGACCCAGGCCACTGCTGACAGCGAGTGGGGAGAAATTTCACCTGGGTGCTCATGCAGCAGGAAATGTGAATCATGAGCACTGTCTCACTTCTAGCAGGATTTGTGTGTGCATCATTTGTATATGAATTAAATCTACATCTTAAAAACTGTCAGTACTGCTGGGTTGTTGAGGTCAGATGGAAGATACTTATTTACATTCTTCCCTTGTCTCTGCAGAAGCCAGAACTACTTGATTTCAACACAGCAGACAGCCTGCAGTTCATTCACTTCTCTTAAGCTTGAGCCATTTTTGTTTCTGTAGGTAGCTTCTTCCTCCCAAAAGTTGGAGGGTTTCCTCAGAGGGAGGAAAGGAGTCTCCTGGTTCCTTTCAAAACAAAGCTGGATGACTTCTTCAGCATCTCTTCTCTTTTTAACAAAGGGGAGTGTTAGCCCCTCTGAGACTATTTTGAACTTTCAGTCCTATGCCTCCCTGTCAACCTCTCTTCCTCTCTTGTTGTCAGTGGGTGACGTGCCATGCACTGACTGTGAGAAAAGACAGGTAACATTTACCACTTCGGTCTATACTTGTCAGCTGAGCCTCAAATTCTTGTTTCTTGTATAAACTTGGAGTAACCTAAAGGATCTGATTTGCGGTATTCACTTCAAACTTAGAGTCAATTGATGAAGCTTCACAGAAGTACAGCTAATATGGGAAGCTAGCCTGTCTTCTTGGAATAAGTCAGAGTTATTTCAGTTATTTCAAGACAAAAGGATCAAAATGATGGACTACAACTGAAGTCTGGTTTTATAAAATAGGAGTGTCTTTGAACAGCACGAAAAAGGGGCAGCAGTAGTGAGGTAGTAGGTACAGTACTGAAATATAAAATATGAAAATTCTTAAAAATATCTTCACATTCCCGAGGAGCAGAGAAGAAAGCTTGCTGCTGCTATTAGCAGCATGTTTTCATCTAATCAGCTGTTAGATCAGGATCTCTTTGGATCTGCCAGTTGGGAAGAAAAATTAGTGACGGATTCAATCACATACCTTTTACACAACTTGATTTACAGGAATGTACAAATCCCACTTTGACTGCAGAAAAAAATTAACTTATGACAGCTACTTCACTTACCCCTTCAAGACTTTTTCTGCCAGAACCTTAATCCAAGAGTCACCTCTCCAGGCTTCCCACAAGCCTACAGAGCAGTTCTGTTCAGACTGATGAAGGTGCTTTTTCTCTCTCTTCCAGTGTGTGGTCTGACTCCTCATATCCCTGAGGCACATCACACACACGAGCACACAGGCACACACACACACACACACACACTCCCATGCACTCACACATACTTTTCCTAAAAGCTCATGCAGTCAAAGTATCTCTGCTCAGGGCATTCAAATTCCTCAGCAGCTTTGTCTTGCCTTTATTTTTTGTTGAGTATCTAAGAATGCAGAAAGGGCCAGAAAGAGAGTGGGAAAATTCCAGCCTTGATCCAGAGACTGTGTTAATAGGGTTCCTCAGCCCTGAAAGTCGGCAGATATGGGGTTTAGTGCCAGTTTTCTTGAATTATTTTTTTGTCCCATCTGACAAAAAAAGACTCTGGGATTATCTTAGTTAAAACTTGGTGCTAATAACGCCAAGGTCACAGGTTCAATTGCCTATACGGGCCATTCACCTAAGAGCTGGACTTGATGGTCTTCCTGGGTCCCTTCCAACTCAGAATATTCTGTGATTTGTGACCTAATACAAATTCAATTAAAAGTGCAATGTTCCTTGCACCCTTTGTGGTGTGCAGAAAAAGATAAGTCAATTTTTTTGTTTGAGTGCTTTGAGCAAGGGGTCAGAATCAACACCTTTCCTTGCTTGCTCTAAATGACAGGGCACTATTCCTTCCCAAGTTCCCGGCACGGCCCAGCAACTCAGCCCTCTGCTTAGAAACCGAACATGTGACACAGTAGAAATCCTCTGAGCATATTTTTCAGAGAAGGTCTATGAAGGGTCATAGGTAAAGAGGCATGAAGAGCTAGGCAGCAGCAGAGCTACATTCCCAGATTAGGTTGCTTCTAAACATGTACGATATCTACTTTTAGGTATCTAACTAACTTCTGATGTCTAGGTAGTTTCAAGATTAAATATTTTGGGGCAGTAGGTTTCCTGGACCTCCTTCTTGGTATTCCTGGCTATATACAACATTAGAGAGTTTGTACAATGCCTTTAGTTCTGATATTGCTTTTCAGTCAAAATAGAGCCATTTACTTCAGTGATATTAATCTTTATTTTTTCCATTGAAAATGAGTTAGCATTGAGCCCAGAAGCTGTGAGCCATTGGAGCATAACTTCAATAAACTCTTAGCCTTGCATAATTTTGATAAGCAAAGATGTCAAAGGGTGTTTATGTTTGGAGAGCAAGACTGCTTTCACAGTTTCTCTCCACTATAAATACTGCACAAACTTCTATTGGCACAACACATGGGTGTTAAAAAATAAATGAGGCATTAAACTTTTTTCAAACATCTCCTTTACTGAAAAATTCTTGGGAAAAGGAATTTTGTTAAATTTCTTTTCTCATAAAAACATGAGTTTCTGTCTTGTCCTTTCTCATTTCTACCATCAAAGTTTCCATATACCCCTGTTTCTTATTTTCCACTTGTGGAACTCACCAGAACCAATGCTGTTTCCAGAGACAATGCTACACACAAGTTTGCTTAAAGTAGAATTAAGTGGGAAGACAGAAAAATTAGACAACCTAACTAGCTCTTGCAGTTTCTAATGGTTCATATCCTATTTAAGCCATGACTGCTTTATACTTAGTAGGCATAAATTTCTTGAGCAAGAGAGGAAGCATGAGGTTTTTTCCCTTCCTGTTAGTTTTCATTATTTCTTCTCCTGCCACTGCTCCACCCCCCTTGCTATTCCCAGAACAGTAGTTTGGTGGCATCCCGGAGGAGTCTGAGAGAAGACAGAGAAAAACATTGTGCCAGAATACGGAAGGAATGGCTGATAGGAAATAAAAGGAAGGAAGAAAGGTGGAAGAAAAAAGGACAGGAGTTAAGCTTTGTCACTACAGCTGGCTAGCACAGTCGTGCAGCACTGGGGATAATCCAGTGTCCCATGTCCTGACTGCTCCAGAGTAGACCGCATGCTGGTGATGGAGGGTCAAGCCCTGTCCTCCTCCTCGTTCCTGAGCTGCCATTTTAGAGGTGTAAAATGGCCTTCAAATACGGATAAGATTATGCCTGAGAAAGAATATTTCATATCACAAATGAAAAATCTGGGGGTTTCACATGTGAAATACGTATTTTAATGTTGAAAGACACCCCACAACTTCCTGAAGATTCAGAGTACTGGAGAGTTAATAAGTTACTCATCCTGACTGAAATTCTCCCTGCAGGCTGGTGTGAACAGTTTTAAACATCTACACATATCGCCTTACAACATATGAATTTTTATTCCCAAATACAAAGAGGAACAATGAAGGTCCCTTATTACTTTAGTGCGTAATTACCACACAGTGGTAACAAAAGGCATTTGGGGAAGACAATGCAAGTGACCACTAAACCTATTTTTGGTCAGTGTATCTGCAGTGTTGAATAAATGACTTCATTTGGTTTGATTTGCTGGCCACAGTGCTAAATGTTAGTTTGTTCCCAGCAGTTCCTTAATACCTTCTAAAGCAAAACTGGGATGTGGGATTGGACATTGTGGTGCCAAGTGAAAATCCAGGGCCAAATGCTCTGTGCTGTGTTTGACATTAGGCTCCTCAGGAAGGAATCTGCTCTTGTTTCCAAACAACCTGTCAAAAACAGGCACTGACACTGGTGTTGGCTTTGAGCAAGATGCTAACCAGTAATTGCAAGTGGAGCCAGAGGAGAGAGGAGAAGGACAGAGTCGAAGTTTTGGTGATTCTCAGCTGCCTATCATCCATCAGAAGCAACTTCCTGAGAACAGCGTTAAAGGGTTATGTTTTACTTGGCTGAACTGAGCACTCCATCAGGTCTATATTTATTTGGAGTCCCAGATATTTTGATGAGATGCTAGAAGCCTCAGGAAATTAAAATGAGTGATATTTTCAGAGCAAGAAACATCTTTTTGTAAGCCCTTCTACCGGCTTCTCCCCAAACTCCTGAGAGAAGAAACAGGATGCACAGCTGCCTGAGAGGGCTGCTAAGGTTCGGTTGTTTTCTACATATGAGGGCCTGTACTTGGGGAAAGTAGAGACATCAAAGTCTACCCTTTAAAGGAAATAAGATGAAGCTTAATGGATTCATCAGAAAATGCAGCAAAAAAAGCCATTTTGCCGTGAAATGGATGCATATTTATTTTCAGGCTCATGTAGCTTAAATCTAAATCACAAATTTTGTTTGGAAGCTTTTTGCCAGCTAGTGCAAACAGGGTATACTTACAAACAAATGAGGAATTCCACGTACAGGAGGAAATGATAAGTAAGAAATAAAATTGGAATATTTGAGAAAACAGTAAATTTAAGGAAAAGAAAAACACTTAATCTCTGTTAATGGAATATACATAGTTTTTCTTCAGGGAACTGGAGAGTTAACTCATTTACAGATAACATGGTATTTTCCAAAAAGCATTCTCTTACATGTGAGAGTGTTGATTTGGTGAAAAGAAAATTCATGTCTTATCAATGCCTTGTTTATATTGAACACTTATAGCTTTATGAGACTAATAGGATGATTTATCAATGGCTCTGAAATACTGTAAACATGTCATCCAGAGCTACTACGTACACTGCATAGGATCTCTAGGATGTGACTAACTGAACTGGTAATTACAATTGTTAGGACAGAACATATTGTTATTTTTCACATTTCCAGAGACATTACTAGATGTGGCAAGCAAAGAAAGGACAAATATTAAAGGGAGAACTAGAAGGATCCAACTTAATTATTACTCACAGTAATTTATTATGGAGACCTATCAGCCAGATGGATAAAGTGCACTCCCTCTTAATGTTATTGATTCTACACCCAGAAAGAAACCCATAAAATAACCTTTCTTTCTTTTTTTTTCTTTTTTTTTTTTTTTTTTTTTTTTAAGGTGGCATCCAAGATTGGTCTAACTGGCAATAGGAGACTGAAACCACAGAAGAAAACAGTGGAAACATAAGCTTAAAACATTTGGGGAAAGAAGACAAAATTCCTCAATGTGCTTCCTCATTTAAGACTGAAAATGGAATAGCTAATTTGTGCCACAAATCTGTTTGTGACAAAGGTTTATTTAGTCTGTTCTCTCAAAATGGTGGAAAATTGCAGTATTTATTAGAGGAACAACCACTTTTATAATATTTTGTCTGATTTGATCAAACTTCTTACTATGTTCAGCACAGGGAAACAAAGAACAGACAAGAGCCAATGCCGTGGAAGGACATGTAACAGCAAGTTGTAACTTGTTAGTGGAATAGGAACCCTACTGTGTTCTCCTGTTGTAACAGAGAGCTGCAAATTTTCATAACTTGAGTTACTATGTTCTTTAATATGCTAGAGGTACAAAGCATGTAGTCAGAGATTTCATTTGATAAACCGCCAACGCAGTTCTCATTGTCTGTTTCTTTGGTAGGAAAAATGACAAAGTGTGTGTGTGGACAGCAGAAGTAACAACCCTGATACAACTATATTGAAACTAGCATCCCTAGAAGCGCTGACAACAGGTAAATTCATATGTATTCTTTGTACTTTCTTGTCTTTATCAGTCATCAGGCCCATCATTCATGATTAAAAGACATTCTTAGAAAGTGAAGTAACACAAAACATGTGAGACCCAGAGGGCTTTAAAGGAACCTAGGTGGTCTGCTCACCTTCCCTGCACCACTTACCTCTCTCTTTGTTCATAATGTTGGAGGAAAATTCTGTTTTCTGGGGACATGACAGAGCAGACATACCGCTAGCATTTACTGAGGTTAACGTGGCTGCAAAAATCTGGAAGGAATATCTTGGGAAGAAAACAATACATAGGCTATGAGAAAGAGACCAGCAATGTAGCTGAATGACATGCTTGAGCTGAATTTGTTATTTTTTCACTAGGATTACTGACAGATTTAAATGCCTGCATACATATGGTTCCTATGAATTTCTGTAAAATTATCTATACAGAGAAAGAGTTAGCCCTAATGAGCTTAAAACTTCACTCCAGCATTATGATATTTAAATAACCATTAAAATTTATTCAGAAAACCTACGTGGGTTTGTTTTGATATTTCTGTCCATGTGATAATCATTCCTACAGTTTTATTCTGCCTGTACATACGTAAGATTGAGAGGGGAATAATCAAATGTAATGGGACAGTGAAAGAGAGACTAATCTTCTGCTTTTGTAAAATTTCTAATTTGACTTCCACATTGATGAAACAGTTATTAGACTAAAGATACTTTACTAAGCAGAACTGTAAGAAATATATGAAAATGATACAAAATAATGTTGAGGTTTCATTGTGATGGCACCAGACAAAAGGAATAACTCAGTTGTCCATAAATCTTAATTTAATTCCTTCATTTCCATACAGTACCAATCATTAGAAGCTGATGTATGATTTTTTTCCTGCAGGACTTCTATTTCATTCAGCATGATGTATCATTACATTTGTTAGTGACTTCTCTAAAAATCTCATTAGATCCTTGCTGGCCTTGAAGGACCCAAAACTATTGAAAAGAAGCTCATTTTTCCTGATTTTGCACAGCAGCAGCCTGCAAAACCCTTTGTGAGACGGGTTTCTGAAGCCCAGAGTGGGGTCAAAATCTTTGTTGGAGCCTTCAGTTTGCATCTAATTAAGTCTATGAATAAGCAAACCTCACTTTTTGCCTGCCATAAATGCCATGTTCTTTGAGACTTTCAATTGTCACAAATTCACTGTTGAAACCAGTGCTGAGCTTCGAATATCATCTTCAATAAAACATACCTCCCAGTATCTACTGGTAGAATGCATATAGCAGTTTTCAGCACTGCTTATAGCTGCTATTCTCTAAGACATTGTCAGCACTGGCCTTTTCCCACTGTTGGAGCCTCCTTTCTGCTGCATCTTTACTTCTTTGATAATAGAGCAGCAGTGCTAGAATTATTTATATTAGGATTTTATACTCATGTGTATAATAAGGTAAACATGCCACTCATTTATATACAAATTTAGAGACAAAGTTGATATTATACTTTTTCCATTCTTGCTCCTGATTGGAAATCTAATCGTAAGGATTCAGCACTAACAAAATTGAGTACCAATTATCAGTGCTTTCTATTCTTAAATTTTTTTAACAGTCCTGCAATAGCTGTTGTTCCCTCAAATTCTCAACGGCCACAATAAGGTTACTTAAAGACTGCAGATGTTTTCATTGTAGAAAAAAAAGTGACGAAAATGTCATGCATTTCAGTTTTGAGGGGAAAATTTTTAAAAGCAGATTTAAAATGCTGACAGCAAGAAACATATAAAGAGAATCAGAAATCCATTAATACTTTTGGGTTATAATTTTTTTTAAAAGCCAGTCTGAGTTTTGAGGGATCTGCCTCACGTTATAAGAATGTTTGATACATGACTTTTTACTGTAAAACATAATGCACTATAAAGCAGAAGAGAGACAGTAGAAAAAAACTTGAAAAATGTTACTGCAAGTTATGGAAAAGAATTCATCCTAGAGGAACAGGGCAAAAAAACCCTTTTATCACATTACTAGGAAGTAAGATCGGGATTACTGTAACGTCTACTGTGTGCTCCCATCAGTTTCAGTCCCAAATGAACTCTTTTGTGCAACTATATGGGACAGGAGCTACAGTCTGGTGGGCAGCAGATTTTGAAAATGATGAGCAGAGTTTTGCTCATTGCTCTTGAATTTATCATGTTTTCGTTCTATTCAACATCACCAAACAAAATGATAAATGACAGCTACTTATATCCTCCATTTAACTTTCTGTCATAAAGCTGATGACAGTGTAAGCAGAGTCACCTTGTGAGATATTAGACACCCATAGGTCCCTTACTAAATTATCTGGTTTTTTCCTGATCCCTAATTTGCCATCGAGCCAAGAATGATTTTTCATCTTAGTGCTGTCAGACAAGAACATGATGATGAACTCATGTTCTTTAATCTTGTCACTGACTTTACTAGGCGATACCAGAATCTTGCGGATACTTTTATAAGCCCTGAGAGCTCAAGTATTCTTAAGATGTCTGCTTTCTGACTGAGTCAGCAGATGAAATACAATGAAAGACTGAGAGAAAAAAAATATCTTGTTTGTACAGTCACCTAGCTCAAACTGGCTTTTTTATAATCTGAGACAATCTCACCTTTCTGAACGAAAAATCTTTAAGGATTGTCACAGTTAATCTTTGGGCAGCACTTTTAGAAGCATAGGGACTGCACCCATACATCCCTGTGCAACTAAAGGGGTTAAGTCAAGGCCCTCTTTCCAGAAGATCCCTGGAATTAAATAGCAAGAGTCTCCATGAAGAAACTAGGTTAATAACCCAAAATCCAAAGAAGAAGAGGTGATCTGGAGGGATCTAACCTGGCATGATTGTTACAGAAGAAGCAAATTTACAGAGACAGAGTCCAAAGCTAAGATTAATTAATAGAAAGGAATATTTATCTGACCCAAAAGGCAAATAAATTAGATTGGACTGATATACTGTAACACAGATGCATAATTATCATGTTGCCTAAAAAAAGGAAAGAAAATCACAAGAAACATCAACTTTTCTGATAGCGAAAATTATAAAAAATAAACATGCATGGCATTACCCCTACAAAACCTTATTAACATTCTGTGTACTCTCAGCTCTGACGGTGTTCGTGCAAAGTCAACAGTGGGGCTGGCAGCTGCACTACCCCCATTTCTAACCTGGCATTTTCAGGCATGCATTGCAACATAGTTCTGTTTCTTCATGTATTGCATATGATAGAATTAGAACCATTTAACTCTTAGCCAGTGTATTTATTTCATAAGTTCCTCACCCTGTAGTACTCAGTGACAGTCAGGGAATGTCCTCTTTGACATGCATTTATTGATGTCTCTCAGAAACATGGTGCAAAGTCAGGGCACCAGTGGGAAGGGCATAGACCTCTCCTCTGAGCAATTTCTCTTTTCTGCAGCCTCACAGACAGAACTTGTCAAAGGCTGTTGCCAGAGCAACTAAAACCTCTCACAAAACAGCATTTCTGATGTGACACAGCTGGGTCCCTGGAAGATAGAAAAACAACTATATTTAAATGGCTAGTGTTGAAGTAACTGGTTAAGAAAATGCCATACTATGATAAACAGTAGTAAGAAATGACAGTTTCATGGGTGGTGGGATCACCTCTTGTAATGCTGCTTTCCTGATAAATAGAAAAATGATCTACAAGACAGTGTTTATGAGGAAGCTTTTAGGATAAATTCAGCCTTTTTCTCCATGGATGAAAAAAAGCTCTTGATATTGTAAGCCTAACGACTCAGCTATGGGACAAGTTCAAAGAATTGGCTGAAAAGCATCATGATATCCTCATCACTTCCTTAGGCATCTGTCCAGGGAGCAAGAAGGGGCAAGAAACCAAGCTGTGCAGAGCCTGAAGAACAGCAAGAGAAAAGAGGCTTTTGGGTTCTGAGGTTCAAGACTGTGAGTCTACTTTGCTGCTTTTATATAGATGCTAAAAGTAACACTTCCATGCAGGTTTCTTTTCCTGTTTGACTTAGCATACAGAGCAGCTCTTCAGTGAGGAAGCAATCCCCCTTCAGTTTTTAGCAAGAGAAGGTGTATTTAGGCTTATCAAATCTCTTTAGAAGTGACTGTGGACTATCTGAAAGCAGAGAGTCCCTTATTCATAACAAATTCATCCTTCACCTCGTGACTGACTTATTTATTCTGTCTTTCTTTTCTTCTTTTTTTTTTTTTTTTTTGGTTTGGATATTAAAGAGAAGGTAAGAGAGAAAGAACATATATAAGCTGAGTTATAGCATATACAACAAGGTAAGTGGCACTGAGTTATTTAAACAAGCTATTTTCCATCCTCAGATCACACAGGTTCCCCATATTTCTTATGCTGCAAGGCACATGAAGGTATACAGGCAGCTACAGGCACTGCAACTTTAATACATTACACTCAGAAAAATGGGGTCATATTGGAAAATGGCTGTGACTGAAGAGAATTTCCAGGGCAGCAAATGTAATTTCTCAGGTTTCTTGGAGCTGAAAATGAAAACTGTGATAAAGAAAAGCTGTGTTGCTTACAAATGTCACTGACACCTATAGCCTCCTTCAGTTCTGATATGGAAGAAGATGAAGGAAAGAGTGGTAGTATTAGAAAGTGAACACTGACTTTTGCATTTATTGTCCTCCTTGGGGATATCAAACTGCAGGGTCCTGAGCTTGCCACCTGTTACTGGACTAGCCCTGTTGATTTCAGTGACCTTAATAATATATTTAATTCCATCTCTGAAGATTTTGCTGGATTAAGCTGACAATGTTTGTTTAGCAGAATGTATTGTTCTTCAGAAGATGTAACCAGCATGATACTTATTTCAGATGAGTTCAGCTTTGGTTGTTTCAAAGTCTCCTGACACCAACTGCTATGACAGTAATGTCATCTGAAGAAAAGTCTACTCTTCTGCTACTAAATCATATACTCTTTATAGGAATAACTGAAGGGTTGAGGTTTTTTAAGAGTTTAGGAATGTTGGGGTAACTTCGCAATATATAAAAGGATGTAGAAGTTTTAAGGTTGTTTAAATCCAAAATGGCTTTGTAACTCTTTGTGTAACCCCCCCCCCTTTCTTCTTCCCAAGATTCCACAGTCTTACCTGTACCTTTGGAATGTCTGAGAGATAACTGAGAGCTTACCTCTTGGTTGTTAACCCCTTATTGTAACTGGCTGGTCAGTGAGACCTCTTGAACTCCTAATGGTCACTTTATAATCCCCCGAGGAAGTATTTAAGTCACTATCCAGAACAATAAACTCTCTCTCTGCCTCGATCCCTGCTCATGTCCTGTGGTCTCTGCTGGGCCATGGGACACCTCATGGTGGGGGGACAGAGAGGGGGCACTGCTCCCCTCCAGAGCAAGAGGTAAAAGGAAAAGCCTCTTGCCTGGGGTCCCTCTCCCTATCCACCCTCAACGTTCGTCACAGGACTATATTATGCTATCATCTGCCAAGCTAATTGAAAAATAGCTTCCTATTTTTCTTCTTCACTTTCACATCAGTACTCAGAGGTATAACTAGAAGAGAGATGGATTTTAATGGCACAGCTGTGTTAATCAGGAGTCAGTCCACCAAAGTTAACTGATTATATCAGGCCCAGACTGAATCAGCATTGTTGACTCAAAGGAATCAGTACAGTAAGTTGAAAATCACATTAGTAAGAGCTTCTGGGAACTTTATTCTGTATCAGATTAGTTCATCTAACCCATATTATATGCTCTCCACTTCATGTCATTGTTTCCTGTTTTCTCTCCTTCTTCTAAGTGGAAAATTCTTGTTTCCTTTAAAATACAAGACTATCAGTATTTAAACTGCCTGCATAAAATGTGCTTTTCCTGGTATCCAGCTCACCTTCTTCAAGAATTAGGAAAAGAGATGTAGTTTACAATGAGTCATTGAAAGAGAGTGCTCTAACATGGTAATTTCTTTAAGGGATTGTAAGCCATTTCCATTTGAATCAGCTTAATCTTATACAGCTTATATGTCTTTTAAAAATCACTGTTAGCAATGTTTGGACACAAATGTAAGTACAGAACAGACTGCATTTCAAAATGTCTGGAATCTAACTATGAATACTTTTCTAAATAATGTTTCAGCTGTCCAGCTGCCAAATGCCCCAGCACTGTAGCACTCAAATTAGAGCATTTGTATTTACTAAACTCATAATTTCTAGACATTTATTTGAAGAATCTTTGTGTCATTAATGTTGTTTCTATACTGAATATTTTTAAAGACTAGAGCTTTGATCACTTTATTGCTCATTTATACGATACTATTAAAAACATTAAATGACTATTACATAAAGCAAAGGAGACACTGTTTATCTTCATTTTCTCATTTCTCCACTTCTAACAAATAAAAGTCTATCCACTGTTAATCAGCTTACATAAATTGAAAAAATAATTTAATTTCAGAAATAACTTCTTTTATCTAGAGGTTTTATTTTTTTTTTGCTTTTGTGTCCATAATGCCTTAGCTAAAATACAACACCATAATGATGTGAAAATGCTTTCTAAATTACGAAAAAGTATGTCAACCCTTTGACCTCATCCTTACTGTGGATCCAGAGCAGCTATTTACTCATACAGTATTTTCTTAACAGGATGGTTCAGACTTCCACATATGCAAAGACCAGAAATGAGAACACTCTGGTGGCATTTCATAAGTCTTCATTATCAAAGGGGAGATACACATATCTACTAAGCCAGTTCTGAGAACAAATGCTGAGACAAGCACCAGGAATTTCCAGAGTCTGAATGGAAACCTTGTGTGTCTACCAAATATCTTGAGATAAACTCCTGAAGTACCTTTGATAATGTCATGGAATTAAATGGGAATTTGATTATTGACTTAAGCGCAAACATGGTTTTGCTTCTGTGTTAATAGGCTGAACAGTGTGCAATCTGATAGATGTCAGGGAGATCAAGGTCCTTCACAAAGGGACCTTTGAACTGTTTCCTCTGTCTTCAAGAGCTCCTTCAGACAACCTGACTGGGTGGAGAGGGGAGAAAATGCAGGCTCTCCTCATTTCCCACATTTTTCTCATAGTGGAGTTGAAATAAATGATATTCTTTCTAAGGCCCTTAGTTATTAAAACTCTTTGTACCCTTCTCCCTGTTCTTTCATGACTCTCCTTCCTTTGCCCCAAAATTTCCTTTCCACTTTAAAATTACTTTGGCAGTTGGGATCTGAACATGGCTCAAAGCTTTTACTTTCCCAGCAGGTCGTGAAGTCCTGTTTGCAGTTATGGGGTGTTTTACTTTAAACAGAATATATGCAAGCATTGTTATATTTTCTGTCTTTGAAACACAAGAGAACTTTTTTTTTTTTTTTGGTGAGATCTTAATCATAACTTGGTTTCTTGGACAGAAATATTCACTAAGCCTTAAGCAACAGTAAGGGGCTTTTCTTTCACTCAGGCTGCTTCAGAATATTTCAAAGGCTACAGGAAATATTATTTCTATGATTTATGCTCTATCTTAATTGTGCTTCAGTATTTCCAAAACAATACTGAAAGATGGTCTTTTGCGGGTAGTTAGGAACAAAAATATCTTGTTTAACTTTGGAGCTATGTATACTTTCTTGGCAAAGATTAATTTGAGAGATGGAGAAAAGATAGCTTTTTTGCTCCAAGGAAGGGTTTTACTCTAGCAGATTGAATTTTGTTACCAGTACAAACTTTTTATAGATTGAGCTCAATTATAAGAAGCAAAACTGGGAGCACTGACATTTGTTTGGCTATTTCCCAGACTGTTGGTTTGACAGTTTTTTTCTAAGTCTTAGTCACGCAAGGCATCCTAGTGTTTGTCCTATTTTTCTTATTTTTGGAAAGGAAGCCAGTCTCAGGGTCTAATAAAACTCAGCATGGGAAAGGTGAGTAGCGAAGAAGAAGGCCTTTTGTTGACCTCAGCTTCTCCTGACTTGTGTGCTGGGCTTTTTTGTCTTTTTATCTACCAGCGTAACCCTGGGTATGGGAATAGAAACAAGACTCTTTCTAGAAGCCTAATGAAAGGCAAAAGTTAATCTAAAACCACGTCTCCATCGACCCAATCTCAGCTTATGTGCAGAACCCTGGCAGCAAGGAGCACTGGCATGCCGAAGGAAGGGAGATTTCCATATGATATTGCGCTAGGAGAGCTGGCGGAATCTGAAGTTAACTGGCATTTAACATATGCTTCAAGTGGCTAGGAATTTTTCACTGAGTAAAAGTATTTTATGACAATTCATTCTATTTTTTTAAATAGCTTCATGATGCAGGTTTTTTGTCTCAAAAGCATGGCAACTGTGGGATGTGGTTCTGGGTTTTTTTATTTTTTAAAAAAAGAATCTGGTAATATCTAGATTTATCTAAATGGATACTTTCTTTCCCCTTTGTTGTAGATCCTGAATGTGGCAGCTGAATTTGATTTAATAGATGTTAGAATTCATATGATAGGAGTCGTGGTGTATCTCCCCTGCTTATGTTATGTTTAACTTTCTCACTCCTATTTAAAGTACCATATTATTTTTAGTTTCTGAGATCTTTTTGAGAGTTTGCATGTTGACTTGAAGTGCAGGTTTACTTAAAAGTAAAGAGAAAAAGTGACATAGTGCAAACGTTCACAAATTTACACTAGGACTTTTGTTGGATAATTTTTTCATTCCTAGTATCTGTGCATCAATTACACTCAGCAAATCAAAGTGAGCTGGAATTCCTATTGTGTCGTGGTTTTGCCTTGGGTCAATTTGCTTTCACACCCCACACACAATTGCCATTAGTTGAGAGAAGGTTTATGCAGACAAAAGAGACCGGATTTAGGAAAATAACATGAATATTTATTACTAGCAAAATAAAAACTACTTAAGAACTATAACTATAACAATTCTACTTAAGT
>JAYRBT010000114.1:33784716-33799165 GCA_036023395.1 Myiotriccus ornatus
GGGTTTTGTCCGGAAATCTACTTGGACAAAACCATTCACAGCCCCAGGGACGGGCTGGTGGGCAAAACCACGACATATTGTAATGACTTCTCTCATCTCTGGTGATGGTCGGTGCATCCTGCCCAGATGTGACCAGCTGACTTCCACCTACTGACAGTCACACTTGTCTCCACATGTATATAAATGCATCATGTCATCATCGGAATTACTTTTATTCCTAAAGAAGTTTGTTCATTTGCCACAGCCATGCTTCCCACTCCCCAAAATGTGAAACTGAGACATTTCTCTCACCACTTTTGCATTTGAAAGGATAGTTCTACAAATGTGTGGGTTCTCTATATGCCCCTTTTGAAATATGATCCCCCTTGCTGTTTATTAAGCACTTGTTACAAAAAAAGCTGATATTGGTTTACCCGTGAACACAGCTGGGACCACAGCAGCAAGCTTGTACTTGCTTTCAATTCTCATATATTGTTCTTGGTTGCAAAGTGACTGGTTTTTTTCCTCAAAAGCTGTAGGTGCTTTAAACTCATCTATGGTGAATTTCTGGCAGACTCTGAAACTCTAATGCTGATGGGTTGTGTCCATCACATGTGCACAGACAGACCACAAGGAAATATAGAATATAAAATTAAAGAATACATAACCTCTTGAGCATGTAACATGCAATAGTTGTGACTTAAAATGAACCTTATGAAACAGAATTGCTAGGAAGTTTGTGTGCCTCTATAGTTAGGGAAGACTCATTTTCCTTCCTCTTGTCTCCTTTTGGCTCTGCTAAGAAAAATAGGCCATATTTAAAACAAAGTGGCAGTAACAACTGAAATGTGGGCTTGTGCTGACAAACGCACTTAAAGAGGTGTCAAATTGTGTTTACACTTACTTAACTGCAAATTTCTGTCTATAGAAGAATTTAAATGTTTTCAGTCGAGGTCTGGTTTTCTAGCCTAGACAAGCTGGAAACACTGCCCTCTCCAAAACAAATGCTTTTTTCCCTAAATTTGACCTACTTTTAAGAATTTCCAATTAAACAGCTATTTGTCCTGTTGCTGGTTTCAGTCAAACCCCAAGCCAACGTGTTTGTATTTCATAATGCTGTAACTGAAGATACTAAATTTTCTTTGTCTTTATTAAGTTGAACACAGCCTGCTAATCTTAAATTGCAGGGATACAAACCAGAACTGAAGTGCTCAGAAACTGCTGATGCCCATGTAAATCAAAATTGGCAAGGTCTGCAGAGGTTTAGCTTTTGGGTTTGCTCCAAAACTATTAATATTGCAAAACACACATCTTAGCTAGGAATCCTAAAGATGCTCAAATAATTAAACATTTAGAGAAAGGAAAAGCTGTACAAATATTTACTTATGATTATTACTGTAGTACTTTCAGATCCAAGCCTCTAAACACTTAATATATGTACTTAACTTTGGTGGGAGTACTTCCACTGCATTAGTAGAAATATTCATAGGCTTAAAGTTAGACACAGATGTGTTTGCCGGGCTGGAACTTTATATGATTGGTATACAATTCACCTTCCAACTGTGGCTTTAAAGTTCATTTCATAATGGGACTCCTGGGGAAACAAGCTTAGAAATAATATATGGTCCTGGAAAAATTCTGAGTTCATAAATAATAAGATAGAGGATATTTTCAAACTTTGTAATAACTTTTCCATTGAGGCAGGTTTAAAGACTGTTTAAAAGAAACATAAAGCTTGATTTAAACATTGGACTGTATTGCCAGAGGGATGGGAGTATATATTTACATTTTTATGAATTAGGTTTTACTGAATTATCTTATTTACTGCAATTCCATTTGCATTTGCCAGGGGCTTATTTTACAAATCAGAAGAAGAGAAAGGACAATTCATGCCTAAGGGGAATTTTCACCTCCTGTGAAAATGTGTGATATATTTCTTGAATCTGAAATCTGGATGTGCTCACATGCTATACATGTCAGAGAATTCTGTATGAGAGAGAGAACTGAATATGCTTGGGCCAAATTATCCTTGCTTTTTACCCCTTACTTTGTTAGTAACACTGAAACAAAGTCTGTAAAACTCCTTCAGGTCACAGTGCCACCTGCCCTGATAATAAGGACCAAATCCGGTGCAGAGCAGCAGTGCACAGGACCCAGCACACTTCTCCAGCAAAACAAAGCACTGCTCATAAAACTGTAGTGAATGGGAAAGGGTGAGGGGGCCATAATCCCTTGACTGTGCTGTATGCGAAAGCAGGATCTGACCTAGAGCATGCAGTGCAGTGCTGAAAGCTGAAGGAAGTGCCTGAGAAAGAGAAAAACCACAGGAAAATTACAGCAAAGCCCTCTTTTTTATGACAGAGAATTACAGGCCAGCTGAGAGGGAGAGCAAAGCACTGAGCTGTAGAAGTATTTGGGAAGACAGGATGCAGAACTAACACTGTCATCTTTTTGAGTAAGGTTGGTTGCTTTTTTTTTTTCCTCAGATGATTTCTAATTTTAGGCCACAATTAAATTTAAAGTTTTAAGACTTTTCTCTGTGCCCAAGTGGAACATCCTTGTCTAGTTACAGTACTAACAAACCTGAAAACTGATACCCAGGAAATATTTTTCTCCCACTTGACGAAGAACTTGTGGAAAAGCCATAAAATGTAAGAAGACACAAAACCAGTAGGTTTTTAGAAAGACAGAAATACCAAAAAAATTACAGAGCAAAGAAAATCTTCTCCATAGATTTCATTAAACAATCCTGGCATAAAAAGTTGATAGTTTTCTGCCATATCCTCTGAGACTGCATGATAAGGAACCACTGGCTTATGCAATCTAATAAAAACAGAAGAGGTGTTTTAATGCAGCCAATACCTTATGTTTAGGAGGTAAGGTTTTCTAATGTAAGGTTCAGAACAAATAGAAGTGCCAGATGGTATAAACAGAATAAAATTTCTGTGTTTGTCTAGGGAAGGACTGCCTGAGCAATATAATGAGCCAATCATAAAACTTTTCCTCTAGGACCCCTTTCAAAGCACAAAAAGCACTCTGAGGTCAAAAGGAATAAGTTTAAAGAGGGTTAAATGCCATGCAATGCTTAGGAAATTACAGACAGTACGGTCTAAATTAAACCCAACACTTCTGCAGTCTCTGGGGTGTCACTAAATGGTGTGAAAATTGTTTAAAGCTACCTTGCTGGTCAAAGTGCCAAATGCTGTACAGCTAGTTTCTTATGCTGTGAGTATATTTCTTGGCCACATATCTAAGAGACAAGGAACTGGACTCTGCATTGACACAGATCTACTGAACAAGCTCCTACCTTCCTCCAAGCCACTTCACTGGTGAGATGCAAACTCTGTCATGAGTCTGTTCCAAATGTAGTCAGTTGCTTGATGAAACCTCTGAACACTGCGTTCAGCATCTTTCTTCCTAGGAGAGAATTAGTAATGTCATCTTCTAGGATTTATGAAACTGAAATCTAAACATGGTTTCTTTTTTAGTAAACACGTTCATCTTCTATCAGTAATTTTGTGACTCCCATAACAGAGTTTGTAGGATTTATCAGCTTTCTATCTAACAGAGATATATACATGTCTGTATTCACAAGTACTTTGCAGTACCCACTATTTAAAAAAATATTACTGGAAGATACTTATTTCAGTCTCTAGGGGTGATGTACAATTAAAGAGCTGTCATTTTATATCAGCTTTACCTATATTAATGATTTGATCCACATTCACATATTTTATTTTGTCATTGATTAACTGTCATTCCAGGTATAGTGCCTGTGAAATCTGTAGAGTTCCATCATTGATAAAGTCATCCCAATAATCTTTTGTTTTAATGTTTTTGCTGTAGCAAAAACTCACAAATTAGGGAGCAAGTATATTTACTGGTTATATCTATATTAGCAATCAGTGCAATAGAATTGGATCTGCAGAATGAAACTCTGCAGAGGGCCCAGCCTCAATACTGTGTTTCACATGCAGCACTAGTGTCATCCCATGGACTGAATGTTTATTAGCAGTTCAGATGCATTAGGTGTGCTCTTAGAGAATCTCCCATCCAAGTTTAATCCAGAAGGATGCCATTTTTCATACTCCAGAGCTTCTCCACAAAGTGCACAAACAGGGGCTATGAGGAGATTCATTTCATGAGTGCATTCCTGTTTGGCACTGAAGTGTCAATATAGATGAACCTTAATGTTCAGAGATGCAAAACACCAGGATTAACCACTCAGAGCTTTGCAGGGTTTTGTGAGAGAGAGGTCTGAGATAGATCAGTGTGAGCTAATTCTACCTTGAGACACGTGATTCTTCTTTGGGTCCCAACAGTATTGTGCTGTCCCCGGAACTCATTAACTCACCATTAGTTCTCATCATTAGTTCTCGTTCTTCAACTAGTTTTTTCATTCTTCTCTCAACAACCTGTATGCTGCCATGGGCTGATATGCCCTTAAGCAACCACTGAATGACCATTACTGCCAGAATAACAGTTTTATTCAACATGTAGGTGGAAGAATCAGATTCTAAGGGAGACATCCCCGAATTTTGTGGGAATGTGTGATCCAGTCACCAGCTGAATCCAGATCTGACTTCAACATTCATCTTTAAACACAGAACTGTCTTTCTCATTAATACAAGCAGAATCAATTGTGACAGATCGTAGTCATGCCTAATATACTTACTACAGTCTTGTAATTCAACTTTTACTTTCCAGTTACCACAAGATTCACAAGAGATCAAGTTATGGACAACAACTACAAAGTAAATTAGTAGCTGCTTAACAAATTCTTCTTGTCTTTACTAAAGCTTCAGGTGCCAGAATACTTTGGTATTACTTTCCTTTGCTTTTGTGTGCTTAAAGATGTTTGACAGGTTATGATGTCAAACACTATGGAAAAGCAGAGCTTGCAGAGGGAGGCAATATTTTACATTAGATCACCTGATTATTTTATGTTAGACCATACAGAAAAAAAAGGGATCAGACTGTCTTCACCAGGTCACTACAAGCATTGTTTTGAGCCCTCAACTTTGTTTTCTATGGCATTATAGCATTTTTAGAAAACCAGAAGAGAACTAGTACAGATTTCTTGGGTGAAATTCTTAGTAATGTGTACTTGATTTGAGTCACCATAGACATTGCTTAGCGGCCTTATTTTCAGTGAAAGATAAATACTGATGATTCTGCTAAGATTTTCATTATCCATGACTGTACAGAGCACTAATTTAGACACTTAATTCCACCAAAGAACCCAGGGGGGAAAAATCATCTCAGGCTTGTTACAATATAAAGAATTAATGCAAACCTTGTGACTGACAGATCAATGCATGAATTAGAGTAAATGGAGATATATTAATCCTAGGCAGAACAGATTAGTTTCAGGTGATCTTACCTTAAAAAAATCCATGACTAGTAGAAAAACATAATTCAGATCAAGACACGATTTTTTTTTAACATGCATGGTGATGTTTGCGTGTGTGTGGCTTTTTGAAGAAGAAGCAGAGAAGTAAGGTAAAATTACGAAGAGGAAGGAGGAAGAAAGCAAAGGTTGAGATTAGGGAGTATCCTACTGCTCCAATGAGATCAGATACATAGCCATCATGTTTCCTGATTAAGGATTTAAAAATTCCCACTGCTGACTACGGTAAAAGGCTACAATATGATTCTAATTTGTTAGGAGATACAAATAACAATGTAGATAGATCAACAGTGATGCAACTAAATCATGAGTGGAAAACAATTGTGAAAAGAAAGTGTCTAACAAGCTAACAGATTGAGGGAAAATAATCCGAAGCATATGGAAATAATACTAGAAATGGAGAAGGACTATTTGTAAGGAAACAGTAATGCTGAAAGGAGTTCTGTAATAAATAGAAGAGAGATTCTTTGTGTCACCAGAAACTTGGTAAGATTACTTACAAGAATAGACATTGTAAAGGGAGAATAGAGTGACAGAAAAGTGAAAAGACTCTGATGAAGACTCACTACCTTCACAACCTTCACAAAGTATCTTTATGGGGAAGATCTGCTGATCTGTCTGTCAAAGAAAGAAGGACATAAGCAGCCTAAAGAGATGAAAGACTAGAAAACTAGGGCTAAACTGTCTTACCTCATTCATATGAGTAGCCTTTTGAAATCAATAAGACAAATACTGTGAGCAAGCCAGATGCAGTCAGACTTTAAGAAGTATTTGTTTGTAAAACTTAGATTTCTTCAGGTGACGTGCTTCACTGAGTCACTGAACTGAGACTCAGTAATACTACTGATAATACTTTCAACTCCCTGGCTGCAAAATCTTGAACATGCTCATTTCTCTGCATACTCCCATCTCTTCTCTTTTTTATTTATTTAGTTTGTAAACCCTTTGAGGCAGAAACGTATTCTTGCTGTGCAAACACACTTAGCCAAGGATACATTTTTGAAGGGAATTTCTAGGTACAGTTATCACACATTAATACGTATTTAAGATAACCTTTTAAATACATGTTCACAGTACAGGTTACTTACCTTCACATCATCAGTTTGATCTAAACTCCATTTGTGTTATTTTGGCTTTTTTTTTTTTGTTTTACTCATATAAATACATTTTGAGTAAGGTTATGTTCATCTGTGAGGGAGATATTTGGATTAGCTGGATTTGAATAAAACATTGTAACTTCTGTACTTAGCCAGAGCTGTAGCTCTCCACTCTAATTTTTTCTAGTATTCTATTACCAGTTCAGTGTTACAAGTGAAATAGTATGTTAGTACTAGTGCACTCTGGATATTTAGGAAAAAACCAAACTTTACCAGGAAGTTCATAAAGTTTAGGATTTCCTTATGAATGTCCCTAAAATATTCTGCTGATGTAATTCAATTAATTTTTTTTTAACCAGAATTACCATGTGGCCCTGGACAGCTGTGGTTAGCACTATGCTGCATAAAATACTGAATCCTGAAGCAAAAGATTGCTTTGTCAGACAAATGCACCACGCATGAATTCCCAAAGAACCTCAACAATGTGTGAGATAATGGAAGATAAATCTTTCAGAACAGCAAGTTGACATATGTGTAGACTAGCGTATGTACTCCAAGCACTGTGAAAGGAAATAATTTCTTCAAAAACCTATGTTTTGTTCTTAAAACACCATTTATGGCATGAAATCTTTTTCACCTCTTCTATTAGCAAGTTCATGAAATGTAATGCAATTAACCTTTACCATACAATGCACCACTGACAGCCTCCTAATCAAATGGAGGGTATTTGAAGATGGTTTTATTACACATCTTATGCATTATTTGGGCAATGACACAAAATAAGAAAAGCCAAGATATTTTGTTTATATTTACAGATTCAGATGCTTATGTATCAAGGTTAGTGAGCCACTTACTCTCCTTAGTTGGAGTCATGGTGGGGCTCACACTCTACCAAAAACCTCATTTGGTTTTAGGTCCATTTTCTTCTCTACTTTTTAGTGACCCCATCACCACCATATTATATTTCCTGTATGAATTTTCCCCTAACCCAGCTCTCTCCATCTAAGCCAAAATATAAACTTGTCCTAACATCTTGCCTTCTAACATCTCTCATTTCCACTTACACAAAATATTTCCTAAACTGAACTGCTGGGGAAAGATTCTTCATACCATGTAAGAAGGCTGGAAGTGCACCAAAGGGCCCTGAAGTGTTGTATCTGGTGAGGAATCTGTTCCGTGCTTAATCATTGTACAGCTGGGAAGTCTTCCCTTTGTGTCTGACCTGAATTCCCTGCACTGCAGTTTGAGCATATTTTATTTTTTCTTGACCTCCAATAAATAAGAAGAACAATTTGTTTCTAACCTTTCCACAGCAGTCTCTATGTACTTTAAGACTGTTCTCACATCTCTCCTCAGTTCTCCCTTCCCTAGACTAAACAAACCTCATCCATTCAGTCTTAGAGGTCAGATTTTCTAGGATTTTGATCATCCTCACTGCTTCCCTGTGGTTCAAAGATTTCTTAAAAAGGGCTGCTCAAGCCTGAGCATAAGGCTTCAGACGAGGTCTTGCCAGAGCTAACTGGGGGAGTTATGACACATACTTTTAAGGTATCCTACTCATCTTTGTGCATCCTTCATTATATTCAGTTTGTGGTCTACTAAATCTACTAATAATTTTGCCCAGAAAGGCCCTTTAACTATTTGTTCTCCCTTTTTGTAATCATGCAAATAATTTTGTTTGGTGTACTACTTTGTACTTGCCCTTACTGAAACATAATTTACATACTTAATATTTTAATAAAATAAAATACTTGTTCCCTAAACATCTAAGTCACTAGTGAAAATGGTGAAAATATTGATTTAGGAAAAGACTTTTCTAAAAGTGCTCAATACAGTCATCTATTTTGACAGAGCAATATTAGTAAGTATCCTTTGAGTATAATTTTCTAACCAGTTTTTCAGTCACCATATTATAAGATTTACTTCGCCATATATCCCTCAGTTGCTTATATCATCTAAGACCAAATTAAGATTGCCATTCACTATTTCTTCGATATCCACATGGCCAATTACCATGTTATAGGAGGAAATTGGATTAGTACCATGTCACTTGTTCTTTATAAGCTCTCCCTGCTCTTTACTTATTACCCTGCAGCCTTCTAGAAACTACAAATACATTGCTTAAATACCTGGTTTGATATTTTTCTGAGAATTGAAGATCAGTCAACCTATGTCTTTTTCAAGAGGAACATTATGTTTCTTTTTCCATGAAACTGGGGAAAATGACAAAAGGCTGCCTTTGAAGAATCAGGATCAGTTCTAGAGATGCTGACAGAAGGGCACAGAAGGTGAAAATATTGGCAAGGGTTGTAGCACTGAAGACTTTCCAGATGACATTGCTACATGTTTGAGACACATAGAAAATACATCATAGAAAATACACTTCACTCCTTGTCTGCCCACCCAAAGCTGAACATGCTTGACATGTCTGAACTCCCCTATGACTTACTATCAGAGTAAGAGAACCGTAGAATCATTAATACTGTAAAATACCTCCAACGATCATCAAGTCCAACCTTCTTCTTCTTTATAACATTCACCCAAATAACTGGCATTTTAAGCTATACTTTACAGAGTCTGAGCACCTTTCTTAATGGGATCCTAATGACCTGGCATGTCCTGCTGCAAAACACCATGAATCTTGACAAGTGCAAGTCATTCTTACCTGTACAGGTGCTCAGTGTCTCTCAATGCCAACTCCACAGCTGGCCTCATGCTGCATGGTTCCCCCCTTTCACCACTACGTAACACTGGTGCTATGTGCTTATTATTTTATCTATGCATTTTTCCTCATCAGTCTGATAACATCAGTTTCATTCTTCACGTCATGCACCAGCTCTCCACTTCTCAGCCCCATGAAACTGTCTGATCAACCAGGAAGAGGCAGCAGTGAATCACCCCTAGCAGCTATGTTCCCACCTCTTCTAAAATCAGTTTTGAAGGTGGCTGTGAGCATGCAACAACTTGCCTGTCTCTTACTGATGTGTGTGGGTGACTTGTGGACTTGCAGCCAGGCACCAGTGGCCTACCTGGGTATACCTGTGGTTTTATAACTCCCTTTGGCACACAGGAGCTTGCATGCTCTATTAGGCACTATCCCATTGTGCGTGGGGCCATGTTTCAGGTTCACTGTGTGCACTGCCAGTGAATTTGGTTTCAAAGACAGACTCGTTGCTCTGCCCAGCAGACAGCATGTGTATGTCTAATGGTTTCCTTGTGGCATTTGAATGTGCTGCTGTACCACATTTGAAAGCCTATGTATGCAAGGATTCAGACCCGCTTCACATCAAATTACAGTTACGAGTGTCTGAGTAACAACAGAAACAAAAAACCATACACATTAATTAAAATATGGACCAGATACAATGTGACTTCAAAAAAAAAAAAATCATTTATGGTCACATTATTTTATCTTCTACCTAAATGGTTTTCTTCCTGAATGCTTTCCAAATAATAAACCTTTCTTTGATGTAAGAATGTGCCTGGGTCTTGAATCTTTTTTAAGGGAGAGATGGAGACCAGTTGTGGAGTTTTATCACAGAGTGTTCTGAGTTGGAAGGGACCCACAAGGGTCATCAAGTCCAACTCATAAGTGAATGGTCCCTATAGGGATCAAACCCACAACCCTTGCATTATTAGCATCAGGCTCCAACCAAGCTAATCTCAGGGTCTTAAAGAGGATGTGTATATTAAATATCTACATCTTCATCCTCATAGATGGTGCTGTGGTAGAATGAGTTATACCAGGCTGGAGTCAGGAGGGTAATAACATAAGATGTGATATTGGCAGAAGAAAATAAGCAAAATCCTCATAACATCAAAACAATTTCATAAATGCCAACAAAAGAAAAAAAGATGTGAGGAACATACTACTTATTTGATTCCTTGACCATCTGAAAAATTTGAATGACTAATAGAACTTCATTACTCACACAGCCAAAAGTCTAAGTATGAAAGTAGTAAAGAAATCCTTTAGACTTGCCTGTGCAACCAAAGAGAACTTGTGTAGAAATAAGGTGTAAAGATTTAACATTAAAGATGGTGTGCTTTGCTTTTCTCAATATGTAACCATTTTTTTCCCTGTCATATATTTTCTAGCAAGCATGTCAGAATTCACCTTTTAGTTAGTTTTGTAACTACAGAGAGATGCTTATCTCAATACAAGGACAACCCGGAGAGTGTGTAGTGAAGCAGACTTTGGTACTTAATTATTGTTCCTTGTGCATTCCTTCAGAGACCCTCTGAGACAAGGGAATGTTCTCTGCCTTGAGTTACAACTTTTCCTCTTCATCCTCTTCAGTTTTGCATCATATCACAGGGAATTTTCCAGTTCTTTTTATGTTTTCTTATCTGGTTCCTGGCTTTCCTAAGCAAAGACTTCAGTAGTATGCCATATTTCTCAAATACATGAGAAATGTGTTAGTATGCTTAAGCTCTTTGGTACAGCTATGTCCATGTATAATGTGGTCTCACTGGACTTACTCTTTCATATTTGTATTGACAGAAAAAATAAACTGAGCAACTGCATCTCTTAATTTGTAACCTTCGAACTGCTCAGCTTTATGCTTGTATTGATACTGTGTCCAAGAATGAAGTTGAGGATTTGATTGCTTGCAAAATAGAGCAACCTTTTGGAGTCCCCAGAATTCCAGATTACAAGATATGCTCACCTGCCTAAGGGCTGAAGGGACAGATTTGTTCTGTACTTTTTACTGTACCAGTTAACCTGTTGCCAAAGTAACACAATCCACCTTACTATATGTTATATTATTACCTCAGAACAGAGGGAAAAAAAGTAAAGACGTTGGGAAGATTGTTTGTAGGCCACTGTAACACGAGTCATTAAATAGGAAAAAGTGACCCACATAACCCTGTCTCAGTCATTCAACCAATATGAAATTGCACTCAGAGTCTGTGAATGAGCAAAGTTCCTTCAGCCATTCTCCTTATCATGGGCTTGGGAAATAGCAAGACTGGTTTTTTTCCAGAAACCTATGCCAACATCTGTTTTATGAAAGTATTTTTTTCTCTTTTTTTTTAATCCATTTAATCACTTTTGTTGCTCCTCTCAGTCCTAACCCAAAGGAACAAGTACCTTAACTGAGCTTTCAAGGCTAAAACTAAATGAGTGCAGGGATTCTTCAGTGTCTTCTGCAGCTCCATTTTAAGAATGTTGCAGAATATCTCTCTATCCTCACCTTGCCTTCTCAGGCTTTACAGAAGACCTCCATAGCAATGCCTATTAGATGGCAGAGAAGAAGAGAATAAAGGTAAAAGGCAGGAGAAAATCAGGAATGAAATGAAATCAATGAGGGAAGGGGCGGACAAAAACTATATCTAGATAGAGATTCTTTTCAGCAGGTGAACCCATGTTTTGGGATTAAGTGCTGCAAAATCATGTCCATATCTTTTATCTTCTTACCTAGCCATCAAGATAGCCACTGAAAGAGCTAACAGACCACTTTGGTATCTCCACAGTAAATTGTTGACCTGTATTTCTGATGCTCCTTTAAAAGGGAAAGTTGTTATTTATGGAGACATATACATAACATTTTTCATGCAGAAATTTTTTTCAAAAGCAATTAGACACTACAGCATTGTTGCAGAACATAGATTGCTATGAGAATAGACTACTTGCAAGCACTTCTACTCCCAGTTCACGTTGATCCTAGGCCTGAGCGAAAGATGTGGGAATGTAGGAAGCACTATTTGTAAGCTGTTAATTCACTGTCTGTGAGCAATGACAGCAATTAAGTCAGACTTCCACATGAATAAAGCATGATCTGGATACACTTCTGATCTTCTTGGTTCTCTATCTGTGCAGCATGAGAACAATGTTCTTGAGTGTTAATCCAGTCTTCCCAGTCAGCCAGCCCATCAGTTGGGGTTCAGGAGTAAAAAAAGGTTTTAGCAGAGACACAAAACTGTTTAAGACTCAGAGGCTGAACTGTCAAGAGCAACCAGCATTTGCTGGGCACAGGAAAAACAGTATTGAGGAAAGAAATTCAGAAAGAGAAAAAGGAGGAGGGGAGCACTAAAGAACTAATGAAATCATATATTTTCATGTGACTAAAACAAATGGCTGAAGGTCCAAGCTTCTGGGATCTATTGAGAGCTTTCCTAAAAACAGACCTAGTCTCTCTCCTTGTGTAAGTTCCCAGTGGTATAATTCCTGTTATACCACTTACCTATGTAACAGGCACCCTGAAGGGCTTGGGCAGAAATTATCTGATGCGTGGCAAATTTTATTATTATTAGAAGAGATTAGATGCTGCAGATAAAACTCATCTTTCTCCTTCAGTTTGTGTCCCTGGAAGTGCTCTGCAGTTGTGTCGAGCTCACCAAAGGACTTTCTCCATGGCCCATCATTTCCACTGATCTCTAGCAGCTTTGTGGTTAAGGCACTCCAGAGCCATTTCTTATCTCTCTGCCACTGACTTCTCCTGACAAAACATGAATTTCTCTGTGGCTTAGCTCCTGATTTATAGAATGAAATGTTCCTAGCAAACACATTACCAAGATCAGCCCATTTATGATGTGTTCACACAGTTCACATAGAGCTGTACTTAGGGGAAAAAAATTGTGACATAAACAATGTGTTTGTGAAGCAGGAAAAGTAGATTCTCAATCTTTTGCTCCTGTCCAGCACCTACATTCCCCATTACCAGCACAGATGATATCTGTATCTAAAATTTCACGAGAGTGCATTAAAAAAAAACCTGGACAAGACTAACACATACCAGAGACTGAACTAATATGCAGAATTATCTTGTTGGAAAAGAAAAAATAAACACAATTATCTGAATAAAACCAGAACTTCTAATACTTAGATAGGAGGCATACCAGTCTTGATTTGAGTGAGTTACCAATTCAGTGTTCGTATATCTACTTAAGCTGTCAAAACATTACATGCCATGGAATATATTATATATATTAAATGGGTCAGATTTAGGCCACTTCCTTCCCACATACAAAAATCAGAGGTGGTTAAGTAGGGCACAGATTTTAAGCTTGTTCGTGGCCTCCCATAATCCTACTCTCAACAATTCCTGTTGTAGGAGCCAAAAAGAGAACAGAAGGAATCAGAAGGAATAATTTATATTTTTTGTTATTACTGCCTATAAGCCTGATGTTCTAAATGCTTTCCTCTGACAGAAGTCCTTAAACAGCCAAGCATGATATGGAGCAGATGACTTAATCATTTGACTACATCTCTCACTCTCCAGAAGTTGCCTGAGATTTTCCTGCGCTTACTGCATGTTGTTGCAGTCTCTCTACTACTCTGTCACCCCCCACATCAGAAGTATTGGATTGACCTATCTACTGCTCTGCAGTCTGCAGACCAGCTGGCTCTTGCACATGAGTTGTGGAAAAGGGAAGAGACTAGGATGCTCTGAAGCTGATGCAAATTAGCTCTCAACAGGGCTCCATGTTGGAAATAAGAATATAAGAAGTACCCTACTGTGCTGAAACAGCTTTCTGCCTTCACCAGTGTAAGGAGATGCTATTCTGGGAGAACATGCACTCCTGCACACTATCTCCCTAATGTTCCTCCCATGCCTCGAGAAATTGATTAAGGAATTCCTTTTTATTTTCTTTAATGTAGTATTAGACTTATTTCCCAGAATTTCTAATTCCTTGTACCCTCTGCTGAAACTGTCTCCAAAATTTATGGAAACAAATTTCAGGATGACGAAGGGTTCAGTGAATTAGCAGCTCTGCATTCATTTCATTAATTGCCTTCTCATTTTTCACTGGGAGTCCTCCACTCAAAGTTTAGGATTTAGCCCTTTAAGTCTCTCATTTTAATACAATTACTTCACATCCTTATTCACTTCTCCTGCTTTTCGCTGCACCTTTTCTAACTCCACTATGACTCCTTGTTTCCCCTGGTGGTCTAGTGGTTAAGGTGCGGCGCTGTCACCGCCGAGACCCGGGTTCGATTCCTGGTCAGGGCCACTCC